>OY744551.1:1287500-1357500 GCA_963556195.1 Sepiola atlantica
ACTGTGTAATTTGGAGCTTTGACAATCCAAATGCGGTTATCTAAAAGTCTGCATCCAGAAAAGTTATGTGTGTGATTACCATTTAGTACTGAATATCGATGTAATCATTCTTCTCTGACTCGACAATCATCTTATTCCTTAGTGACAGAGAAAGCGTAAAATGAGGACTGTTGTCTTTTGACACGATTGCGCTCCTCCGCACTATTCGTTGTTGATTCGAAATTTTCTGGCTTAAAAATTTCACGAACAGGTTGTAATTTGCCACTGAACTTCTATATTGGGGGCCTGCGTATTCCATTAATTTCAGCTTAACAATCTTTATGAGCTCACAGATCGCATCATTTCAGAGGTAAAAAAAAGTTTCCTATGATAAACTGTGAATAATTGTGTGAAACGTTCAGAAGAAGAAGGCGGTATAATTGAACATTTGTTGTAATGTTACACATCTCATTAACTCTGCTTTCTTTTGTTTATTTTAGTTTAATTTAATATGATTTAATATACATTTAATAAAGACTTTATAATTTGCGTGCAGTTTGACTCACCTTGTATTTACATGTATCCATTAAAACATTTCGTTAATTTGATTAACAATACTGATCAAACTCACCCTGAAACGTCCGTTCCTCCAATGGAAGTACCTCATGTAATCGTGCATGATTTCATAGAAGCAGTCGCTGATGTAGTCACATCTGAACATGTCCATGGGGCTCTTGGGGTAGAAATCTGTTGATATTAAATTTGAATATTTACTCTCAAAGAAGCAATATTATAATATTTCGAACCACAACTTAATTAATAAAATTACAAATTAAAAAAAAATTATTTGGAAATAGTTTATGTCCGTGATAATAGTATGTTTTTGAAATGAAGTCGTCAAAGATTTATCTTAATCTCGTATAAATTATGCTCTTGGGGTTTTAATCTGGTGATATTAAATTGGGGTAGTTACTATTAAAGCAGTAATATTACAGAGAAAGGGAATTTATTTACTGTTGTTGTAGCTAGACGAGTTTTACTGAGGGTTTTACAAGAGAAAACCAGAGATTTGAGCTCATTCAAATAATATAAGAAAGGTTACAACGTCTCTGCTGTAAGAAAGGGCTGTAAGGTAGAAAACACATCATCTGTTACTAAATTACGAAGTTGATCCTGTATTATGTCAAGGCAGATAAGGGTGCTCCAAGCAGCATACCCCTAGATATGACAGCTGTACTCCATCTTAATAGTATATAGCTCTTATTAAGCAACAGATTTTATAAAAGTTATATATTTCAGAACAATACCTGGGCTCCCTGCTGTGCAGCACTACAGACGTCGCAGCCCGCTGTATACATGTCAATGTAGCATTTCATTCATTACATAACTCTGGAGCCGACGAACCAAGATCCCGTTGAAGACTAGATTCAGTCTCTATAACGCGTACTGCGTGTCCATCATTCCCTACAATAGCAACAGCTGGCCAATAACAAAATCCATGCTTGACAAGCTGGACATGCCACCACAGACACCCCCGTTCCATCACAGGTCACTGCTGGCCGAAAGAACTTATCAGCAACAAGGCACTATACGAGCTGTGCAACGAAAAACCCTCTCCACAAAGGTCGCTGAACAAATATGGTCTATGTTAGGTCATGTCCTACGAATGGACCCTGACAGTCCCGCACAGAGGGCACTAGACTTTGCCGTTACTGGCTTGCAAGCCTACCAACCACGATTAGGACGGCACTGCACAAATCAGCTGGGCACACTACGTGCTGAGCTCAACAGGCGGGACTAGGACCACTACGTACAGCGAAACAACATCATTCCCTACGACAACTTGCGCATGACAAGGCCAGATGGCCTGGGACTAGCATGGAGGACTGATTGCAGCTACGGGATGTCATTTGACTACCGTAGCGCAGAACACAGTTTTAATAAATAAAATATATTTCAGGTTTGGAGTGAAAGTTATATTTAGAAGCTGATTAAATTCAGGGACCTAATTGATGAGAGGACATTTATTTAAACTGGGAAGCAATGATGAGCCGAACGTTACTGGTGAAAGGAAAGAAGCTGCGTTTTAGAAATATTAGAAGTACCAGGGTATTTCTCCAATGCATCACGTGCTCTAAGTCGGAACAGGAGACCAGATAGATCTTTATAATTTATGTTCTTCGAAGTGCTCCCATAGATTGTCGTTTAATCTGCATAGGTATTAACAAATTATATTAGAATGTGATTTGAGAGATCATTAGTGAATATCAGGAATAGAGTTTAGCTAAACATTTATTATTCAGGCACTCCAGCGTTGATACAATATGCTTCAGACTTCTGACCATCATTTATAAACACATCAGAGAGATAAACTGAAATATCTTAGTTATTGAATCATCGGTTCTAATGGCTACCTTCTGAACATGATGCTGTGAAGGTTTTATTTCCATCACCGAAAACTGATGTTATTATTAAAGACAATTGTTTGCTTATATTTATTTTATACTGTTATATAAATACTTACTGTATTCGCGGGCCAAATACCTGCAAATGGCCATGGTTTCAGGCATCATGTCACCATTATCCATCTGCATACAGGGCAGGTAGTTGCAGGGGAAATCTGGAAGGAAGAAAAATAAATATTTGGCGACAATGTATAATAAACTAAATGAGTCTACCTATTACGTAAAAAAACAATTAATGAATCGACCGTACTCGAGGGTGACACAAAGACTTCTTTTTAGTTGGCTACTACAGAGATATAAGAGAGAGAGAGAGAGAGAGAGAGAGAGACGCTCTTTTTCCTGGATTGAGTATCACCTTATAATGCTGACTGTTTAAGTAGGGAGTAAAAAGGAACCATTTACCGAGTCTTTAGTATAATTCGATCAAGGATTGAACCCCGGTTCCTGGTCCATTAGCAAGCAATATAACCATTATGTCAAATAGCTGTAGAACTCTGAATATACACTAAAACGAGATACGTATGCCTGTCTGTTTGTATTGTATATCGAGAGACGGATAGTAAGGTAAGTACTGTGTACTTGTGACGCCACACACGAGAAGTGACGGGTAGGTTGGTCTCTTTCCCGACTAGACTCGAGACTAAGTGACGTCTCGGGAGCTTGTGAGGCTTACTCCTGACCAGTCTAGGAACACATTTGGGTAATATCGATTCAGATACGATGGTCCTTGATATGTTTTTATTGTCCAAAGATAAAGAAAGACTTAAACCGAAATATTTTCGGCTGAAGGTGATTAAATTTTAGATTTACTGGAATTGAGGCGAGATATTTTTTTGTCCTATTTAAATACAACAAAAGTTAAAACATTTTACTTTCATTGAAAGTCATCTTGTTTCGGCTTGTTTTATTTACTCCTCCCCAGGAGTTAGGCACAAGGCTAGTTTTATCTTACTCCCACAAGTAAGATGTGACCCACGATCGGGTCGAGAAAGTGGGGTTTGAAAAGCGAGCGCTCGAGAGGTGAGCACTCTGGCCATTTAAAAATTGCCTGGGCAGCCCCGTCGGCATTACCCGGTAGGGGCGCCTCAGACAGTAAGCAATAAACTTACTCCTCCCCAAAGAGGGGAGGCAAAGCCTGGGAGGGTGGACCTCCTAGAACTGCACAGGACAGGCGTGCAGTATCCATCGGAACAGATACTACACTTTGATCTTAGCCAAAAGTTGTTACTGAAACCAGGCAAAGTAAAAGGATAGCGTGCTCTGCGTAACCTACGAACGCAGAGCATGGCCATGTAATGTACAGATATACTTACGGTGATAAATACGTGTAAAAATAAATTTGTTCTGCTGAACAATATGCGCGACAACAATCGGGAATTAAGTCTTTGTAGGTTGGCATTCTTATGTAAAGAAGTCGCAATCATGTGTACGTATATATATATATATATATATATATATATATATATATATATATATATATATATATATATATAATTTGAAACGGTTTTTGAAACTTGCTGTGAATGTGTTACGAGAGAGTCGAGAGTTATTTCATCTCAGTCAAGCACCTACCATGAACATGTAGATACAGTAAATACATCTTAGCAACATATCTTGTGTGCTATAAGGGCTGCAGAGAAGTGAAAGGATCACCCCACACAAGATTGCGAAATCCGTTTTGTACTCTGTCAAGGCAAAAGGGTTGCTATTTGCGGAACCTGTCCAGATATGACAGCAGTACTCCGCCTTAGGACACATCTAGCTATTTTTACAGAATTGTGCCACCTGATAGTTTCTAGAACAATAGAAAGACACAACTATTTTTCTAGTAACCATAGCAACATATTGTATGTAAGTCTCTTACTTGAGATTTGGAGTAAAAGTCAGGAAAGGGATTCCTTAAGGAGAGAGCCATTCAATTTTAACTTAAATAAATGCGGATCAAAGCGTTGGTGGTGAAAAGTGAGAAGCTTTATTTTGTAGGTGGTAAAAGTGACTTTCCTCCACGTACTTAAAATCGGGAGACTAAGAGAATCAGAAAGATATTGATTATCAGTGCTCTTCGATGTGCTGCCATAGATAAATGTGTTGTGTGCGTAGATATCAACGAATGATCTCAGGATACGATTTGGAAGATCACTGGTGAAGATGAGGAAGATGTTAGATCCAAGAACGGATCTCGGAGGTCCGTCGGAATTGATATTTTGAGGTTAGGGTTTATGTCCGTCAACAACTACTTAAAGAGAGAGAGATAGAGGGAGATAAACGGTAAGAAGGAAGAGGAGACAAACAAAGGAGGTAGATTGATAGATAAGTGGGCAACATTTTTTCATACCATTCTAATATTTGCCCATAACTAATATCGGCATGTAGCTATGATATATACATGTATTAGTATACATCTGGGGAAAGCCTTAAATACTAGTTGATTATAACAAAATAGTTATTGAATTTAACATTGCACATGTGATAATATTCACTCAATCGGTAACTAACCGAGAAATATCAAGCTGAAATATACAGTAAAAATAAAAAATATATATTAAAGAGCGTTTAATATATTGACTAGACTCATCATTGTTTACATCGATTTTCCTACAATCACAAATGTTCCAACGTCTTCGATTTATATCGCTCACTTCACAGAATTAAAGAATAAGCAATAACTTACCATTCCTGCAACGATCCCAGTCGGAGAATTCATATCTCTTGTCCATGTATTTGACGCCAGCCATGGCCATCATCATACGAAGGATCTCGGCACGTCCACGGCCATTGAAGTAATGGAGGGTGTAGTTAGGCATGGTGGAGTGGTTTATGGCTTGTTGACTACCAAAGAGAGAACGAGCTGTTGTGGTTTGAGTGACTGTAAGTCTTCTCTGACGACCGAGACAGAAACGAACCGCGTATTTATACTCTCAGGTAAATCAAGTTGTTAGCGCTAATTAACAGGTAGACGACGCTTACCTGTCCAAGGACGGCTATTTAGTATTCTTCACGTGGTGGACTTAATTACCTTTGCACTTTCTCGACTGTAAGAATGCAAATAGATCAAAGAATTGCGCAGATGACGTAAGAATTGTTAACATTTAAAACCAATTTTCTATTTATTCTTTTTTTACTTTTTGTTTTAATCCACAGCCAAACTTTTATTTGGCAGTCGATTCATGAAACCGGAGAAAATTCCACTTCCGGTTACTAATAAAGTTACCGTCGCCATTTTGAATTTATTTATTTACAATTTCTAATTAATGAAATGAAAGAAATGTTTCATTTCCGGTTAAAATAAAATTATCTAGAGATGTTCAAATTTCAAGAAATGAACTCAAATGAACATGATATATTCAGTATTTATAAAGAAACTAGCAGGATTATCCGATATTGCTCAGCATTGAATGATGATCACTACTGTATACTTTTTCACCATGTTTCCGCTATATTACTTATGTTATTGGCCTTAGCCTATTGCTCCCTAATATAGTCTGAATCAGTGTCTTAGAAATTGGGCTGAAATTTTATTTAAGGTCGGATATACTTATTTTTAAGTTTTAAGGGTGTTCTGTCACCATGGGTGATTCAAAGCAAGTTGATATTCAGCACATATATGATAACGTAGAATTTCGGGACAACTTCCATTGTTCCTCGGAAGATTTTATGCATATAATAAAAAAAATAATTCAAATACGATATATTTTAAGTCTTAAGAGGGGTATACCATCATATCCTTCTTAGGGCCACACTTAGAAATTCGGAAACATAAACATTGTTATTCCTGATGAATTTTACATAAGAATACATTTTTAGATTTGATATAAATTCTCTAACATTTATTCTATACAGAGCATGCAAAAATAACACATCCATACAGAAATTGTGTTTATATATATATATATATATATATATACAGGAAAAGAAGGATGAAAGTAATTCGACGTAATGAGAAATGAAAAAGGAAAAACCAAAAATATCATGCAAGTACGTATCCCTGCTAACCCGGACCCTTCCACTTTTTTTACTCAGTTTCTTCAACATTTATTTTAATTCCTCGCAACTGACTTCACCAGGTCCGGACGTCGGTCCCTACTGTTTTCCAGTAGTGGCTACTATTTCCTCCCTTCAACCCACCATGTCAACCCTATATGTCCACGTACTTGCATGACATTTTTCTTTATATTATCATCCTGAAGAAGTCTTACAAATAAAGACGAAACGTTGATGAACACATAACCACTTTCTTTTTGGTTTTTCCTTTCTCATTTCCCATATATATATATATATATATATATATATATATATATATATATATATATATATATATATATATATATATGATAAAGACAGGAATTAAATGGTTCGACGTAATGGAAATCAAAAAAGGAAAACCAAAAGAATATTTATGTATTCATCACCGTTTCGTCTTTATTGTCAGACTTCCTTAGGATGATTTGTTTGAAGAAAAAGTAATACACCTACAAATATTTTTTGCTAGCTAACTAAGACCTTGCTGCCGATATTAGCAAGAAAATCAAAATATTTTTATTTTCGTACTAATATCGGCCTCAAATATGTTTGTACGTGTAATATTTTGTTTTCAATAAAAATATCCTAAGGAAGTCTGACAATAAAAAAGGAAACGTTGATGAATACATAAATATCATTTTAGTTTTCTTTTTTTCATATATATATATATATATATATATATATATATATATATATATATATATATATATATATATATATATATATATATATATATATGAGTAAATAAGGATGAGAGTAATCCGACGTAATGGGAAATGAAAAAAGAAAAACCAAGAGATATTTTTTTAATATATTCATCAACGTTTGGTCTTCATTTGTAAGATTTTCTCAGCATGATAATTTTAAGAAAAATGTAATGCAAGTACATCGAAAATATTGGGTAGACATGATGGGTCGATGAGAAAAAGTAGTAACCGTGGCTGCTGACAGCACTGGACCAAGGACGGACTCAGAGAAGTCAGTGGCAGAGTTTCCCCCTCCCCTCTCCTCCTCTTTCCCCAGCCCCTCAAAATCCATGCCAGAACTCACCATGTTAAAAACCTTAGCACCCCTCCCCTCTCTTCCACCCTAGGACACGTTCACTAACACTCCCCCTTTTTGACTCATAGCCATCCACTTTTATTTCACTCCCTGCCACTGACTTCTCTCAACCCGGACCTTGGTCCAATGCTGTCAGCAGCCACGGCTACTACTTTTTCTCATCGACCCATCATGTCTACCCAATATTTCGATATACTTGCATGACATTTTTCTTAAAATTATCATCCTGAGGAAGTCTTACAAATAAAGACGAAACGTTGATGAATATATTAAAAAAAATATCTGTTGGTTTTTCCTTTTTCATTTCCCATATATATATATATATATATATATATATATATATATATATATATATATATATATATATATATATATGTGTGTGTGTGTGTGTGTGTAATATTATTTATGAATAAATATTAAATTATTTATACCTAAAGACATAGGCGTTTCACGCTTATAGCTCTCATCAATGCAGAAAAGTAAAAAAAATCAGACAGTTGGCCGTCGTGAACCCGATTCACACTAGAATCTTCAAGCAGTCGTCGTATCTCTCGGGCACCGGAAACTGTCACACAATTAAGTGCAATTCAGATCTATAGAAGCGGGTACAGACAAAAAACTAATTGAAAGTATTCGACAAAGGTATCCGGAACTTCGCTGTAGAGCTGATGACAGTCTATTTTTAACATCCACGAGAGTGTTCGACTTTTTATTTCCTAAAAGAAGCTTATAATATTTTTATGAATAACTATTAAATTATTTATACTTACAAACGCTAGCTTTTCAAGCTTATTGCTCTCATCAGTGCAGGAAAGTAACAATTTTAGACGCACGGGCGCGCGAACCCGGTTCAAAGAGTTACATTAGAATCTGAAAGCAGTCGCCAAATTTTTTATACCTACGGACGCTAGCGTTTCAAGATGTATATAGGTGAATGATTGTTATAACTATTAAGCCAGAAATTGTAGGATATTTGTGTACATATTGTGTATGATTTTCATTAAACCAGTTTTCATTTCATATTTTATTAGAGGAATACCTGTCCCAGGGCGGATGAAATTAATTCCATCAACAGAAGAATTTGGCACCATTTTTATGCTCCTTTACGAAGATTAAAATCAAAATATAATGATAGTAAAACTTAAGGTTGGAATCTTTAAACTAAATTTAATCAAAATTAATTAGATGGTTTTAATTTCAGCAAATGTCTAAATTGTTAGATTTCATTTTAAGCGTTCTCAAGAAATTGAAATTCAGAAATCTTGCTTTTTTGGTGTCTAATGGCTCTTGATCAAATATAATTCAAATGTTATATATTATAATTTTCGAATTGGAGGGTGAGTACATTTTATGCCACCTAAACATTTTAAAATACCCCGAAAGAAACTGGAATTTGGAGAATATTTAATAATTGTTGTCTAGTGTCTATTGTCAAAATTTCACAAAAATTGGAGCATCTAATTCTTCACAAGGGGTTAGAGTTAGGGTTAAGGTAAGGGTTAGAGTTAAGGTAAGGATTAGAGTCACAGAAATTAAATATTGCCCATATCTGAACACTTTACGTCTCGCAATTTTTTTCAAAAATTTTTGATGTTCGGTTTATTAATTTAAGAGATAATCTCATACAAATATAAGCCAATAGACACATTCCTAAATTTATAAGCCTAACACTTTGTGATAATATTTCTCTAGATAAGTGCAGAATGTGGTATGCCCTCAGAGTCACAGTTAGGAGTGTATTTAGAGATTTAGAAACACCTCCATTGTCTTCCGCAAGGTTGCATGTAGATTATTTAACATTTCTTTCTATAAGGAGCACACAAACAGCACACACGCAGTCATACACACAAACATCACACACGCATTCATACACACATACATTTAGTTTTTATATATATATATATATATATATATATATATATATACATATAGTTTAACACTTGAAGAGTTTTAATGCAAAACGCGATCAATCTGATTTGCTTGAACTGAGACATTAAACAATACAATTGATAACATATTATAACTAAACTTCGATTAAAAGCTTATTTTAATTTTAAAATATATAAATTATCTTAGTATCATATCATGGGAAACATGATTTGGGAATTTGGTCCAGTGTTAAAATGCAACACTTTTTGTAGCGATAGATTCGTAACTTTGAAAATGGCGTTTATCGCGTTTTGCATTCGAACTCTTAATTTGTTAATTTTCGTTTTGATAAACTTCTGTAACTAAACAACGTTGACAAAAATGTTTCAAAACTCTCAATGTTGAAGTACATACTATTAGAACCGCTTGATATGCAACAATTTATAGAATTGAAGGTTGTATTTTGAGCATTTCTGAAGATCACTATACGTTCATATTGTAAACGATAAGTTTTTATAGGATTCCAGTGTGTATTTTGTTTAACTCAGATTTAGTATAATAATTATTATTATACTAAATCTGAGTTTAAGATAATAGATAATAATCTGTTTTAAAATATTTTTTATGGGAGTAGCTGCAGACAAGGCATAGAGCGACTTGATGTAAGGAGTTAAAAAAAAAATTCAAGGTCAAAAACAAGTGTTAGATTGATAGATTCCGATCCAGAAAACTAGTTATACTCCCCCTTTTTTCAGAAACATCGCTCATGCTATATGATAACTAAAGTACAAAAATAAGAGTAGCGAGAGTTACGACTGTCGAAAGTAAACCCAAGTTAGTCACTTTCTACTCTCCTATAATTATTAATAATTAAACACTTTTGTTTAAATGTTATTAATATTTTAAGATAAGAATTGATAATTTGTATAATTTTGATTATTCGGACGACTCTTCTCATCTTGAGTGTTATTCTCACAACGTTTCGGTCGATGTAAACTCCGACCTTCTTCATGTGTATCTTGTCGACCTCGGGAATCTTTCTCTCCGCAGGGACTCATGGCGTAACAGATAAATTACTAAGTAAAATTCAGTTTTATGTGCAGTCTTCTGAAGGTTGAAGGTTCAATTCTCAGTGCGGGCGATACTAGGAATTGCGAATTATTGAATGATTCTACCCAGTCATGACTGACACAACGAGAACAATCTTCCCCCGTGAATTAAATTAAAGAGTTCCGTTCGAAATTCCGCGCAGATTCCCGAGTTTGACAGAAAGATTTCCGAGTTGGACAAGATACACCTGAAGAAGGTCGGAGAGTCCGAAACGTTGGGAGAAGAACACTCAAGATTGGAACAGTAGTTCGAATTATCCAAATTTGACACTTTTCTTTACATATTTATAAACATAGAAACAAGTCGAGCTTTGCTTCCTCTTCCTGTTCAACTTCTAGAGTCGGAAGGAGATGAACTGTTGGAAAACTCTCTTAATTAGTGTCTCATGCGTTTGCTTTAAATTTCAATGAAATTATATATACGTTTTTTTTAAGTTTTAAAAGGGGGTTCTGTTTCTATAGACTACTTAGATGTAGAGGTACGTAGATATTAATCACATAAAGAGTAACGTAGATATTAATCACATAAAGAGTAACGTAGATATTAATCACATAAAGAGTAACGTAGATATTAATCACATAAAGAGTAACGTAGATATTAATCACATAAAGAGTAACGTAGATATTAATCACATAAAGAGTAACGTAGATATTAATCACATAAAGAGTAACGTAGATATTAATCACATAAAGAGTAACGTAGATATTAATCACATAAAGAGTAACGTAGATATTAATCACATAAAGAGTAACGTAGATATTAATCACATAAAGAGTAACGTAGATATTAATCACATAAAGAGTAACGTAGATATTAATCACATAAACGTGTAACGTAGATATTAATCACATAAAGAGTAACGTAGATATTAATCACATAAAGAGTAACGTAGATATTAATCACATAAAGAGTAACGTAGATATTAATCACATAAAGAGTAACGTAGATATTAATCACATAAAGAGTAACGTAGATATTCAAAACTACTTCTTTTGTTTTCTCCAGAGGGATCTTGAGACATATATCAATTTAATTAAAATATGATATATAAGTATTAGGGGTGCACTTAAAAATATGGAAACACTTCCATTCTATTTCCATGTACATTTTACATGCTGATTCTCTTATTTTTCTTCTTATGAGATACACACCAACATACACACAAACATCAGGTTATATATATATATATATATATATATATATATATATATATATATATATATATATAATATTTAAGTGTTGAATTATAACGATAATTGAATTATCGTTTAATAATAATAATCTATCGTGATAGTGTAAAGCTCAATATATTTAATAGAGCAATTTATTTTAGAGGTAAAAGATTAGAATAAAGAATTGTAAAGATACAATATTTATTAAAAACATCAAAAGTTCAGAGCAAAGAGCCTCATATCCTCTGAACTTTTGATATTTTTAATAAATATTGTATCTTTACAATGCTTTATTCTCATCTTTTACCTCTAATATATATATATATATATATATATATATATATATATATATATATATATATATATATATATATATATAGTAAGCTATGAAAATATATTCACGGCAATTAAGCTACATAGAGGTTCCCGCGTTTTATCCTCTGCGGGAATCTTCAGGATAAAATCTTAGACTGAAGATTCCCCCCCCCCCGGGGGGTGAAACGCGGGAGCATCTGTGTAGCTTAATTGCGATAAATATATTTGCATAGCTCTACTTACGTATCGAGCACTGTTGGAGTAAATACTGAAAATTGATATATAACATAGTATATCTTTTTATAAAATATAATGTGGATACATGAAATACTAATATATATATATATATATATATATATATATATATATATATATATGATAAAGTAAAGTAACACGGAATCAAATAATCACCGGTGCAATAATTTATTTCGACCCTCCGGCTTTATTCAAGTATCAACGCGAGGCGATTACATGTTCGAAAATGTAAACGCCTGGCTTGAATGCTAGAAAAGGCCAAAGAGTTGAAATAAATAATTACACCGGTCATTATGTGATTTCTTGTTACGTTACTTTATTTTATTTTTGATCTCTTTATTACATTTCACTGTCATATTCTGATTTGTTTCTTGAATTGATTTCACTCTAACACTATATATATATATATATATATATATATATATATATATATATATAGAGAGAGAGAGAGAGAGAGAGAGAGAGAGAGAGAGAGATTTAAAGTGTCATTAATTTTGCGTGCACTATTCTATTTAATTATTTCTTATGTATTTGTTGGTTTGAAGGTGACTGTTTTTGGGAAGCCTAGGTATTTACAGTTTTAGAGTTCAGTAAGTAATCCCATCATCTCTCGACTTATTTATATGCCTTTCGTTTTCGGATTTTCCCCACTACATTTCGGAAAATACTCACTTATGCTTTTCCAATTTAATTTTTAGCTAAGGATTTCTCATTTTGTTTATAACAACTTTTTCTGGCACGAGTAAAGTATGACACTCATTTTATTAACATATTTTTAAAATAAATTTATCATATTATCAATGTATATTATTATAAATTTATTATATTATAAATTTATTTTATTATTAAATTTATTTTAATATACTTTTATTTTATTATGAATCTATTTTTTATAAATGTATTTCATTACTAATTTATTTAATTATAACATTTTATTTATTATAAATTTATTTTATTATTTATTTATTTGATTATAAAGTTATTTTATTATGCATTTATTTTATTATAAATTTATTTTATAATGAATTTATTTTCATTGTTAATTATATTTATTATAAATTTATGATTAATTTATTTTATTATACATTTATTTTATTTTGAATTCATTTCATTATAAATTTATTTTATCATAAATTTATTTTATCATGAATTTATTTTATTTTAATTGTATTTATTATAAATTTATGAATAATTTATTTTATTATACATTTATTTTATTTTGAATCCATTTCATTATAAATTGGTTTTATTAATCATTTATTTTATAAGAGAAACTGAATCGAAATACATTTGTTGTTTATAATAGGATGCAACGGTAATTTGTTTTTGATGTGTCAGAATCATAGCTATTTTATTACAAAACATGAGAAACATGCTAACTGTACTTTACATATTAGATATATAGGTAATTAAGATCATATATAGGTAATTAAGATATAGGTAATTAAGATCAACTTGTCTTTTACATTTTCAATACAAAATATCAATTACATTACACACCATGGATTGTAATCATTAATATTTAAAATCAAAACTATTAAGTTTGGATTTTTCTGATATTTCTCTGCGTGATATTATCCATGGACAAAAAAGAAACTCCACGACCAAGGAACGTACCATATTCTGGTTAGTCCTCTGTAACCTCGAGTTATATACCTGCTTCACCAATCTTGCTACACAATATTTAACAGAGATATATCACTCTCTTTATATAGCTATAGTGTTCGAAACTGAAAAAGATTCCAAGTATGACATATTTGTCAACATTTCGTTAATAGCCAGGTTAGACAATAGAATACTAATTGGACTACATATGCATCAAATACCTAGCAAACAACATTATTTAAATAATAATCTGATTGTGTTTCATTATTTTAGTATGGCTAGCTGAAAAAAAAACTGATATCAAATGTATATATATATATAATTGATATCACAGTATTTTACCTCATTGATGCATTCGTCAGGAATCCGAAAACGATGAACCTTTGTTTTTTTATTCTCAACCTTTTTTCATTGTACATTTTTTCCCTGGTCATCTTTTGTATTTTTAAAACTTTTCTCACGCACTCACATCTACATTTAATGAGTTTTTCAATTTTTTTAAAATTATGAATTTTTGTTTATTCTCCGCCAACTTTTAAATTTATGAAATTTTGTTTGTTCTCCGCCAACTTATCAATCTATTTAAATTCCTCTGATGATAAAAAAAACATTATTTGAAAAGCCTGGCTTATTGAATACACCTTGTCTTTAATAACTGATGTAGTAGATTAGTCATTTTGACATTTTTTATTTCCCTTCTTTCATTTATCTGTATAATAGAGCTATCCTGTACATTGAGCTTTCACACTCTAAAGTATACATTCTAATTTTAGTTTCATACTTATATATATATATATATATATATATATATATATATATATATATATATATATATATATATATATATATATATATGTATATATATATATATATATATATATATATATATATATATATATATATATATATATATATATTGGGAATCTACTAAACTGTAAAAGTTAGACAGCTACAAGCTGCCTGCACATAATAACATTTACCTTAGGCTAACAGTACACAAATAAATAAATAAACAAACAAACTAATAAGAAAAAAACCTAAAATAGAAATACAAGGAACCACTTGTTGAAATAAGTTTACCCATTATATTGACACAACAAAGAAACATGATATAGCCACTCTATAGAAAACAATAGAACAGAGAAATGAGAAGTAAAACTAACCGGACCTTTGTTTGTGAGAAGCCCAACGATTTCCTAAGAGAACAACAAAGAATCTGATTGGTAAACTAGCTAGTTGTGTATATAAAAACACCCGTTAAAACTATCTCCATGCATTTTAGCCTGAAGATTCCCCACGGGGATGAAACGCGGGAGCCTCTGTGTAGCTTAATTGCCATAAGTATATTTTCATAACTTAATATATATATATATATATATATATATATATATATATATATATATATATATATATATATATATATATATATATAATGTTCTATAAGGCTTCGGAATATGATTCACCATTAATTAACGAGTTCAATTCAGTTAGTAGGATAGATAAAATATCGTGATTATACAAAAATGCACAATTCGCGCTTTAAAAGCAATCTGAACAAAAAGGGTCTGGCATGCTCAAATTGCAACTCAATGTTTATCTCACTAGGAAAGCCTTTCCATATCTCTCAGGATAATAAAAATTCTCCTGGATAATTCAAATAAAATAACGTTCACATGTGTAGAAACATTACGATACGAAACTGTAACGTTTGTGAATGAGGTGAGATAAAGCCTTACAGTTACTAAAAAGAATCCACAGATTTCCTAATTTTAAGAAAGAAAAAGAGATAATCATGGTCAAACAGTCAAAGGGAGATAATCATGGTCAAACAAAAAACAGAAACCAAGTCTTAGTTTGTGTTGTTGTTTTAAACATAATTCACCCCAAACAAGGCAGGCCGCCACTGTTGACGTAAGGGGCTACTTAGAATTAGGGTGTAGGTTTAGGGTGTCACCCGAAGTTGAGAGCAGTGTAGAAATATGCCTGTTTACATTAGTTTTACATTTCTGCATGTCGGTACTGTCGGGGAAACATGGTGCAGGGAGGGAGTTCCAGAGGTCGGCAGCACGAGGAAAGAAGTTATGGGAGTAGAATTCTCTCCGACATCTGGGGGTCTCCACAGTGAAAGGATGGGATTTAGCTTGTTGTCGAGTTAATCAAGGGTATTTCATCGAGGAGACACCAGAGCAGGAGACACAATCCATTGAAGTATTCGTAAAACAAGCGCAAGAATGCAACATTGCGGCGATAGGACATAGGCTGGATCTAAGTGGATAGTGAAGGTCCTATCAGATTAGCGAATGTTTTTGGACTTTGCCTAAGAGGGAGAGACTAGTTGATGCTTCACCAGCCTAAATGTGGCAACAATAATCCATGCATGGGCGGATGATGGCTTTGTAGAGATATAGGATAATGTCAGGATTGAGAAGTTAAATCAAAGTGAGAATAAATCGACTAAAAGAAATAGTCAAATTTATAAACTTATTGTTACACCGGCCGTTCTTACACAGGAGAAACTGCACCGGTTTTCACTATAAATAGTGCGAGTCACCAGAGACACAAAAAAGACAAAGCACAGTTTTGTAACTGTCTAGCCAAGTGCTAGTCACTTTCTTACTTTGTTAATACACTTGTTAAACCAACCATCGACTTGACTTCCTTTATTTATTATTTACTGTTGGACAACTTCACAACACTTATTAATACAATTATTTTTAGATAATATTGTATAGTAAACAATAGATTACTAATTGTTATTTAAAAAAAGAAATAATAACTAAAATCACCAATAATTTTCATATTAAATGTTCAGTTAATATTTAAGCATTGGTATAATTGATGCTGCATATACAGATACACTATGTATCGGCATCAGTCCCACAGAATAAAAGTAAACTATTATAAGAATATCAGTTCATAATTTGGTGCAACTCTTTTTATATGCTGAGTATTATAATTAATTACGATATACATTTTTATTGGATACGGAGGAAAACAATAATTGTTCAAACGGTTTTGCTGTAAGGGATCATCACAAAAAAGTAAGTTAACAGTATTTAAAAGGTGACTATTTCCAGGAAGATTATACTATTATGTATAATTTGGATCATTCAGACCTACTGTTCTCATCTTGAATGTTATTTTCACAACGTTTAGGTCGATGTGACATCCGGCCTACCTGAGGTGTATCTTTTTGAACTCGGGAATATTTCTGTCGAACTCGGGAATCTGGACGGAATTACGAACTGAACTTTATATTTAATCCATCGAGGTAGCATGCCCTCGTTCCGTCAGCCATAACTGGGAGATATCTTCAGTAATTCGCAATACTTCGTATCATCCGCACGGATGACTATCATTCAAAAATCTTATATATATATATATATATATATATATATATATATATATATATATATATATATATACGTGTGTGTGTCTGTATGTCCTTACTCAAAATGAACGATAAAGGAAAACATAGTTTATAAATAAAATAGAGACAAACATGTGAATAAGCAAATTTAAAATTAATAATAAATAAAACATAATTAAAATTAATATTATGATTAAATAAAAAAATTCATATATATTTATATATATATATGATGGAAAAAAGAAAAAAAAATATAATGTATATTTTAAATAATTTTCAATAAATTCAAAATAATTTATAAATAGAATACAGAAAAACATTAGGATAAAAAAATTAATAATAATTAAAAATAATTAAATTAAAATATTTAAAATAATTAAAATTAATATTATAATTAAATAATAAATATATATATAATATGTACACATACACACACATATATATATATATATATATATATAATTGAAAAAAAGAAAAACAAAATACAACTTATATTCGTACATGTTTACTTTTATTGTTTAAATACAAAAATGTCACGTATTTTACACACCAATCACTGTAATCATGTGCATATTAAAATTAGTAGAATTAGTATACATGTCTCTCCGTATAAAATTCTAGGTCGAATAACAAGATGGCAATCATCGACTAAACATTCTTCCATCTCTTTGACTGGATGTCTACCAGGTTGAGTTGCAACGGCTCTTCAGGTAACTGCAGATCTTGGGGTGGCTGGCAAAACGGTTGTACAGACCCATCATCTTGGGGTAGCTGCTAAACATGTTCTGGTTCTCCCTGTACATGTTCTCCATGCAACAATAGAACATCATGTCACACCACATCATCTGGAAAATAAGACATGGAAACATAAGATTGTAATTTATTTAAAATATTTATTTTATATTTGTAGACATAATTATTGGATATGAAGAGAATCTCCTACTATACCGATTTACACTTGGCTTAGATAGTTTCTTGCATATAACTCAGTTTTTTTTTTCATCGCTGGAGCAGATTATACATGTTTTTATATTCAACATATTATTTTCGTTACTTTACATAAATGTCAGTACTTTTATAGAGAACGAACCGCGTTTCCGTGATTTCGTGTCTTCAATGTTCGAGCAGGTCTCGGAAGCCTCCGAGAGTTCACGAGGCGAGAACTGCCAGACGATCAATTGAAGACTTGTAGACGATAAATTCAGACGAAGAAAATAAAAGTAAAATACATTTATAAAATTACCGAATGAAAAAAAAACATTGCTAAACAACTGTTATTTATTATATGTTTACTTTTATTGTCAAGGAAACGATTGTTAATCAAATGTTTCTAAATAAAATGTTTTTTTGTCCACCGAAACGTTTCAAAAGATGATTTTTTTTCATATAAAAAAAAAGAAACCACTGTTTTTAACCAATTTCATGTTTTTTTTTTCATTTTTATTTTCAATGTTTTTTTTTCTCTTTCTAACATTTTCTGGGTTAGGGGTTAAGGTTTAGGATAAGGCTTAGGGTAGGGTTTAGGGTTAGGGTTAGGGTTAGGGTTAGGGTTAGGGTTTAGGTTTTAGGGTTAGGGTTAAGGTTAGGGTTAGGGTTAGGATTAGGGTTTAGGGTTAGGGTTAGGGTTAGGGTTAGGGTTTAGGGTAAGGATTTAGGGTTAGGGTTAGGGTTAGGGTTTAGGGTTAGGGTTAGGATTAGGGTTAGGGTTAGGGTTTAGGGTTAGGGTTAGGGTTTAGGGTTTAAGTTAGGGTTAGGGTTAGGGTTTAGGGTTAAGGTTAGGGTTTAGTATTAGGATTAGTTATTTTCTAGAAGTGACCGTTGCAAACAGAACCTAATGAGTACTTCGGGAGATTCAACACGCTGACACAGATTGTATGAATTCATATTCTTTAACGCGCTGCAGATTGGAGAAATTCATTTATTCAAAAAGTTGTCGTCTGCTTGCAACCTGAATGTCTAATACCTGCTGCAACCTGATTGATTAATAGGTTTGTCAACTCTCGGCTGCTTCCGAGACGTGCCCGAACTTTAACGAGGCGAAGTCACGGAAATGCGGTGTGTTCTCTATAATACTACCTAAATTAATCCTAATTTATACTTTAACTTTTAATTTAAGTTTAATCTCATTTTAAGTGTATTTCATAATTTTTAATGATTATTTAAAACTCATAATTGGTAGATTATTTTAACCAGTTTTTTAGTTAAGGTTTCCATGCTCTTCTTCATCATCACTCCTTAAAGTACAAGTTTTTGAAGTCAGTCAGTAAATCCCCATCGGACACCATATACATTTATTATAAAGATTTGTACATTCACTATAATTCGCCATAGAGCTTTAGGACAGATCTGGAGTGTACTTTTTAGCTCGACGAGCAGGATTAAACAAACGTAACCCATACAGGTATCTATAAGGTATTAATTCTAGTCTGAATCTTATATTCTCATTATATTATTCAAACTTACCTGGTCACCCATGAAGAATTGGCTTCCACCGTTGCGCATGCTCAGAGTCCTCTCCATGAAGGGCATGACGCGGTTAAAGGTGTTCATGTATCTCCAGTTCATGTAGTTCTGTTGAAAAAAGAAAACATGAATAATTTACATAATTTTAATTATTCGGACTACATTTCTCATCTTCAGTGTTATCATCACAACGTTTCGGCCGCTGTAACTTCCGGTCTTCTTCATATATATTTGTTCGTGATTGGGAATATTTCTGTCGAACTCGGGAATCTAGACGGATTTTCGAACGGAACCCTTTATTTAATCCACGGGGATAGCATGCTCTTGTTCTGTCAGCCATGACTGGGAGAAGGCTTCAGTAATTCACAATTCTTCGTATCGCCCGCACCGAGGATTGAAGCTTCAACCTTCAGATGACTATCACTTGGAACTGAATTAAACTTAGTACTATATCATCGGCGCCGAAGAACCAAAATAATACAAATTATCAATCCTCATCTCAAAAGTTCAGAAACATGAATAATTTAGTTTATATTTGTATTGACACAGAAACACATTCATGGGTCATACCTCTGTTGTATTACGATTTATCCATCGGATTTGATTACAGCAAAAACTCCGTTTGCAAGAAGGATGATTATGTTTTTTTTTTTTTTTCGAAAACACTGCCAATAATATTTGTCATAATATGTTATTGATATTAGCGTAGAATGTTCATGAATTTAAGCATGCAATGGGCAGGTGGCGGTGGTTAAGTAGATATCGACACGGACTGAATACCTGGGTGTTCCAAGTTCGAATCCAGTTGGTTCTACTGTACCGCTTTAATTTAGTGATGTTGGCAACATTCTCATAGTCCTTCCCGTAAATACCTGATGTCTTTCCAGAAAGATGTCGAACTAGAAAAACTTAAGGGAAACGTTTTTAGCCCACCCAATAGACCGGTATTGTCTAGGCGTTGCCTTCTCACCCTTTCATAAGGGGTTAGTTTATTGCTAATCGCCTGAGGCGCCCCTACCGGGGAATGCCGACGGGGCTGCCCAGGCAATTTTTAAGCCCCACTTTCCCGACACGACCTTGGGTCACATCTTACTAGTGGGAGTAAGATAAAAACTGGCCTTGTGCCTAACTCCTGGAGAGGAGTAAATCAATACTCGAATTGTACAGGGTCTACGGGATCTGCCTTATGAAACCCAACTCAATATACTTAACCTTTTCTCTTTTAAGCGCAGACGATTACGCGGCGGTCTCTTACAATTCTCTCAATGCTCATTACAATATATCCGAAAACCTATTATTCACTCATGTATTAGAAATAGGTCAACACGAACACCACAGAAACTATTTCATGCTGATTTCGATTTAACCGGACGAGGGCCGCTTTCACAATCAGTATCCCTGGACCTTTGAATAAACTTCCAAGAGAGGTAATAATTGCGTCAAAAACACATCAATTCAAGGTGAATTATGATAGGTACTGAGCTACTGTATCCTCTGCTCTATAAATGTATAACCACTCTTTCCCTGCGTGACAACTAAAACATGCTTGTTTTATTCTTTGCTAAATTAATTGAATTGAATTGCTCTACAAAACTCACAGAGAAAGAAGAAAGAACGAGACAAAAGCGGAAGTGATTTCACTTTTTCCGGCTTTGACTACATTCTCCAATTTGGGTGTTAAAAAAGGCAGACAACTTGTCCTATTCCCTAAGTACAGTATTCAACAATAAATTACATTTTAAAATGGATTTTTTTTTTCTAGAAAATAAATATAATACTTACATCGTAGTTGCTGCAGTTTCCTTCTCCACCGAAACCGTAGTCGTTCATGTTGTACTAGAGAAGAAAAAAAACAAAATAAAAATAGATTAATGAAAATATAAATAAAATATTCTGTTTATTCAAAATGTTAATGCATACATAGAATATTACTTCAATGAAAATGTTTTAGGCGTTTGACTTTGAGATTTTAAGAATTTAATATATTAACACGGCGACATTAAGAAATAATGGTAGACAAAAAGAACAGCCACGTGTCTTTTATAGTCACATGCTATCCTGGTATCTAGCCCAACATCACCAGTTGACGAATGGAAGAAACGCGGGCCATGTTTCTTTCCGACGAATCGCCATATTTGTGTTATAACTCTCACCTACGAATCTTTCTCGACACTGTTGTATCCTGCGAAAGGGGTACAATGAACAAGGGGTGATTCGGGTAAATACAGATTAGCAACATTATATTATAATAAGAGTAAGAAAAGGTTAATTTTCATAGAGGGTACAGTAAAACAGAGCCAGATTTAGTGAGGAATTACTAAGGTGCGAAGCAAATATCGATGTTCGGTGCAATGCTACGGAATACATAGTCATCAATGGGTAAGTACACATAGGAAAAAGGGGGTAACGGTATTTTATTACAACGGTGTATATATTATATTACTTCCATGTATGTATTTTAGGAGTGTGACTTAGATAAAACTCCTTAAATAATGCATGTCTTATTAATTATCTCTCTATTACTTTAAAGTGTGCTCTTTATCTTTCTCTATGTTATTTTATACAGTGTCTATCACTCTCGCTAATGTCAATCACTCCCATCTATTTGTATATATATATATATATAAATATATATATAAATATATCTATTTGTCTATCTATCTATCTATCTATCTATCTATTTCTCTCTCTCTCTCTCTCTCTCTCTATATATATATATATATATATATATATATATATTATCAGGGTCTTTTTACTTGTGGAGGAACCCCCTCCCTGGTTTCTTTCCCCATAGGTTCATCCGTAAGTAAGCGTGGCCAAGAAGGACCTAATTGACTATCGAGATTGTCTCACCACCGTATTTTTGGCCTTCCTCTACGTATTTTCCATTGCCGCAGGATCCCTTCTGCCACCATATATGTCCACCTGTTGTCTGTACATCTCGAAAAATGACATGCCCATCTATGTTTTCCTGTTCGTATAGTAGTGATTATGTCGTTATCTCCAGTGTACTGTTTCTTTTTCTATCATGCAAACTGATGTCGAGCATAATGCGTTCTATTTTGTACTGTGCTACTCTTAGCTTTTCCATTATTAAGTGGCCATATTTCACTATCATATGTCATGACAGGCAATTGAACACGTTATGCTTAATGCTCATCGTGGACTTTCTACTCTTCATGATGTTGTCTACTTTGGAATAGGCTGTCAATTTAATTTGGATAGAACCTCTCCAAATATGATCTGAGGTTAAGATCGGATTCTAACTCTGCCTGATGAGATCTCAGTTTATAGTGACTGTTGATCGATAACATCGACATGCCAGTGTCGCAGATTTTGTACATGTCTGTGTAAATAAAATTATCATATATAAAACTCTATTTTGATATTGAGCACTTTTTATAAACCCGGTTAAAATTCTCTGGATTACCACCCAGTGGATATTTTTTACCTGGATTATTACCATTATATATATATATATATATATATATATATATATATATATATATATATATATATATATATATATAGTGTGTGTGTCGAGTTGTATATGAAAATAAATCAAATAAAGTGCTCGATCATATGAGAGCTAATATAATTTATTTAGATACTGTACATTACATATTTCAGCAATGTACCGCGGTTTCATCCAAAAGATGTCTAAATCTGCCCCTTTGGATGAAACCGCGGTACATTGCTGAAATATTTAATATACAGTATCTAAATAAATTATATATATATATATATATATATATATATATATATATATAGAGAGAGAGAGAGAGAGAGAGAGAGAGAGAGTAAGAGAGAGAGAGAGGGAGAGAGAGAGACAGAGACACAGACACAGACACAGAGAGAAAGAACGATAGAGAGAATGGGAAGGAGAAATAAAAATAAGTGAGGGGTACCATGACTATTAGTACCGCCTATTGTGTAATATACAAACCTGTAGAGGAAATTACACTTTATTTAACACTAGTTCCGGTATTAAAAAACCGGAAGCAGTAGTACTTGCCAGTACCATATCTAATAGATGAATAGAAACTATCGTTACAAGAATATTTTTGTTTGTAAAATATACGCCTACAAAAAAAACTACAAATAATTGTATGTAACAAAATTTAGAGTGTATAAGTAAAAATGAAATCTACTTCAGAATTTAACATTAAAAAAATTAGCTAACGTGTCGAAGAAATAACTCATCCAACATGTCGTAACATAATTACGGAAGTACGTGGCGAATTATCATGTTTCGTTGGTCTGCGAAGTAAGCAGAATAATTTTTCGAACGTCTCCTTCGCTTTACCCTACTCATAGAGGGGGAACTGGGAACAGACAGTTATTGGATATTATTCTAATACTTTATACTTGATTGGATGATGTAAAAAAATGATAACAGATTCTAATAACGAAGAGCGCTGCTATACACAAATGTACAATCTACAAATCAAACGTACGTATCGTAAGGTTTGTGCATAAAGTGATCCAACTACCGTTTCTATGCCGTAAAATCGAAAAATCATTTACTCTGACAGTGTATGTCAGTAAAACGTGAAAAACTAATTCTTTTACGCAATAACGTTTACGATAAATTCCTGTCGTGTTATTTGAATATGTGTCGATATTTTATACCTCACTGGTGGTCATATATGTTACAAGACAAAAATTCATCCGCTATGCTATTCTACACATATAAAACAATGTATGAAAAATTTCAGCCTGAATGACACAGCGACGTTAGATATGCAGTACAATCCGAAACCAAAGCGATCAACTTTCCCTGACTATATTAGCTTTTCAATTAGACGATAAATCTCTAAAAAAACTAACTCACCCTGAAACGTCCGTTCCTCCAGTGGAAGTACCTCATGTAATCGTGCATGATTTCATAGAAGCAGTCGCTGATGTAGTCACACCTGAACATGTCCATGGGGCTCTTGGGGTAGAAATCTATTAAGAATTAATTCGAATAGTCACGATCAAAGAAGTAAAAATATAAAAAAGTCAATTACAGACGCCATTTTTTAAATTTGGGATTCAAACATTAAGAACAATATACTAAAATAGTTGATATGTTACTGGTGGTATGTTATGGATGACACCGTGAGAGGTTTATTCTAATCAACCGTTAACATGATTTTTAAAAGAAAATCGAGAATGATTGTATTTTGAACATAAACATCTGTAAGAGAAAAACTATTAATATATGAAAGGGCACGATTTATTTTCAAACGTTGTTCATATTATGACAGAATAATTGGTGATATAATATAACTAATTAGATTTGTTGTGTTAATTAAACTTAGCTAGAATTAATTAAGGAATTATTTCATTAACAGAAAGTGGGGATAAACAGTCATTTCAAGAGGTCATATGTCTCGCACATGAGGCCCGACATGTATGTTGCTAGGTGAAAATCATTCAGTCCAACAGAAACTTGTAGATTTGTTAGCTAAAGACTGTGAAAGATGATTATTTATATTCGTTTCTGGTATCTGATAAGGTTGGAATAAGCATGGGACAAAGAGGGAGATTTTATGGGATATTTTTTTAAGGAAAAATAGTATATACAACTTGAGTTTTTAAGATTTTCTAATATCTTAGTATAATGAATCCATTGTGTTAGTTTATGTATAATAAAATATATTTATCAAATCTAAAATGGTGTCTTTCGATTACTAACTTAGTAATTGAAATTATTTTTTTTAATTCCTTGTCCGATAAAATGATGGTTTTTTGAATACGAGTTCGGGAAAAAATATTTTATTCTCAGATAAATTATGTTGTTGTTTTATATATGGTCAGCTGAAAAAGGTTTATATAGTAAAATAAGTGACTTACTGTATTCGCGGGCCAAGTACCTGCAAATAGCCATAGTTTCGGGCATCATGTCACCATTGTCCATCTGCATACAGGGCAGGTACTGACAGGGGAAATCTGCAAGACAGAAAATAAAGTAATGAAAATATACATGACTACGATCTTGTTTAAACGTTAAAACTATGAAGAAAGTTATAAGAGGATTTGAATTGATAAATGAAATAAATTCAAAATTGGATTACTAATGGCAGTTAGTTGTTGACATTTGCTTATAGACGACAACGTTGTCGTTTGCATGGTGAGTTCTTAGAAAGAAACTCTGTTTATGTAAATTCTGTTTTGTGTTAGCTACACAAAGTAAGAAACGAACGTTCGTTGCAGTTGCTGTTTGCATTTTTTTTTGTAATCTGAAGTTTTTAAATTATAGCTCAGTCTATGGTATTCCATCGACATGCAGATAGAGCAGAAAAAGACTATCAGAACAGAAGAGATCGTCCGTAAATAGATTATGCTGGAGATACTTTTGAGGTTTCGCTTAGAGCACTGTTTCCTGGCTTACCAGGAAACAGTGCTCTAAGCGAAACCTTCCGATTCTGTCGTATGTTCTTCAGTATTATTGTATGTATTCTTTGCTTCCTTTTTTCCAGCTGGTTTGCCTCGTTCGTCTACTACTCTCCATAGAATTCGCTGTTTTGATACATCGATATAATACAGTATCTTTATCTTGTACGTTTTTCCAAGTAGTGCAAGCTTGTGTAACGTTTCTCTTGCTGACTTATTACGTCCTAACAATAGCCTTGATCTTTTAAATAAGTATCTCCTGTCTTTGCGATAATCGTCATTTGTTCTTTTAAGTTTTTTACATCAAGTTGATTCATGCCTTGTCTGGAGCGGTTTCTATTATAAAAACAAACAAAAACTTAAATGTCAGATCACTTTCAACTCGAACGTTTAATTGTCAATTTGAACGATCAGTAAACTGTTTGGCTTCACAAACCATGTTTTTAATGATCCGTTCTATGTGTTGTGAGTGTGTTAATCTTGTTGTTATAATTATATAATCTTCCTTTTTTAACTATTATTTAAATTCAACCTTTTAACACGTGGATGATAATGATGTGACAGTACTTTTTCATTTTAATTTGAGTCTAATACATCTCTTATGTATATGCTTGTATCAGGATTCACATATTTTCTGTAGCGGAAGAATAATCCAATTGTCTTCCAACAACCGTATAAGTCTTCTATTTTAGATCTCGATTGAAAATCAGTTCTAGAAATGTATAAGAAAAGGAGAGAGATTGTCTAGAGTGTGATCGTCCCTTTCTAAATTATTTCGGATATTATTTTGTACTCCGTTTAGAAAGAGAAACAGTGGCTTAGAACCTCATTATAAGTGCACGTGTTCTTTAGAAGTATTGTATTTATTCTCTGCTTCCTTTGTTCCAGCTCTTTATACTCGTTAGTCTACTGGTCTTCATAGAATCCGCTGTGTTGCTACATTGATATAATACTGCTTCTTGTCTAGTAAGTTTTCCCCAAGTATTGCAAGCATGTGGAACGTTTTCCCTGCTGACTTATCACGTACTGACAATAGCCTTGATCTTTTCAATAAATATCTCCTCTCCGTTTAAGGTCCTAAATCAAGTAGTTTCATGTCTTCTCTGAAGCGTCGTGTATGAGAAATGATGCGCCACTAGTTCTCTATTTAAAATGATATGTAATTCTTTTTTATGGAGAGGATTGTATCAGGATTCAGGTAAGTTGTGTAGCACCATGCTACAAATGCAGCACAAATATATACAGCTACACACTCTCGCTGTTGAAATGATATTGGAAAGAGGTAGCAAATAGCAACCCTAGTTAAATCAATGTATCTAATAGTTATGTAACAGAGACTGGAGCCTGAAAGTTACTAAATTTACGACATTAGAAGAAACTCGAATCTTTGCAAGATCACACTCATTCTAGTACTTATGGGGTCAACCGGGATCATGTTAGAGAGAGTATAAAAGAATTGCACTAAAAAGAGACTGTTTAAAAACTAAAACATATCTCTAGAATTGAGTTTCTTAAATAGCGAGTTAATATCTAGCATAAAGTAGAATGCCCCTATCTTAAGCAAAAACTGGAGAGAGAAAAAGAAAAAAAGTCAGCAACATCAAACTCTAGACTCGAGTTTAGTCATCTTTGGATTCTAAGAAAGACCTGCGCCCATTATTTGAATTTGTCACTAGCATGCTAAGCGAAGACTCTCTTACTGAAGCAGCGTAACAAATTAAAGAATGTTTTTAATGTACCGCACTAAAAAAAGGAAACTGTAAAATAGCTTACCATTCCTGCAACGATCCCAGTCGGAGAATTCATATCTCTTGTCCATGTATTTGACACCAGCCATGGCCATCATCATACGAAGGATCTCGGCACGTCCGCGGCCATTGAAGTAATGGAGGGTGTAGTTAGGCATGGTGGAGTGGTTTTCCGACTTGTTGACTACCAAAAAGAGAACGAGTTCCTGTGGTTTGAGTGACTGTAAGTCTTCTCTGACGACCGAGAGAGAAACGAACCGCGTATTTATACTCTCAGGTTAATTAAGTTGTTAGCACTAATTAACAGGTAGACGACGCTTACCTGTCCAAGGACGCCTATTAAAGTATTCTTCGCTGGTTGGACTTAATTACCTTTGCACTTTCCCAACTGTAAGAATGCAAATAGATCAGAAAATAGCGCAGATGACGTAAGAATTGTTAACATTTAAAACCAATTTTCTTTTTATTCTGTTTTGATTTTTTGTTTCAATCCACAGACAAGCGTTTAGTTGCAATCCGTGATCAATTAAACGACACCAAATTTCATTTCCTGTGGAAAGTAAATGATCGTCGCCATTTTAAATGTAAATACATTAACTCAAATATAAAATATTGACTGATTGTTTTAATGAATAGCTTAGAAAACAAAAAATCCTTGTGACAATACTTTTGCAGATAATTATAGAAATAAATCATGTTCTTTTTATCTTAATTCAACAATTTAATATTTTACCAACAATATTGAAAGCCAATAAATGAACACTTCAGAAATTATAACGAAATATTCAGCATTTATTTAGATTTTAATGATTTATTTAGGAATATCTCAGAAACTCTAAAAGTTGTCGAGACAATGTGTGTAGATAACTACTTGAAACATCATTTTGCATATAATTTTTTACTCATATAGAAACGTGTGATTGGTTAAAAAGGCACAAGCAGTGCACAATATTAAGGCAATAGATTTAATAATGTCACTATGTGAATTCGTGTCTCACGTAAGTGTAAAAAAATATGTAACTGTATACGTGTTTTTAAAATCGAAAAGAAATATATTACGTAAAAATTAGATAAAAACATTACAGATATCTTTTTGAAATAAGTAACATAGAATCAAACCATTTCTGCGTTACCTTGATTAAAAAATTATTAATTATACAAATAAATGCAAGAAGAACAATTTCATCATTCAAACGCCTTTTATTTGGTTTTGTTTACTTTGCTGCGGGTCATGTAGACTCTTATCTTAGTTGAGAATCAAAACAAAATTACCATTTATTAGAAAAAATATAAATAAAAATTAGATAAATAAAATTTAAATAATAAAATAGTAATAAACCTAATATAAATAGAATAACAGTCTAAGTATATTATTTTCGATTATACGCCCTATATTAATAAATAAAAAAAAATAATAAGATAATATGAAACAAATAATAAAATAACACACTTAGTGTATAGACTCGCAGTTACCCCCACACACTTCAAAAATATAAATAAATAATGTTATTTTACTAAAGCTAACAAAAACAACTAAAATCAAATGAAGTAATTGGGAAAAACAAATGTTTATTCCATTTGTTGCGGGCGACATTGATATTTACGTCGGTATAACCATCAAACAACATAACCAGTCCACACAGATTTCAAGAGATTTGAAACACCTAATATTTGATAAAGAGGTTTTTCCTCGAAATATATCATGGAACACGATCACACACATTAGATCACTATGTAGAAGTCTTGACTCATGAAGTAAGAGTTAATATAAAGAAACTAAATTTTTAAAAACACTTGTTTTTGTTTTACTTCTCAACACCGACATATTTCCATTTCTCGCATTGTGATAGCTTTCTAACACTAATCTATTTACATATTACACGCAATGCTTGAAGCAAACTATCATTTTTATTATTTATTTTACATTTTACTAAAAGATGTAAGCCATTGTTAAACAAAATAAATTGCGTTTTCAAAAGCAGCATAATTAATAAAAGTAAAAGAAAGACTTAAATATTAGTCCTTTTCTACTCGCCATATTTTAATTACATATTTTTCTATTTTTCTCTCTCTCTGTCCCTCTTTATTGTCACTTCGCCAACTAAGAAGAACATCGAATGTAAACTAATTTTCTTTTCTTTTGATGGGGCCACACCTTAACCATAACCGAATGGGCTATCGCAATATATTGTGTAATATCTAATTATATTACCTATAGTTTTATAAACAGTAATAAAGTGGGAATGACGAAAGCAAGAATGATTGAGCAAGTAGGGGAAGACAGATCCAATAGCAAACGGTGAATGTGATAGATAGACGTGTGATCAGAGATGGGTTATTTAGTGAGTTAATTGCAAATTACGGCTAATTAAAACATTTACAATTGAATATTTTCCGTAAATCAATAACAGCTAAAATTGAGGATTATTTTAGCATGTATTTTGTGTTATTAAAATATATAGAAAAAGTTGATTGATTGTTATTTCGGTACTTTGTAAGATAAGGACTCACGTTAACTTTGACCATGACCCTAACCCAAATCCTTACCCACACACTAACCCTAAACCTAAACCCTAACCATAATTCCAACGCTAAGGCTTACGTTTACGCTAACGCTGACCCTACCCCCACCTTTACCCTGACCCTGACGATTGGGTCGAAATTAGTAAGGGGTAATTGCACCTCAACAGTTATAATACAATCTATGCTACCTATTCCAGAGCAGTAGCTATCATTCGATATACTGCTGGTATACTTGACTGGAATGTAGATTGATTAAAATATTTTGATACCTAAACACGGAAATAATAATAATAATAATAATAATAATAATAATAATAATAATAATAATAATAAGAAGAAGAAGAAGAAGAAGAAGAAGAAGAAGAAGAAGAAGAAGAAGAAAAAGACTTAGTACTAGAATTATCTGTATTTGCTACATTACGACCTGCGCCATCTTTGACTATACCCATGACCCTAAACCTAAACCCCAACCCTAACCCCAACGCTAACGCTAACCCTAACCCCCACCTTGGCCCTGACCATTAGGACGGGGCCGAAATAAGTGCGGGTCTTAATCTAAATAAACACCGTATTTTTCTTAAAATCTAAATAAATAGATGCCAAAGTTAGGGCCATTTTTCACACTCACGGTGAAGTCAAAACGATCTATTTCAATGTAACTCTACTTGACACAATAGAATCACCATCCTTTTTATATACTGCTTTTGTAGATGTGCGAAGTCAGTCGCAACATTAACTATTTTGCATATTAGTTAAACAAACACATTTCATTTGTAAATTATGCGATCTCAGTCAGTACTGCAACAAAAAAGTCTCATTCCTAGTACAACCATTAATCTTGTTTGTAAAAATAAATTTATTTGTTGAAAGTTACAAAATGTACTCGCATTATTAGGTTGAATGGCAGGCTTGCAAAATGAGATTTTACCCCGACAGGATAAAGTATAAGTCCGATCCACATCCAACCTAAACTTATTGCCAGCCTTCTCAGAAAATCAAACTTCCTGTCATGCCCAGAGTCCAGGTCTCACTCCTCCCATCTTCTCAGGCCTTTTTTTATACACGGAAATATTAGATTCCAGTCTTTCTGACTGGTCAAACTTCAACAATCCAGGGGCTAGCAGATGAAGATATCCATAAGAGATAAATAACAAGCAGTCTACTGAGTTAGTAGGGCCTTTTGGCTAAGATCAAAGTGTAGTATCTGTTCCGATGGATACTTCACCCCATAGACTGGTATTGTCTTGGCCATTGGGGCTTGATTTACGCCGGTCTATGGGTCTGTACTGTGCAGTTCAAGGAGGTCCACCCTCCCAGGCTTCGCCTCCCCTCTTTGGGGAAGAGTAAGTTTATTGCTTACTGTCTGAGGCGCCCCTACCGGGGAATGCCGACGGGGCTGCCCAGGCAATGTTTAAATGGCCAGAGTGCTCACCTTCTCGAGCGCTGGCTTTTCAAATCCCACTTTCCGACCTTGTGTCACATATTCCTATTGTGGGCAGGGGTTAAATAACGCCATTTGGCTAAGATCAAAGTGTAGTATCTGTTCCGATGGATACTGCGCCCCATAGACTGGTATTTTCTTGGCCTTCGGGGCTTGATTTACGCCGGTCTATGGGTCTGTCCTGTGCAGTTCTAGGAGGTCCACCCTCCCAGGCTTTGCCTCCCCTCTTTGGAGAGGAGTACGTTTATTGCTTACTGCCTTAGGCGCCCCTACCGGGGAATGCCGACGGGGCTGCCCAGGCAATTTTTAAACCCCACTTTCCCGACCCGACCTTCGGTCACATCTTACTTTTGGGAGTAAGATAAAAACTGGCCTTGTTCCTAACTCCTGGAGAGGAGTAAATCAATACTCAGTTAGTAGCGCATATCATCGACGCAATTAAAGAACATCCATTTCTGGTCTACGTATGATTCTGTGTTTTTCATGTCAAAGAGAAATAAGGTAATGTGTGGCCCCATAATACAAAATTAGAGGCATTTTCAAATTCCTCTGCTCCCCCTATTTCCTTTGACCGAACATCTACAACCTGCAACGCTTGCAATTAGCATGCATTTATTCATAACACTCACCCTACCCTTACCCCTAACCTTTGTCCTAACCGTTACCATAACCCTAACCCTACCGCAGGTTTACAATTGTTTCTAATTATGTTTTTTTTATTGTAATATATATATATATATTGAAATCATGCAGAATTTCATTATTTATAGACAAGAATTTGTTTAAATTGGTCTTGGAAACGAATGTGTTGTAGTCAGCTGGGAATCAGACCCGCGGTAATGTGTTCACCAGACGGGTAGTTCAAGGAAATGCACTCTGTTCATGGAAGCCCCGTTAAGCTTTAGGTACATATAAGGCGAAAGGGAAATTATTGACAATGGTTTTAGTTAGACAAGTTTATGTTGTGGATTTTCTTACAGGATGAACCGTAGATTGAAGCTCAGTCAAACAGCTAACATGATACTAACGATAGAGAATTGAATAAAGTATATATAGGAAAAGGCATTAAAGAAATAAACGTTGATTTACTCAGATTTAGTATAATTATGTGTTTTAAATGATACGAATCCGAGAAATGACAATAGAAAACACAAAAATAATTGTGTATAGAGTTTTTAATCAGATCATTTAAGAATTATATATATTATTTCGGACAAAACAAAACATCTCGCATAAAGTAAAATTGTTATTTCAAATAGCAACTGTTTCATTTGTTAAAATATAAATAGAATTTTTACAATCCTATAGACATGATGTATCTTCAGGAGAAAAGTAAACAGACTGATTTGATATTTTGTAAATGTGAAAAAGCACTTTGCGATACACGTGCTATTTTTTTAATTCGCGATAAAATTATTTTTAGTTCGTGTATCGTAAACTATTGTTGTTTCCTGTTAATTATGCAACATGAATTTCATATATACAATTTTAAGAAAAAATATTATAGTTTTATATATTTATTTATGTTTCTTTTATTTTTACATACACTCATATATCTGTCTATCTAAACACTGTTAACATTTTATATAATGTCTGCTTCAAAATCGTACGGTGGAAACTCCTTACAATATTATAATATTCGGGAACCCTTCTCTTCTTCAAGGCTGTTTCAACTCAAGTTCAAATGTGCGTATGAAGGTGGCAGTGAGGACGCAGTCCTGCAGCACATACTGATGAAATTTGAAATCTAATCAGATTTTTAAAAGTTTTTTAAAATATTTAATTAATTTATTTTTACTTAGTTTATTTATTTATTTTTTCATCTATCGCTCTTTTAAATATTTTTTTAGATTCTTTTTGAAAATTTTTAAATCTAAATTTAAACCAATTAAAGTTTAATTCGAGATTTACTTTCTAATATGTGAGTGTATAGTTATCTATATATAAATATCAATGCCCGTGTGTGTTATTCAAAGAAAAAAAGGTTAGAGAATCTACATAAAACATGAAGTGTATACAGATGTAAAATAAAAGTTATTATAATATCTGCACTTTGATGATACGCTATGTAAATGTAACTCCACTGAGCATTAATTATTTTACATTTAATTAACCGGAAGTTAACCAATTTGCTTAGAGGACACAGATCTTTCTAAAATATGTAGAAAACACCATATCCGTCTGTCATATTGAATCACTATTTTAGATTTTATGCGTGGCTCATGGTCTTTGTCGGCTCGCTATCGTTTCGCAAAGTTTGATATTTTAAATACTTGAAAAATTAATCTGAAATGATAAAATTTCCATTCATAACTTTATTTAAAACACAAAACAAAATATTTATCATCTGTTCATATGGATAAATATAAAATTTATTTAATTTTGATATAAATTTAATTATTCTTTAAATGTGAGCGTAAATAAAGAAAATGAATACATTTGCCTATTAACTAGAAATTTAGAAATAGATCCAAACTTGTTGAAAATCAAGACGTTTGTTTTTTTTTTCTAAATAAACGAATATTAAACACAAATGCTAAATATTTGTCCAGCAAATAAAAAATATATGGTTGTTATATTAAAAACAAAATAATCATTGAATAAATCAAAACAAATATTAGTGAATTAATAAAATGTTCTTTTTAAAAAGAAATATGCAAATTAGTTTTCTTTGCGTCTGATATCGCCTATACATAAACAGTATACAAAAAGGATATACTGTTTACAATAAATGGCATACTCGCGTTGACACACCGGTTCTCGTTAAATCATAGACTTTAAGCGACTTGAAGCCTGGCCAGTACTAGATGGGTGACAGAAATATACGTGCGGCTGGAGACTGCTTGTTAATTTTGATATTCCCTATAAACATTCTCATTTGGTAGAATACAAATAGTTCGCCAAGGGCTAATACTACACCAAGTATAACCGGTTATGTGTAAAATTGAATTAACTCGAAATTAGTTGTTTTGATTTTATTGTTAGTTCAAGGAATTGTATTTACCGCTCTTCCACCGAGGAAAGTAGTGACATAATGTATAGAAAATGTCTATTGAAAAGCCTACACGGTGAATTCTGGCACAGAAACAATTTCTAAGCAGCCCCGACGGCATTTTCCTATAACACTATTAGTCGGTTTGGTAACGTCGGCGACAATCGAACCTCCCTCTGAAGTTCAAAACTGTCTCACAGTGGTAAGAGTGGTTGACACGTTGTAATGTCACAACTACTCGGCTATTAGGGCTCTAGTGAACATTCAGTAGGGGTCTGTATTAGGATCAGTCGTCCTCTTTTCATCCTTGCCTCTGTGTGTGACAAGCAAAAACATGTCAGGCGCGGAACCGTTGATTAATAAAATGAGAGTGACAACGTTGCTCATGAGCTATACTTTTATGCATTCCAGGCCAAACCTTTCCCGACTTTGCATGCAACTGCTGAGCCTGGTTGTTATCAGTGTCAAAGGGTAAACAACTGCAATCTTGTAGGCTGAACTAAAAGCTGCCACGAACGAGGAAAACGATCTTCGTAAGTTTTATGCAAGAACAGCAGCAGCACCCCATGAAGTGCAACAATTTCCTTTCGTCGTAAGGGCGGTTGAACTATAGAATTGTTAGAGCTACTAACCCAGGAGGTGTCGCCATCAGGAGTGTTGGTCCTCTGGTTGTAACTTCATCTGCGTGTAGCAAGCAAAAACGTTTCATGCGCCTAACCGCAAATCAATGGCAACGTTGCCTGTACACCATTTATTTGTGTCTTCTAAACTAAACCTTTCCAAACTTCGCATGCAACCGCTAAACCCGGCTGTTCCTAGTGTCGGTGGTAAACACCTACAATCCTACATGTTTACCGAATAGCGGCGGCTAACAAAGAAGGCGACCGTCGTTAGCTTTATGCAAAAAACAGAGTCGCCTTAGAACAAGAAGAGCAGATGCACACCCTCTAAACTACCATCCATCTCCACCGTACTTGGGGTCGCGACCAAGTAGTAGTGTCAGAACTAGCTGGCTTACAAGACTCTGGTAAAAATTTAGCAGGTATCAGCATCCGGATTTGTCGTCCTCTGGTCGTCTCTTCCTTTGGGTGGAGCAAGCTAAGACGTGTCACACTTGGAACCGTAAATGAATAGTGAAGATAAAAAGGTTGAATCTACGCCGTTTACTTTGTGTATTCTCGACTAAACCGTCCTCGACTTCGTGTGCAAATGCTAAGCCGTCCTGCTCTCGGTATTGGAGTAACACACTTGCAAGCAGTGGTGGGGGTACCGCTCTGCGGGGCTGACACACGACAAGTTTTGCTCGATCTCTGTACGTAAACGCCCCTTCTTCGTTTAAAACCGCCGTTTTAATTTCTGACTCTTCTTCTTCTAGCGTCTTGCACCTGACTCTTTTAAAAAGTAACCGAGCCGTTTTTTTACGACGTCATACTCCGAAATGAACTAGTCGACCGAACACACATCGGATCGTTCAAAGGTCAGCGATTCCTTTCCCTTGTTCTTTTATGCCTAATTGACAATCTATCTAGTCTTCGGTTTTTCTTCATTATTGCGGGGTAATGTCATTAGCCTCCCCGTGACCTCATATACGTTATTACTTAACATGTCTGCATCATTATTTTACATATGTAGCATATTTGTCTCACCTGATTTGTTTTCCTTTTGTTTTTACGGCATATCAACGTCTTATGAGTCATTTAATGCCGACACATTAGTTTTTAATGTTTATGTATTTTCATTTATTTTTTGAAAATCTTTTTTTATTTTAATATCATATTTTTCAAATGTACTTATTTTAATAGCATTTGTTTATGTTTATGTATTTTAATATTTTTTTTCAAGGTGTATGTATTTTAATATCATTTACTTTTAATCTTCATGTATTTTAATATCATTTTTTTAATGTTAATGTATTTTCATATATTTTTTAAAATCTTTCCGTATTTTAATATCATATTTTTCAAATGTTTGTATTTTAATAAGATATTTAATGTTTATGTATTTTAATATTATCTTTTTCAATGAGTATGTATTTTGATATCATTTATTTTTAATGTTTATGTATTTTGATATCATTTATCTGATGTTAATGTATTATAATATCATTTCTTTAATATTTATGTATTTTCATATATTTTTATAAATATTTCTGTATTTCAAATGTATGCATTTTAATAGCATTTATTTTTATATGTTTATTTATGTTATATAACAATTTTGGTGTTTGGGTACGTTGTTTTGTTTTACAGTATATCAACCCTTTTCTGGTTATTTTATGCCGAATCTAGTCATTTTGATGTAAGTGTTAATACTTATAGTTGTTTATATGTTCAAGTATTATTAAAAGTGTTTGGTGGTCTGTTTAGGGTTAGGGGTAAAAATGTTGTTTTTGTTCTTGTCTTCGAAGAACATGATTGAGTTTTGCAACACAAAAAAATAAACAATATCATCAATTTTTGGTGAATTTATGGTCAGGAAGTGTCTACCATTGATATACTACCTTGTTTAAATAATCTCTAATGCGATCAGTAAGATAATCCCGTTGCATATAAAACACAGGCATATATATATATATATATATATATATATATATATATAATAGACTACTTATGTCTAGATATCCTTTGGTAGATCCTTTCAATAGTCCGAATTAGGATCTTAGTTTCTGAGGGGAATTGGCTGATGAATTTGCCATAATTTGCATCTGTCTTCTAAGTACTTTCGGACCCATCTGGGTCCATCTTCAGGGGGAATGATGTTAATCAGGTCTAGACCATGTGTAGTATTTATATCAGGTTTTTGGCGGGAATTATGTACTAATCACGAAACTATATTTAGAGCTATAAACATTTTAGAATATTATTACTGATATTAAAGTTAATTCTATTAATTAGTTTTTTTTGTTTTTATGTGTAGGGCTTCTAATATATGGATTTTTTGTTTGTTAGATGGACCCAGACGGGTCCGAAAGTACTTAAAAGACATATGCAAATTATGGCAAATTCATCAGCCAATTCCCATCCGAAACTAAGTTCCTAATTCCGACTATTGAAAGGATCTACCAAAGGATATCTAGACATGAGTTGTCTCTTATATCTAACAATACTTGCCTGCAAAAGAAGATGCTGCCTATATATATATATATATATATATATATATATATATATATATATATATATACATATATATATGTAAAAATAAAAATGGAATAAAGAATAAGCAATTCAACAACTAACAAAAATAAACTCAAAAACTCATGTTGTAAAGTTCCACCGAGATATTTCGGTCGTAGTACGACCATTTTCGATCAGTTAAATATATATATATATATGTATATATATATATATATATATATATATATATATATATATATGTATATATATATATATATATATATATATATATATATATATATATATATATACTTCTTTGTAATATGGTAGGGAAAATCCCAGCAGAGTGCTCGATTAATTTAGAATAGAAATCAAGACCGTAATATTTTTATTGGTACAGAAAGATTTATACAACATTAGTACCGTCGGTTTCAAGATCAAAAGGACGTGTACCTCCCTAAGACTAATTTTAAACAAACGCACATAACACTTTAAAGCAAATCACGTATCCAAACGAGAGTGATACGTTGATTTACATTTCTGTAACAGGTGACAACGTTAGCTGAACAGAGGCAGATGGTTAAGTCCTTCTGAGCTTGAAACCGACGGTACTAATGTTGTACTAATCTGTATGTACCAAAAATAAATATATATATATATATATATATATATATATATATATATATATATATATATATATATATATATATAAAGAAGAATGGAAAATAATTAGAGAAGCAAAAGCCAAATCAAAATTCAATTCAATTGCTCAGGGCAAGGTATATTCCGCAAAAAGGCAATTTATTCAAGTTAAATTTTCCTTAAGCCAGGCTTTTCAAAGATCAAAATCTTATCATCAGAGAAAGTCGCTGGGATAGATAAGTTGGCAATGGCCAAGATTTAAAATGTGAAAAAATGAAATAAAAGTTGTAGGGAAAGAAACGCAGGGCAAAACTCTGATATTGAGCTGTATACTTTTCACAATAGGTTTTACCTTTCCTAAAAGTTCGATTTTAGTACACCTCTTTATATATATACATACATATATATATATATATATATATATATATATATATATATATATATATATATATATATATATATATATATATATATATAGGGTCACCAACCCGTAGTGTCTAGCGTGGCGACTGTGGTTAAAATAACTTTGAATGACTGTCACTAATTAGGTGTCGGAACACAGGGAGGAGGGTTCTCTTCCAGGAGTGATTAAAAACCCATATGGTGGTGGCGGTTGTGGTTATATACATAATGAAAACAAATGAACAAATAGAAATTATATTTGTACAGAAAAAAGTTTTTATTAATTCAATGCAAAAATCACGTGTATTTTAACCCACATGCGTTTCTCTACATCGAATACGAACATGAAACTCCCCGACTAACGAAGCTTCATTCACTTTGACTGGATGTTTACCAGGTGGAGTTGCAACGGCTCTTCAGGTAACTGCAGATCTTGGGGTGGCTGGCAAAGCGGTTGTACAGACCCATCATTTTAGGATAACTGCTAAACATGTTCTGGTTTTCCCTGTACATGTTCTCCATGCAACAATAGAACATCATGTCGCACCACATCATCTGGAATAAGAGGAAACACGTAAATATGAAGTTTATGAATATAATTGTTAGATAGATAGAAAAGCTGCTACTGTGACCATTACATTTTTGCTCAAATAACACAATTATATCCATCGTTGGCGTATATTTTATCTTTTAATATCTAATATATAAGTTCTCTTCTGTTCATAGATTTTTCACTATTTTCTATTCAATCATTAATTTAAATTTAATCTTACTTTTATTCTATTAAGTATTAACTAGTATTTAAATTGCAATATTCGGTATCATATCATACTATTTCTAACCATATGCATAGTACGGTTAAGCTGTGTTAGTAATTCGATTACCCTAATCATCACAAGCAGAAGCTGAATTTTAAGAGAGAGGGAAGGCATAGCTCCTTAGGTAAAACTAATTCGAGCTCCCGTCACTTGACAATGTTTACATTGAGATATTACTTACATTCAGCCAGTGTCGTATGATAGCGCAAGAGTAGGAGCGCCGACTGTCAGCTCGACGGTTGAATTCCAATCCCGGTTTGAGGCACTAACTGGTCTAGCCGCACTGAAGAGTTGTGATACAGCGAAACAGTCTGTATGTGGATGACAATATGAAGCTCCTTTTCCTGGGTAGAGCTTATTTTGTAAGGATATCGCCAACTGTCATTAGCGTTAAGGCATAGCTCATAAGGTAAAACTAATTCGAGCTACCAGCACTTGACAATGTTTACATTGAGATATTACTTACATTCAGTCAGTGTCGTATGTCAGCTCGACAGTTGAGTTTCAATCCTGGCTGGAGGCACTAGCATGTCTAGCCGCACTGAAAAGCTGTGATACAGAGAAACAGTCTGTATCTGGATAACTATATATATATATATATATATATATATATATATGTGTGTGTGTGTGTGTGTGTGTGTGTGTGTATGTAGCGAAAGCTCGAAACGTTACCGTATTGACGTACAAGCAAGGTTATTTTCCACCGAAGTACTTGGGATAAAAGTGTTTTTTTGGGTTTTTTTTCCGTATAGTTTTAATGGTTGAAAAACTTCCAAGACGATATATATATATATATATATATATATATATAGATTTAGATTTTTCACTTATAAAATAGATCATTCAGTGAAGACCGGGGTTGTTCCAATAAAAAACAAGCTCGATGATACTCGATTACAGAGTACAGAGCATTTATATGTGATTTTATGAAGGCTTACCAAAGCATTCCTTTCAAGACACCAATGATCACCATTAAAGATATTTTTTCTTACAAATACTATTTATTCAAATTAAATGTTTTTCCTACACGTGTTTCACTACCAAGCAGTTACTTGCTTGGCAGATCATCAGGGAAATTAAATGTCTGGAATACTGGTTTCAACTGCCGACAAAATGATGATCTGCCAAGCAAGTAACTGCTTGGTAGTGAAACACGTGTAGGAAAAAACATTTAATTTGAATAAATAGTATTTGTAAGAAAAAATATCTTTAATGGTGATCATTGGTGTCTTGAAAGGAATGCTTTGGTAAGCCTTCATAAAATCACATATATATATATATATATATATATATATATATATATATATGTGTGTGTGTGTGTGTGTGTGCGTGTGCGTGTGCGTGTGTGTGTAATTAATAAATATATAACTAATAATACAACTATAAATACGGGGCTTAGTAACAATAAGACACAGTCTCCTGAAGACGGTCGAGAGACCGAAAGCGCTAGAGGAATGGCCCACGACACAACGTTAGGTGCCATATACTACCAATTAACACACGAAAACCGACAAATCGCTCGCAGCGTCGAGAAATTGACAAAAAAGATCGTGAAGAGAGAGAACTCCGTAGTATTTAACTACGCTTGTATAAGAAATGACTCGCTGCCGAAGTTTTGAATTCTACACTAAATCATCTAGCAATACTTCAAACTTACCTGGTCACCCATGAAGAATTGGCTTCCACCGTTGCGCATGCTCAGAGTCCTCTCCATGAAGGGCATGACGCGGTTGAAGGTGTTCATATATCTCCAGTTCATGTAGTTCTGGTCAAAATGAAAAATAAAACATTAATAATTTGATTGATATACATGTATATTAAAGAATATTTAAAAAATGACAAAACTGATATCGTAATTGGTCATACTCATTTTGTCTTAGAATTATGCGACTTGTATTGACACTTTTGTGCACTCGTCAGTGATAGAATCGGCAACAAACCCTGGACATGCAGCAACGTCAGCAGAGAGTCAAAGCGGTGAAAATATGCCAATCTTCTCGACAGATTTGTATTTAAACCGATCGCTGTGGAGACGAGTGGAGTGATTGGCTGTGCAGCGCGCGACTTCCTCGGCAGTCTTGATTTATTAATGACGCGCAACATCGGAGACAATCGCGAATTGTCTTGGCTGTACGAGCGCTTCTCTATCACCATTATTCGTGTTAACGTCTTAAGTCTGCTCTCGGCCTGCCAAGCCAGTCGGACATTTCAAGAAAACTATGGACTGTGATACAATTATATATAAGGAATCAGGTTTTCTCGATATTTACGAAAACGCTTCATCAATGTACATTTACCACAATCAGGCCGAAGAAAATCAAAATGAAACCGGCTTATATGTCCGTTAAGGAGAGTATTACTTTGAGCCCTATTCACTTGTAAATATAAGTTATTTTTCACTTTCTTAATTCAAAATGTTAACATTCGATCACTAAAAACAATACATCAAAATGTACATATAAATGAGTTATTAATTAACACTCAACAATAATTACACATATTTTTCTAATTTTCTTCACTTTTTCTCTTTTTTCTTCATTTCTTTTATTTTTCTTATTTGTCAATCATTGTGTACACCGTGCTATTAATCTCATATAAACCACTTCCGGTATACAGATAACTATTTTTTTTTATTTCTTATATATATATATATATATATATATATATATATATATATATATATATATATATATATATATATATAAGAGGTTTATGTAGTTTGCTTGAAGCATTGTTTATTAGTATATAGATATGTGATACTTAGAAGGCAATACAATGCTAACGTGTGGCGGATAGACACAAGTTGGAGCAAATAAGGAATATAATGGTGGAACAAATAAAATAGTTTCACATTTAATACAATGTGTACATACACACACGGCTTCCTTCATATGCACGCTTGAATTTGATTTGAGCACGGTTCTGAAGAAGTAAGAGTTCCCGAAATATTTAAAAAAGTATTATATCATACGGAGTTTCCACCAGACCATCTTGATACAGTATTACATAACATTGTAACATTTTGTAGATAGACAGATATATATGTGTTTGTGAAAAAAATAAATAAATAAGTAAATATATATATGTGTATGTATACATTGTTTTAAGGGTGAAACTATTTCATTTGTTCCACCATTATATGTTTTATTTGCTCCAACTTGTGTCAATCCGTCACACATCTGCATTGTATAGCCTTCTAAGTATCACATTTCTCTCTCTTTCTCTCTCTCTCTCTTTCTCTCTCTCTCTCTCTATATATATATATATATATATATATATATACATATATATATATATATATATATACCAAATACAAACTATAAATGTCAATTTTCTTTGATTCACGTGTATATATATGTAGAGAGAGAGAAGAGGGGGAGAATGATAGATAGACATATAGGTAGAAAGATAGATAAGTAGATGGAAATATGTTGTGTTACATTTATATTGTTTTCTTCTTTTTACACGCATCATTTTCATTTTATCATTGTAAGCGTGGGTCATATTAGGCAAATGCGAAAAGCGAGTATCCATGTTACCAGGACCTGCACTATAATACATGTCAATTAACAAACTAATACTTACGTCGTAGTTGCTGCAGTTGCCCTCACCACCGAAGCCATAGTCGTTCATGTTGTACTATGAAATAAAAAGAAAAAAATATATATAGATAAATTTACTGAGACAAGTTTAATATATGTTGCAAGGAAAACATACATATAACGAGAGAAGCAAGAGAGGTTGTAATATATGGGATATATAGCTAGATAAATATTGAGGCATACATAAAATGACTGACAGGTAATAAATTGGATTATCTGTGTATAGAGTTTGATTAAAATGATACAACGACGATTGATATTGCGTAAAACCTCAAAATATATTTTCTTGAAAATAAAACCTAAAAGCGACATTCTCTAACGCATTGAGTGTTCAATTAATTTCTGTGGTGCTATTTGACTATGATAATTAACTGGTTAAGTCAAACGGAAATAATGTATACACTAACTCTGAAAGTTATGTATGGAAGCACGTATGCTTAAATAGCCGTTGGGTTTTATCTGTTGATATAATTAAATATGAACCGGGTTCGCTTTTAATTCAGAAATATCAATCAAACCGACACACAGGGAAATGTTTATTAGATGTATAAATAATTTAATAACGTTGAAAGGGTTATTCACTTGCGTCACAAAGAGAAAATAGAAGAAAATATAAACATCTCTTCAAGCAGACTGGAGATAATGATAATAACCGCTCCAAACGAAATATGTATATTTGACTATTAACCTCAACAACTGACAATAGCCACAAGAGATTGGCCTAGTTGAAATCATTTAAGAAGGAAAAATAAGCAAAACAAGTCAAAAGACAGTTAATATATATATATATATATATATATATATATATATATATATATATAAGGAGGTTATACATGTTATTATTGTTAAGTCAATCCAAAATATTTATCAAACTCACCCTGAAACGTCCGTTCCTCCAGTGGAAGTACCTCATGTAATCGTGCATGATTTCATAGAAGCAGTCGCTGATGTAGTCACATCTGAACATGTCCATGGGGCTCTTAGGGTAGAAATCTGTCGTTATAAAAATTGAATATTTACATTATAATATTTCTAACCGCGACTTGATATTTTTTAAATTACTGATTAAAAATGATTTGGAAATATTTATGTCCGAGATAATGATTGTGTTTTGAAAACGAAGTCGTGAAACTTTTATTTTAATCTCGTATAAATTACGTTGTCACTTTAGAAAATGGTAGGTTGCATTTATTTAATAAAATGGTATAAAACGACTTACTGTATTCGCGAGCCAAGTACCTGCAAATGGCCATTGTCTCAGGCATCATGTCGCCATTATCCATCTGCATACAGGGAAGGTAGTTACAGGGGAAATCTGGAAGAGAGAAAAACTAAATAAGTAATGTGACTACGATGTATTTGAAAACTTTTACTATAAATAAGTGTTCATATTATGACACAATGATTGGTAGCAGACGGTGGCTAGCAATATTCATTTTGTTAATTCAATTTGGTTACAAAGAAATTAGGGAATTATTTTATTAAAAGAAAGTGGGGACAAAGATAATTTAGATTTTTTTAATGTAGAAACATATTGTTTTCAATTTTATCTTTCAGAGTAGGATGTTATTGGGGGCATCTGGAGGATTAACAAATTAATATACCTGGCTACAATGACAACATTACACATAGGTATTTCTATGAATGTAGACAGCTATATATATTTCCTTTACTTGAAATACATATTAATATAAACAATATGTATGTCTGTCTGTCTGTCTGTCTGTCTGTGATTCTGATTCTGATGAAGAATATTGGCCTTAGGCGCCAGCATTTCGATTGTGAAAAGAATGCAACTAAAATATTGAATAGATAAAATATTAAATATTAAATATTTTCTTTTAATGATTGCATTTTTTAATTTTTTAATTCACGCAAAACTAGTTTATTACCACTTAAGACTAAGAGGCTTCTCTGATAGGGACCGGATTTATAGATAAGCATTCTGAGTGAGAACTAGAGTAGCAAGATGTTTATTCACATTACATTTAAATTTCTGCATATTTGTACGGTCGAGGAACCTTGAAGCTGGATAGAAATTCAAAAGGCAAGCGATCCGTGGAAAGAAGCTTTTAGAATAGAAAGTGTTCCGGAATCTGGGGATGTTTACAGTCAAGGGCTGGGATTTGCTGCTCGCCGGGTTGGTCGGGGGTATTTACGTTGAGGAGTGTACAAGTGCAGTGAGTTGATCGGAGAACATTCTATTAAAGTACTTGTAAAAGAAGCACACGGATGCCACATTGCGGCCATAGGACAGATAGGTGGGGTTTGATGTTTGTCGCGAGCGTTTTTATATAAGTTTATTAGATTAATAATACTAATGATTATAATGATTTCAAAACTTTTCCAATAACATGATTTTAAGTTAATATAAAATTTGATAGATAGATAAAGAAGTGAAATAGAATAGAATAGAATAGAATAGAATAGATAGATAAATAAGTACATACATACATGCATACATACATACTGACATACATACATACTGACAGTTCGGTAGATCTGTAGACATTAAGAAAAGTAGACCTATATATATATAAAGTTGAGGTTGAGTACTGGTTGTAATTCAGGCTATACTCGCCTAGTTTTTCATGTCTGCTTTCTTTTGTACGATTAGCACTTAAGAGAAGCACACCAAGAAATAAATGCACAAGAGCATTTTTTAAATATCTAGGTACAAGCCGAAACAATTGTATGCTGAATAAAGAATAAGTTTTATGAAATCCCGTGAATCTGTCCTTCATAAAATTTGATTTGATATAAAATGACATAAAAATATTGAATGTAACATAGCTCTGGCCTTTTGCTATTGAGCTATTATAATTACTGTATGTCATATAATTTATATTTGATTGAATATATATAAAAAAATCTAAATATTAATTTTTTAAATACACACCCACCCACACACACCCATATATATATATATATATATATATATATATATATATATATATATATTAGCACACTTTTCATTCGCTCTTGAAAAAGCCCACATCATATCGGGCGAAACGTTGAGCTTATGGGTCTTCCACTATTCCATTTTTAATTTCATTCCGTTGGATTGTTTTATCCTGTTATCCACCCATATATATATATATATATATATATATATATATATATATATATATATATATATATATATATATATATATATATATATATATATATATATATATATATGGTCCGACGCTTCGTAGATCACTCTAGCTGCTTGGTGAGTAGTCGCCGAATTCCGCTATTTAAAGTTAAAGTTCCTCTCTATTTACTAACTAGTTGGCAATGGCCTGTGGGTAAGATCCCCGACTGCGAATCAGTTGCGATTTGTGTTTGGGGTTCGCGCCTACTGGCCGTTGAGAATTAGTTCCTAGACTGAAGATTGCGTTAGCATGAAACATCGATGTCTCTAGATATTTAATATTTGTTTATAAAAATATTATTGTATATATATATATATATATATATATATATATATATATATATATATATATATAAAAAGAGAGAGAGAAGGAAGGAGACACAGACAGAGCTGATAATATAGTGTAAGTTGATAGCTTACAAAGTATTAAAGTTTAATTTATTATCAACTTGTGGTAGATTCTTATTATAAATATTTTACTTAGAAATAACCATTCAAAAAGTTGCCTTACCATTCCTGCAGCGATCCCAGTCGGCGAATTCATATCTCTTGTCCATGTATTTGACGCCAGCCATGGCCATCATCATACGAAGGATCTCGGCACGTCCGCGGCCATTAAAGTAATGGAGAGTGTAGTTAGGCATGGTGAAGAGGTTTTTGGCTTGTTGACTACCAAAGAGAGAACGGGTTCCTGTGATTTGAGTGACTGTAAGTCTTCTCTGACGACCGAGAGAGAAAGTAACCCCGTATTTATACTCTCAGGTTAATCAAGTTGTTAGCGCTAATTAACAAGTAGACGACGCTTACCTGTCCAAGGACGGCTATTTTGTATTCTTCGCTGAGTGGACTTAATTACCTTTGCACTTTCCCAACTGTAAGAATGCAAATAAATTAAAGAATGGCGCAGATGACGTAACACTTGTTAACATTTAAAACCAATTTTCTTTTTATTCTGTTTTTAATTTTTGTTTCAATCCACAGACAATCTTTTATTTTTCAGCCAACTTTATTTTCAATTCATCATTAATTAAACGAATAAAATGTACACTTCCGGTCGTAGAGATATCTAAATTTGAAAACAGTCGCAACTTTACTTGGTTTAAATAATCTGTATAAATCGTAAAATCAGCTGAGATTAATTTAATTTTCGTTAAACATAGACTTTTCGTCTATTTCTCGATATTCAGATATAATTTCGTTTAAATGTTAATAAATGAACAAACCTTAAAATTCTAATAAAATATTCAGCATTTGTTCAAAATATGTTTAAAGAATCTCGTGTGTTTAACCACATTTAGTTTTAATACTTATTGTACGCATAATAAAAAGTCAGTGTTTCCCCTGTACAGTTGACGTTAATACCTTTAATAACTACAGATAAATACACACTTCTATTTTCTCAGTCATATATTGTAAATATTGGTTAGTGTTATTAAAATCCAAAAATTACTTTTTTTTACTTCTTTCGTGTGAATCAGATGATTCTGGTGTTGGCATTAGTTCCTCGATGTTTTTCTAGTTAGACATCTTTCTCGAAAGACATCGGGTACTTACGAGAAGGACCGCAAGAAGGTTGCCAACATCCCTAAGTGAAAGTTGTATTGTGGAACCGACTGGACTCGAACTTGGAACACGCAGGTCTTCAGTATCGATATCCACTTAACCACCGTTACCTCCCAAATTACTTTTCAATTTAACCCTAATCAATATTTCTTGTTAATAATCAAGAAAGTAGGAAGGAATAGTTTTAATAATAAAAATATATTATGATAAACCGGTGAAAAAAAGGAAAACGTCTTCAGTTATCCTATTCGCTTTCTATCATTTGTTGTCTTTCAATGACAAGGGGAAATAAAAAGAAAGTAAAGCTAGAGATATATGGAGAGTGGGAGGAGAGAGAGGAAAGGAATATTTCAAGCATGTTCGTAGTGATGGTTTCAACCAATATTCAACTCTGGGTGTGATAGAAAATAAAATAAAGGCAAGAGAAATATAATAGATTGTGTGGCTTAATCGGTTAGCAAGTGATACTTAGAGACAGCATACACGAGTTCGAACCTTACTCGGGCATAAACTTTTAAAACCTTTTATTTGATCCTAAAATTAACTTAAACTTTTTTAATTACAATATGCCACATATTATTTTGTTTAACTTTTATTTTTATGTAATCTACGTACTTTACTGAAATGCGGATCCCGAGTGAAGCCGGTTATGCCTGTTAGTTTTATAAAAAAATATATGTTTGAAAAAAAACGTATATTTAAGTGAGCGCACATTGAAAATCAGGTGCAAAACTTGAAAGTTTAATTTGAACAAACTAAAAAACTAGTTTTTGTTATCGTATGTTTTAATAATGTAACAAATACAAAAGATTAACTGTTACATATACTGTAACAAATACAAAAGATTAACTATTACATATACTGTAACAAATACAAAAGATTAACTGTTACATATACTGTAACACATACAAGAGATTAACTGTTACATATACTGTAACAAATACAAGAGATTAACTGTTACATATATTGTAACAAATACAAAAGATTAACTGTTACATACACTGTAACAAATACAAAAGATTAACTGTTACATATACTGTAACAAATACCAAAGATTAACTGTTACATAAACTTTTACAAATTCAAAAGATTAACTGTTACATATACTGTAACAAATACAAAAGATTAACTGTTACATACACTGTAACAAATACAAAAGATTAACTGTTACATATACTGTAACAAATACCAAAGATTAACTGTTACATAAACTTTTACAAATACAAAAGATGAACTGTTACATATACTGTAACAAATACAAAAAAATAATCGTTACATATACTGTAACAAATACAAAAGATTAACTGTTACATATACTGTAACAAATACAAAAAAAATTAACTGTTACATATACTGTAACGAATACAAAAAAATTAACTGTCACATATACTGTAACAGATGCAAAAGATTAACTGTTACATAAACCGTTTGACACGTTACTATGATAAGTTATCGTATGGAAATAAATAAATAGATTTTTATTATTTTTACAGTGAATGTAAGTATGTTATCAATATTTAATCGAATAAAAAGCTTTGTTAAATTGTTCGAGTTGATATCGAACATGTACCAGTTTCTGGGAACTTCGCGTCGGCAACGTTAAGGCATGTTACGTAAACGCCAGAGAGATTCAGAGGCGAATGTTCGCAGACGATAACTTCGATACCAGTCTGAAACCTTTAGTCAAATGAGAACAAAATTATTCTTTAGAAAATTAATTGGTTGAACATGAAGGAACTGAGGGTTAAAGCAGAACAGAGAAACAAGAAAATAAAAGAAAGGGGACAACAAGAAATGTTGACAAACATATCGATACATTTACATAAAAAATATTAAAGGGAGAGAATGGAAGGCGAGAAGGTGAGAAAGAAAAAAGTGTAGAAAGAACAATTACGATGATGGTGAGAAAGGAAGTGGTCAATAGACGAAGTAAAGAGAAAAATGAGACAGGAAAGAATACAATGGAAGAGAGGATGGGTAAAAATGTGTCCATTTTAACGGAAGGAAGACAGACATAGACGCAGAAACAGGGTCCAGCGATATGCTTATAAAGTAAAAAACACATGTTGGGAGGTTTAATTTAAATTGGGAGTAGAGGTCGGCGGAATAAAGCAAATGATGGAGGGGAAGAAAAATGTGTTTAGGCTTCAAAGGTTTACAACTGATAAAGTGACACGAATAACAGACAAAACAAATTAATCTAAAACATTATTTTTAATACGCTCACTTATACAAATGGATTTATCTTCCTCCCACAAAGTAGGTGAAGGTAGAGAATAGATGACTAAATCCCCTCCGTCCTCATGTTAAGAATGTTATTTATCTTTCTGCCACAGCGGTAAGATGTGACACAAGGTCGGGAAAGTGGGATTTGAAAAGCCAGCGCCCGAGAAGATGAGCACCGTAGCCTACAAAAAATAACTAGGCAGCCTCGTTAGCATTTTCCGGTATGGGCGCCTCAAGCAGTAATCAATAAACTTACTCCACCCCAAAGAGGGGAGGCAAAGCCTGTGGTAGTTGAACCTCCTAGAACTGCACAGGACAAACCCGCAGACCGACGGCCAACACTTTATTTAGGCTGGCGCATTCCTCGGAAACATTAATTTCTATATGAAATGAAAATTACATCCCTCGGAATGCACCACACGTTATGCATAACGCACGTTGTGGAAGAGTGAAGAGTCGGGGTTTGGGTTTTTTGTGACATTTAAAGCCAGCGCCCGTCGGCATTCCCCGGTAAGGACGCTTCAGGTGATAGCAATAAACTAACCCCTTCTCAAAAGGTGAGAAGGTAAAGCCTGGAAGGGTGGATCTCGCAGAACTGTGCTGGACGAACCCACAGACTGGCAATATCAAGACACAAAGGCCAAGACGATACCGGTCTATAGGGTGTAGTAATCATCGGAACAGATATTATATTTTGATCTTAGCCAAAATTCCAAGCTTATACAACTCAGATTGCAGATGTTATAAATTCAGTGAATGTGTTTAGTGAAGTAAAGTCCATAGAATAAATTTATTAAACATACATCTATGGACGAGATTAAAAGGTAGATACACAAAAACACACACACACACAGACACAGACACACACACATATATATATATATATATATATATATATATATATATATGTGTTTGTGTGTGTGTGTGGGTGTGTGTGTGTGTGTGTGTGTGTGTAAATTGTAAGATTGTCGGGTCAAAATATGTTATAGCCAAACATGTACCTCAACAAACTTCTTAACTAAAATAGCCATAAACTGACAAATAAGTCGAAGCCATCAATCCCATTCATATCGCGTCTTTTAAAGGAGACAGGCCACTGCTGATAACACTACTACCAAAACCATGTTTTTCGTTCGCTACTTTTTCACGTCAACACTCATGCCGAAGTCTGGACACTTTCTGACATATAAAAGTTAAAATTCTGTAAGAATTGTCTACATTGCTTTCTTTATCCTGAGGATAATAAAGTCGAAACGTTGATGAATTCATAAATCACTTAGGTGTTGGCTTTCCTTTTTTTCATTTTACATGACGTAAGATTATTTTATTCCACTCCTTTCTTCATGTATATATATATATATATATATATATATATATATATATATATATATATATATATATACCCTTACACAGTGCTCAATAAATTGAGAAATCAGAATTAAGAGCGTAATATTTATTTAGTACTCGTTACAGAAAATCAGTGCAATATCAGTACAATTGATTTCAAGCTCAGAAGGTGTAAACCACCCGGCTTCCTTCAGTTTTGTTGTCACTTGATTCTCCATTTTCTCTACCATGTGACAACAAACCTGAATATGGCCTGGAGGTTAACACTTTCTGAGCTTGAAACCAATGGTACTGATGTTGTACTGATTTTTTGTACGGAATAATATATATATATATATATATATATATATATATATATATATATATACACATGCACACACTGACACACACAAGTACACACTTAGAGATACACACACACATATATGTATATATATATATATATATATATATATATATATATGTATATATCACTATTTTTTGGGAAGTACAACATTTTATTATTTCAAGCATGAAGGGAAGACCAATTCTATCGTGCATGATTGAAAGTTCATTAAGAGAGAAAAAAATGCCAGCTGACAGGTTTCGCCCTCTGTTAACAAGGGCCCTATCGAGGGATTTAAAATAAAAACAAAAAAACAAGGGATTTAAAAAAAATGAGGTGAAAAGAAAGAGTACAGAAGATAAAATAGCGTTATCTTATATGTACAATGGAGGATGAATCTTAGAGACTGATCACATCTAGTCCTATAGACATTCCCTTTGCTTACAAAGGGAGGGACGTTTAAGACGAACGTTGGTCGTCTCCAAGATTTTTAGATGGTATAACGAGTGAGCATGACTGAGAATGGTGAAGGAGTCCATGCTAAAATTCCTAGCGCACGGCGGGTTTTTAAGTAAATGGTCTGTAATGGAAGCCCCGTATGTATTATTTTGAACGTCCGTTGACCGGAAGGTTTCATTCCTGATCTTACTCGGAATGTGCTGTTGGACTCTGCTATCCAATCTTAACGTCGTATTACCCACGTAGTCAGCACTACAACTACATTTAAAATGGTGAATTACATTATTTTTTGGTGGGAGGGTAGAACGTCTGTTGTAGAAAACATAACACGCACATTCGAAGAAAAATAACAATTTTACATTGCTGAGCTGATTTGCTTGGCTAATTTCTCACTTAGTGTTCCTTACCAAGGTAAACAAATGTAAATTGGACATTTAGTCATCGTATTTGATTTTATTTCAGAAAAAAATATTCATTTTCCTTTGGGTGACTGCCCTAATCACATCAAGAGGATAGACGTTATTGGACAAAGTATTAGTTAAGTTTTAATTTATTCGTCCAATTTTGATTTTGAACAAATCATAAGGGCTCTGTGTGTTAATGTCCAAATCAAGTTTACCGTTCGTTTTTTTAGGGCAAAATTAATCCCAGCGAGTATATAATCCTGTAAACGTAGGCTTACGGTAAATTGACGTAAGGTAACATGAGGAAAGCTAATGTGGAATTACGCTCTCCTTCATCGGTATATCTTAATGTGGGATGCATTTGATTGAGTAAGAAGAAGAATATGTTTGCCTCCGTTTTATTATAAAAAAGGGAAAATGTATCATGTACATATCGAAAATAGACTAAAAGGTTAAGTGGGTTCAGATAATAAAGCTTTCTAAAAAAAACACAAAATATTTGCCATAGTCGGTCCTAGGACTGGGCCCAAAGATACGCCATCTATTTCCCTATACATTACATCGTAAAAATAAAATTATACACACACACACACACACACACATATATATATATATATATATATATATATATATATATATATATATATATATATATATATATATATATATTAGTACGATGTTTTAAAAGGCTGTGGGCAATGAAAAGTCCCGGGTAGGATGTAAGCTGAAAGGAAAAAAAATAGTAAATCGAAATCAGAATCGGACTTACTATTTATTTTTTCTAAAAATCTTACATAACAGCAAGTGTGGTATTAGCTATTTGCGTGTTGTTTTGATGATTATTAAAATCATTTATTTCATATTTCGGGAAAAAGAAACTTCCCTTTGTAAAAAATAATAAATACCAGAGGAAAACTACCAGAGAATCTACCAAAATTGATGCCAGAGGACAGCGGAGGAGCAAACCAGTCCAACAGAGAATAGAAATCAATAAATGTTAAAGTTATCTTATGTATAAAAATGCAGTGTTCAAAAATATGTGTGTAATATTCGTTGATCCGAACGAAAACAGTAAAATATCTCGTTTCTTTGATGATCTTTTCCTGTATAAAGGGAGGCGCGAGAGCGCTCTATTACTTAATAGACTTCACGAATGGCTTATGCTGGAAATCTCATTTATTTGATCAATCCTAACTCAAAAAACAATAAACAAATTTGTTAAAACTTTGCACAAAATTTTTATTTGATAGGTTCTATAAGTGTGTAGAATTTCAGCATCATTAGTCAAGGCAACCCAGAGATCCAGAAAGTTCAATCATTAAATCATGTTATCTGTGTGTACGTACGTACGTACGTATGTGCCACCCTGTATCTCATCAACTATTCGATGGATTCAGCTGATTTTTGACAGAGATAGAGGTCTCAGGGTCTAGATGGCATTTTAATTTCAGTTTACCATATACCTTAGTCTTCCAGAAAATTTACAAAACCTTAAAAATGACCATTGTATTGAGGCATAGCCTTTACAAAAGTAGTGACACTCCATGAAAAATGGCAGTATACTGAAATCATATGCCCTTAATAGGGTTAAGATGAAAATTCATATACACTAAATGTACAAAAGCAAGGAAATTCCCAAATTTTTACACTTTTATTGTCATTAAGGGTATGCGAGCACAACAGGGCTATGTATTTTACTGGTAGGAATTTTTCTTCAGCGCACTTCACATACTTCATCCACTCTAGCATAGAGATTTATACTGTAGTGATGTGATAATGAAATGGTTTGGTTGATATGTAGTCATACCCTTAATGACAATAACATTGTAAGAATTTGGGAATTTCCTTGCTACTGTACATTTAGTGTATATGAATTTTCATCTTAACCCCATTAAGGGCATATGATTTCAGTATACTAACATTTTTCGTGGAATTTAAATTTGTTTTCATCCGTTTGTTTTTGTTCACACATCTTGTCTTTCACGGCATTTTTTTATGATATATCGTGCATTTTATTCTAATATATATATATATATATATATATATATATATATATATATATATATATATATATATATAAAACAACAATTGACATTATGTATGAAAAGGATCTTCCATTGATACCTTCGTTTTCCAGGAACACTGGAAAACTCAGCCCGCAAAGCAAAAGCTACTGACTGTAATCGGCTCTGCAGTCGAATGTTTTGTATGTAAAATGTATATATAAAACGTTTAACTTTATTTTTTCTTCGATTTGTCATCGCCAGCCAGTGTCTGCTCGATGCAGATCATACACAAAGGCTGTTCATATTTATCATACTAAATAGTTCAACATGTTATTACCTTATATCAACGTGTTTATCTATCTATGTCTACTTAACTATTTGCCTATCTATATATCTATGTATCTATCTACCTATTTCTACTACTTACGATAAAATGTTAACGCACTTTCCAGGAGGTTTGGATAAGACCAAAAATTAAAAGTGCAAGTCCAGTCACTTTTCTAAACATGAGCATAATGAGTCGACACAACCAGCCACGTGTTGCGGACCCAGGAAGAGTGTCAGTACTTATCAAGGTACACGTAAAAGAGTGCCAGTACTTATCAATACACACTTAAAAATCTGCCAAGAGAACATGGTAGACACAAACGTAATTTAACCGGTTAGTGAATGTACTAATTGACTGAACTCGTTGGCACTCGTACTAAATATAAAACGGTAAACCGAAACGCTGCATAGATCACAGGTCCCAGGTGAACATTTTTTATTAAGTAAAACAAATGTGAGTGGTTGAGTAACCAATTGAGTTCAGGTTAGATTGTTTTTATGTTTTATTTTTTTATCTTTACTACTGACGCACCACTTATCAGGGCCAAAAGCCACTCGAGGATAAGGGTTAAAGAGATAAAATTATATTTAGTTACAGAGTGATTTTTTTTATCTAGGTCACAGCTTATCAAGTCCAAAGGCCACTTAAGGATAAGCGTTAATGAGACGGAAATGAATGGCAGCTGAAGCGATAAAGGGTTCCTATGGCGGTACTGGCATTGATTAATGACAGAAACTGCGTTCGATTATAGGCGATCCATGAAAGTTTGTTGACATTAGATTTGCAGATGACTAAACTCTAATTAACAGAAAAGCAGTCCCAAGGTTCTCTGTTACACAGACGCGAACCCCTAATAAACAAGCTATGTCAATGGAGATCCCGCCTTTGCTGTTTTTTGCAGACATCTTACCTTCTACTTTTCTTTTCTGAAATTTTACTTCGTCCTATGAGGGTAGATGATTTCTCTTTCCTCATTCATAGGTGGTCAGTTGTACCCGACGTATTCATATCCCCATGTATTACGACTTTGCGATGTACTTTAAGCTTTACTTTCGCATCGGTCAAAACGTTGTGAGAATAACATAGAAGAGTAGAACAGTTTTATGCATGAGCCAAATAATACATATGATCAACCCTCACCAAATACGAAGTTTGAAGATGTTGTTGTGGAAAAAGTCATATGTGTGCTAAGAATTAGGACTTCTGCTACATGTAGGATAATGCCGATCAGAGTACTCATTCCTTACTTAAGAGAATGCAGTAAATTCCACTTTGCAATCTAGTGGAAGACTATAACATGTGCCTTAAAACATTGCTCTGAGTGGCACTTCTCCAGATGTTGCTTCGATACTCCATCGTAAGGCATATGATACGCTTATAGAGCAATTATTGTATCTGGCGTCAGGTACTTTCTGAACTGGTATGATGATCCAACCATTTTTCTACGACATATTTGATGTAAGGCTTTCCTTTTAGAACTGGGTTAAAAATCAGTTCCAAGAGCTTATAAAAGCAAGGGGAATTCTTAACGGAGCCATTAAGTTTGACTCGTACAAAAACAAGGATATGAGCGTTCCATGTAAAAAGGAGAGCAGCTTAGTTTCCCGCCGTGTCAGAGTAAAAAAAAATTAACGTAATCCTTACAATACGTTTTTCATAGAAGAGAGGATGCTAGTATTACTCTACCGCATAGTTATTTCCATAGTATGGACTCGACTGAGCTCCAATCTCTGGTTCTTTGTTCTGTGTAACTAAAACCTACCGAAATGCCCACGAACTGATACAATCCTCATTCTTTACAAGAGTCAGATACGTCCTAACATTAAAGTTTTAATCGACAGAGAAGCAGTCCTGCGGTAATTAAAAATAATAAAAAGACAAAATTAGTCTCCTTCTCAGTCACTCTGGCTAAGATGAAAGTGTAGTATCTGTTCCGATGGATATAACACCCTATAGACCTGTATCGTATTGGCCTTCGGGGCTTGATTCCGCCGGTCTGTGGGTGTATCCTGTGCAGTTCAAGACGGTCCACCCTCCCATGCTTTGCCATCTCACCCTTTGAGAAGGGGTTAGTTATTGCTAATCGCCTGAGGGGCCCCTACGGAGAATGAAGTTTTTAGAGTCACAAAGACTCTTACACAATGGTGCTGACTTATCAAATCCGACTTTCCGACCTTGTGTCACATCTTACTTTGTGGGAGGTAGATAAATACCCACTCTTGGTCTTTTTCATTTAGCCTAATGATTTCCTTTTCGCAAATGAAACAGAAACATTTCTATCCAACTTGCCACGTTTATGTTTGTTTCTTATCTTTAGTTCAAACAAAGCACACCCCACTGAGACGTGAGGGGCTACTGTGGATTTGGAGCAATATCCATAGGGGCATCTGAAGTAGTGAGTTATTCAGCAAGATGTTTGTTGACATTACATTTAAATTACTGCATGTTGGTAGAGTAAGACAAAACAGGAGCAAGGAAGGAATTCATTCCTTTGTTATATTATATATAAAACATATAAACAAATTTAGCGTTTCCATTAACTGTTATATTTTTACTACGAGTGTACACTAGTTCAGTCAATTAGTAGATTCACTGACCGGTTTAATTACATAAGTATCAGCCATGTTCTCAAGGCAGGTTTTTAATTTGCCTTCATAGAAATTGACACTGTTCCCGCGTTTGAAACACGCTGCTGGTTGTGTCGAATCATTATGTTCAGATTTAGAAATGTGACTGGATTTGCACTCTTATACTGTGTATTGTCGAAAACTCATACAAGTGTGTTCGCATGTAGGCCTATTAGTTGTGGGTTTATACAGGTATGAATATATAGATAGATGTATACATAGATACCAGCCGGTTACAAACTTAAGATAACTCGAGAAGTATATATATATAAGTAGAATGTTGAACGTTCAGAGATTTCGATATTTACTAGTTTATATATTTCAATAGTTTTACGGTTAAAGTGAGATAGATATGAAAAAAGTATATAAATATATATATATATATATATATATATATATATATATATATATATATATATATATATTTGCTCTATCCAGTATATTGAGCTTTCCTCATCTCACAATAGGTCTAATTCTCTTAAAGTTATCTTTTAGTTATAAACCTTCATATATATATATATATATATATATATATATATACTTTTTAATATCTATCTTACTTTATTTTCATAGTATGAACTCAACTGAACACGCAGAACATACGATCGACCACTCATTAATTGTTTTCAACAAATGATCATATGTATATATATATATATATATATATATATATATATATATATATTATTTAATATATATCTTACTTGAACCGTAAATCTATCGATCATTTATTGAAAAGATACCAATGACAGGTCAATCGTATGTTCCGCGAGAGCGAATATAACTTATTTAACTCATAAACTATAGCTTACATTTACCGTTAGGCGAACCGGGTTTTCTAGAATGTATCTTTTTTGTCCGTTCCCAATTTTTGCTTGGTTTTCTGAGATGCTGCAGATTTGAAACGGACAAAAGGGCGGATTCTAATACATAAATCGTCTGTCCGTAACAATATAACCCTGATTTACCGAACAGAAATGTAGTAATGTATATATTTTTGTCATATATATATATATATATATATATATATATATATATATATATATATATATATATATATATAAGTTTATTAATTTATGGTATACGGATTTTTTAAATTAATTTATAAATTAATACTTGCGTGCTCAAAAGGTTTATATATATATGTATATATATATATATATATATATATATTAATCAAGTTCAAATATACCGACGAAATTTTTTTGTAAAGTACTCTATATCAAGTAGAGTATTTGGTTTTCTATATTTCCCATTACAGGATGGTTTACGCCGGCTACGCACACACATATAAAGAAAAATCTTTCGACATACTTTTGTCTCATGAAAGTAGTTTTCTTGCTTGGTTTCCGCTAGAAACTCGTTCATATATACATCCTATTGGAAAGCAATTTTCTCTGCATTGTCTATCCGAGCGTGAACTGAAGCAACTGTTCTACAAGCACTTCCAATTGTCTGTTTGATGAAATACAAGTCCAATGAATCCTTCACTATACCAACTTGCTTATCAGTCGCATTTTTCGTCAGCGCAGACGAAAGACTAACAGCAAGACGGGGTTGGTTAACATAGACAATACAGCTTCATCGGTCCCATAAATATCAGTAAACTCCAATTTTTTCCGGTACATCGATACTCCGATCACCAAGCGCTCCGGATCTTTACGTTTCTGAAACCGTTGCCTTTTAAGTCTCGCTTTCACTGCGGAACCTTCTTCTTTTTAACAGTTATCAAGTCGATTTCTTTCTTTCTCGACGTCTCACACACAATGAACTGGTCCACGATTCATTTTTGACATTCTTCATGACAACACACACACACATACACACACACACACACACACACACATATATATATATATATATATATATATATATATATATATATATATATATATATATATATAGGTAGTAAGATGAAAAAGAATTAGAAAAGCAAAAGGCAGATCTTTTTTCAATTCAGGCGCTCAGAGCAAGGAATATTCCGCAAAAAGGCAATTTATTCAAATTAATATTTTCCTTAAGCCAGGTATTTACAAGATTAAAATTTTATCATCAGAGGAAATTGTTGGGATAGATAAGTAGACAAAGGCCAAGATTTAAAATTTGAAAAAGTAAAATAAAGATTTTGGATAAAACAAAACACAAGGAAAAACTCTGCCCGAATGCAAGCAAAAGTCCGATTGCAAAAACGTCCGGTGTCAAGAAGTCCAGCGGAGAAAGTGAATTGTAGATAGGTAGGTCGTTAAAAGGCACGAGAAATGACATGAGAGGATTCAGAGTTAAATTCCAAAAAACACATCTTCATCAGGATGAGACAGTCTTAAAATAAAAGCGCAATTACGTCGGATTACCATCAGCCTCCCTTTCTCATATATATATATATATATATATATATATATATATATATATATATGTTATCGATCAACAGTTATTATAAACTGAGATCTCATCAGGAAGAGTTAGAATCCGATCTTAACCTCTGATAATATTTGGAGTTTCGCAGATTTTGTACATGTCTGTGTAAATAAAAATAATCACATATATATATATATATATATATATATATATATATATATATATATGGGTGTAATTAGTCGACAAAATAATAAGCAATAAAAACAAATAAACGTGTAATTAACTAATTAAAACTGAGTTTATTTGAAGATTTAAGAAGCAAATTAAATTCTTTTTTTTTTCTTTTCTGTTTTGTTAGGATATTCTGTAGGAAATTCTCGGGAACTATTATCTTGCTTAAGCTTTTCATGAAGTTTGAACAGAGTTCTTAGAAAACGGGGAACTGAAACTAATATTTTCTTAGAAGGCCAACAGGGACCGCTTATAGCGAGCACATGTGTGGAAGTTTGTTGTATGTTTTATTTCCGATACCACCAAAGCAGGAAGAAATATAAATAATAACAAAAGGATACGAGTTTTCTCCAGATAAATCTGACTGTCTGGTGCTGGTGAGGATTGTTTTCTACGAATAACGATGTTTGCTCTCTATTGTTTTCCGGTATAAATGAGCAAAAAAGGTAAGGAAAATAAAAGATAGAAAAAAAACAAATGGTCTATAAGTAATATATATATATATATATATATATATATATATATATATATATATAGTGTATATAGGCATCATTTTCTCATTTATGCAAACATTGTTAAAAATAACAGGATTCTTCTGTTTAATTATACCTTATTTTTACTTAAAAATTTTTTTTCTGATGGTCATTTTTTTGTAGTAAAATCCTAAATATTAATAAATGTTCCATAGCTTTCCCAGATTTCACGAACTTTTAAATCGTCAACGACTTCCTGGAACAATGCGAAAAAACACTTATTAATTGTTTTCGATTTTACTACAAAAAAGATCATCAGAAAAATTGAAAAAATAAAAAAATGTATAATTAAACAGACAAATTCTGTAATTTATACCAATGTTTGCATATATATATATATAGAGTAAGCTATAAAATGTATTTATGACAATTAAGCTATACGGAAGCTCCCGCGTTTCATGTATATATATATATATATATATATATGTATATATATATATATATATATATGTATATATATATGTATATATATATGTATATATGTATATATATATATATATATATATATATATATATATATACATACATACATACATACATACATACATACATACATACATACATACATAATACATACATATGTGTGTGAATGTTCGTGTTGGCGGAAACAATGGTCCTGAGCAAAAATCGAGTGGTGGAAGTGGCCTGACTTGCATTGTCTCTGCCTTAAAAGGACCTGTCTTGACCTGGCTTGTAGTTCGAAAAGTAAAGAAATTTCGAATTCATAGGTTACTAGTGAGGATTGAACGCGCGACCTAGCAGTAACAAAACGACTGGTTATTGCATTGCAACAAGCAAATTCACCTTAATGCCAAACATAGTTGAACCAACGACTTCTTTCTTTTCATTGGTTAAACAGAATTAACAAAACATGGAAGGAGGAAAGAAAAAAAAGGGGACAGAAATATGAGTCGGATTACTTTTTGAGCCGGATTATTTTGTCTTATGGAGCTGGAAGAGACATTTTTTTCATAAAGTGTTGTTTTTTAGTGTTTGCTATCTGAGTGGTAGGCCTCCGAACCCCTCTTTCAATATATATATATATATATATATATATATATATATATATATATATATATATATATATATCTATATATATATATATATATATATACGATTAGCTAAGAGAACAACAAAGTATCTGATTGGTTAACTTGCTAGACCTGTCTATAAAAATACCCGGCAAAACTTACTCCATGAATTTTAACCTGACAATTCCATACAGGAATAAAGCGCGGAAGCCTCTGTGTAGCCCAATTGCTATAAATATATTTTCATAACTTACTACCGAGCTCTACTCACGTATCATCGAGCACTGTTGAAGTAAATACTGAAAATCGCTACATAAAAATATATTTCCTTTATAATATATATATATATATATATATATATATATATATATATATATATATATATATATATATAAAAAGAGGTGTACTAAAAGCGAACTTTTAGGAAGGGTAAAACCCTATTGTGAAGAGTATACAGCTCAATATCTAGGATAGAGCAGGTAGAAATGAAGAAGAATGGAAAGGAATTAGAGAAAGCAAAAGCCAAATCAAAATTCAATTAAAAAGTTCAAAGCAAGGTATATTCCGCAAAAAGGCAATTTATTCAAGTTAAATTTTCCTTAAGCCAGGCTTTTCAAAGATCAACATCTTATCATCAGAGGAAGTCGCTGGGATAGATAAGTTTGCAATGGCCAAGATTTAAAATTTGAAAAAATGAAATAAAAGTTGTAGGGAAAGAAACGCAAAACTGTGCCAGGGTGCAAGCAAATGTCCGATTGCTAAAAAGTCCGGTGTCGAAGAGTCCAGCGGAGAGAATAAGATGTAGATAGGTAGGTCGTTAGAGGAACGAGAAGTAATGAGAGAGGTTTCAAAGTTAAATTCCAAGAAGCCACAACTTCAGGTACGGCGAAAAAAGAGCTTAAGGAAAATTTAACTTGAATAAATTGCCTTTTTGCGGAATATACCTTGCTTTGAACTTTTGAATTGAATTTTGATTTGGCTTTTGCTTTCTCTAATTCCTTTCCATTCTTCTTCATTTATATATATATATATATATATATATATATATATATATATATATATATATATATATATATATGAAGCAATCCAACAAAAGATATAAGCGTCAACTAATATCTTATAATTAGTGAAACATCCGGATAAAAAACTGAAGCTCAATATACTGGATAGAGCATTAATATTATAATATAAAATGAAGTAATAAAATAAGGTGTCAATCAAATTTTATTAGAATTCAAAGTTCATGCAAAGCATCCTTAAGTCCTTAGCTCATGAGTTTTCAAAGATAATTCTTCTCTTCAGAGGACCATTACCGCAGTTATACTACTACAGGCAATAAAATTACGCTTTGAAAATATATAAAATTATATACACAAATATATAAAAATACATAACATCAAACATATCAATCCAATGTTTTTGGATTGATATGTTTGATGTTATGTATTTTTATATATTTGTGTATATAATTTTATATATTTTCAAAGCGTAATTTTATTGCCTGTAGTAGTATAACTGCGGTAATGGTCCTCTGAAGAGAAGAATTATCTTTGAAAACTCATGAGCTAAGGACTTAAGGATGCTTTGCATGAACTTTGAATTCTAATAAAATTTGATTGACACCTTATTTTATTACTTCATTTTATATTATAATATATATATATATATATATATAATCAAACGAACTATTAATACATGTACTCTTAACCTGTCTTTTTTATCGTCAGGTAATTCACAAAATACTTTTTGTCACGTCACGTGTTTAGAAGATTCGTTTGGATTTCATACGTTTCTTATCTTGACAGCATAATAATGTGCAAGATACATGTCTTTCACTAGCATAATTGTTTTAATAGCTTGTTCGGTGACAAAAGCTGCTGCTGCCCGCAGGGGTGGCAGTACTGCTTTTAGCCACCTAAACTGTATCGACAAAAAAGGTTGTCGACTGATGAAGACAGCTCATCTCAAGTTGTGTGTTAAACAAAATTTAAATGAGGCGTTAGTCTTACATGTCATATGGAAATGAAGATATACCGTCAAATATACCCACGAAACATTAAAAAAACACTAAAAGTCCAGCATCACAAATCTAAAAATGAATCATTAAAACAAGATTTCAAGAAAAGAAAGAAATACAAAATCTCAAATTTTTATTTAAATATAAAATAATTATTTTATTTTTCAAAAACGTATTCTTTTTACATCAAGCAATCAGATTAATATGGACCTGATGCCTGAAAACGTCATTCATGGTTGATTGGTAAGGCGAGCATTTTACCAGTTGGTGTTGCAACGGCTTTTCAGGTAAGAAGAGATCTTTGGGTGGCTGGCAAAGCGGTTGTACAGACCCATCATTTTGGGATAGCTGCTAAACATATTCTGGTTTTCCCTGAACATGTTCTCCATGCAACAGTAGAACATCATGTCGCACCACATCATCTGGAACAAGAAGAAAAAAGAAATATGAAGTTTATTAGTATAATTATTACGTAAAAAGAAAATCACTAACCCTAACCCTAACAACATCATCTAGAGAGAAGAAAAGGAAAGAATAATAGAAATTGAATAACTAGAAAAACATTTAATAGAAAATGAAAGTAAATGCTTTGGAAGGAATATGAAGATATTTAATAAATATAATTCCTGTAAGTTTTGACGTATAAAGAATATTAACTAAAATATATATTAATAAATAAACAAACAATATATATATATATATATATATATATATATATATATATATATATATATATATATATATATATAGTAAGCAATATATATGGCAATCAAGCTACAAAGAGGCTCCCGTGTTTCATCCCCGGGGATGTAGCTTGATTGCCATATATATTTTCATTGCTTACTACCTAGCTCTACTTACGTATCGAGCACTGTAGAAATAAATACTGAAAACTGATACATAAATAATTATATCCCCTTATAATATTTTATGTGGATACATGAAGTACTAATATATATATATATATATATATATATATTAGACATGTGTTGTTAAATACCACGGAATTTTCTTTTTTTATTATCTTTTTGGTCAACTTCTCGACTCGGCTAGCGATTCGTCATGCTTCTGGTAATAATTGATAGATCATGGCGCCTAATGTTGTTTCTTGGGCCATTACTCTAGCGCTTTCGATCTCGCGACCGTCTTCAGGAGGCTGTCTATTGTTGTTGTTGTTGTTGTTGTTTTTGTTGTTTGTAGAGAGCCGTATTCATGATTTTATTTTTTAGTTAGATCTAATTATTTGCGTATGTATATATATATATATATATATATATATATATATATATATTCTTTTTTACTTATTAATTCTCATTTTTATTAATTTTTCTATTTTAGGTTTTATTTATTATTTTTTTTTAATTATTATTATTAGTATTATTAAGTATTAATAGTTGAAGACCGATATATATATAAATATATATATAAATATATATATATATATATATATATATATATTATCGCAAGCATGAAGGGGAGACGAATTTTATCGTTTATGATTAAAAGTTTATCAAGAAATAAGAAGAAGCCAGCCGAACGGTTTCTTCCTCTCTTAACAAACCCTATATCGAGGGATTTAAAAAAACGAGGGATTTAAAAAGGATGGGGTGAAAAGAGAGAGTGCAGAAAATAAAATAAGGTAATGATATATGTACAATGGAGGATTAATCTTAGAGAAGGATCACATCTAGTCCCAATAGACATTCCCTTTGGTTACAAACGTAGAGACGAACGTGGATCTTCTCCGATATTTTTAGATGGTATAATGAGTGAGCATGACTGAGAATGGTAAAGGAGTCCATGCTAAAATTTCTTAATAATAAAACGGAGGTAAATACATTCTTGTTCTTACTTAAAAAAATGAATCCGCATTAAAATATACCTATGAAGGAGAGCGTCATTCCACTTTAGCTCTCCTCAATGTATTAGTAATATCACGTAATAAGTGTTAAAATGATGTTAAAGCTTTGGTTAGGGGTATGGGTTTGTGTTAGGGTACGTTCAAATTCATGATCGCTTTGATTAATTTTCATTTCTAATTAGACAATTTTGTGACTCAATCAATTAAAACAGAAACTTGTCTACGTCTATCTCGCATTCTGATTGGATAAGCACTTCGGCATTTTCCGGCCGTCTACATAAATATCCGGAAACTACGGACATAAAGTCGATTTCAGCTTGAATCCTAATTTAAACAAGTAATCTGTTGCAGTTTTTTTTTTCAAGTAATCGACACCGGCCAAGACGACCTTCTCAACGCGTGCGCAAAATGAGGCACACGCTTTGGCGATTAGTTCCTTGTCTATAGTGACGAACGCCTCTACAATGGCAGGCTTCAGGGAGCCGACCGTGTTGAGGGCGTGTTTCTAAGTCTTGGCATCTATCAAACCTTAGAAGAAATAGTCAAGGGGTGCAGTCGGGTGAAGAAGGCGGTCACATTCCCGTCGACCAGTGGTGAAGAACATTGTTGACCAGCCAGGTCTGGGTCGTTTTTCCCGTGTGTTAAGGAGCGGGGTCATGCTGGAAGACGAAGGAGCATCCGTGGACGATCTCATCCATCTAGGGCTTCACCATGCTCTTCAATACCTCCTGGTATTTCATTAACTTTTTCTCAAGTGTCGGATGTTACTACAGCACCATGTACATGTGTAGTTTACATTTTTTCCGTCTTTTTCTTATCTTCATTTTACTTCTGCTAATTTTATTTATTTAGCGAATGCAAAGTCCTTCAGCCACGCAGTAGCCTCCTGCTATGCTGTGTGGAGGGTGGCTAATCCTCCTCTCAGTCGTTGGAGAGGGCAGACTTCAATGATGTGCTCCATTGTCTGCTCCTCTCCACAAGCACACAGTGGTGATGGGCTGCTGCCCCATCTGTGAAGGCTGGCAAAGCACGGGCCATGTCCAGTCCTGAATCTATTGATGGTTGACCACTCTCTTCTTTAGGAGGTCGGTGCCAGGCACTTGTTGGTTAGGGTCTGACACCAGGTGTTTATTAGGGACCTCCTTGGACGCCCATTCCTTTTTCCAGGCTGATTGGATGGTGAAGTCAGCTGGCGGGATGTTCTTCCAGATGGGGCGTCTGGATGGAAGTCGAGCAGTTGGTGGGTTGAGGATGTCTTGGTGGATTAGTAGATGAGGGGAGTCTTCAACCTTTTGAAGCATCCTTTGAGTGGATGCTGTTTGCCGGATGTGTGGAGGTACAATGTTCGATAGGACGGGGAGCCAAGGTAGTGGTGTTGAGCGGATTACTTCTGCTAATTTAAACATATAAGATACCAAAATATGTATAAAAAACAAACACTTACTTGGTCACCCATGAAGTACTGGCTGCCACCGTTGCGCATACAGAGGGTTCTTTCCATGAAGGGCATAACACGATTGAAGGTGTTCATATACCTCCAGTTCATGTAATTCTGAAATAAAACAGTAAAATATAAATATACTCAAATTCTGAGTGTGAGATAATTGGAAATGGAACAGTAAACCAAATAGTTTATTTTATATTTATTTATATGAATAAATAAAAAGAGTTTGTTTTCTTTTTCACGTAAATATAATGTATGTCATTTTAAGTAGAGCACTTTTCAGAGGGAAGTCTAAAATAATGTAGAACTTTAAAAAAATTACTTACGTCGTAATTGCTACAGTTTCCTTCACCACCGAATCCATAATCGTTCATGTTGTACTGTAAAAAGCAATATAAGGAATAACAAATTAGAATTTAACAATAAAATTAAAGTTTAATTCACGTGTAATTTCCCATGTAATTGAAGATTGAAAGATAGTAGACTAGTCCCCTTAACTCCTCTTCTTTGATAAGCAGCTAGGACTGACTTTCACTCAAAACCTGAGATTTAAAATCTGATATTTAATCTGTGGCTAAGATCACTATGGAACATAGTTGTATCATTTTACTTGAACAAAAAAGCATCTGACGCCTGAAGCAGTTGACCCCTGACGCTACACCATATCTGCATAAGAACGATATATCTAAGAGTACAATTTTTAGCATTGACAGAGTAAAAAACTGACTTTGCAAACGAATGGGTGAAGATCTCTTCTCTTTCACACATGAAAATATGTTGCTAGTCTTTCTCTACTCTACCGTTATGTTGATGGTAGATGTTTGACCGAGTTCCATCCATGTTCCTTTATTTAAAACATTCACAGCAAAGACCCGACTAACTATATATGTATTGTCATCCGTCAGTCGCAACGACTATGGATCAGCGCCGTATTGAAATATTGCTTGTTTGCATCTTTTTGTGTGACTGAAGATGTCAATTCTTGATTCGCATGGTCTACTACAGCCTTGACATACGAAACTAATGTAATATTTAACTTCGGTTGGTTGGTCTGCCTGTTGGCTCGCTCTTCTCCTAGCTCTCTTTGCAGCGTTTTCATCGTGGAGGGTCTTCTCACTGATGATCATTCCATGGCGTATCTCTTTCCACTAGGTATGTCTGTCAGCTGCAGAGGCACCCAACTAGCTACAACTACAGCAAAGAAGTTTACATTGATCTCTCTCGTTTTCTTTCTACGAAATACAAAACGAATCTTCCATGAACAAAGTTTATTTCCTAACACATCCAATCCCTGGAACAAAATACATAGAGTCTGCTTACGAACCTACTATGATATGATGTACTGTTTGACTATATGTATTTTTCAATTGGTGAGTGTGAATTTTTCTTTTCTCATTTTCAAAAATGTATTCACCTCACTTGAATGCTTGACAATACCAGAAGGTTGAAATAAATTATTGTACCAGTGATTATCTGATCCCGTGTTACTTTATTTAATTTTATTCTTGCTCTGTTTTAACAGAGAGAGAAAGAGAGAGAGAGAGAGAGAGAAAGAGAGAGAGAGAGATCTAATGGAGATTTTGCATTTGTATTAAGCTTAAAAATACTATTACTACCTTTTGAAACAAAGTTTAGTTAACAATACCATTCAAGACTAATGCACTATAATTGAATGCTCAATATTATGTAGGATCTGCTCTGTTGTCATAAGACACTCCTAGATATTACCTCCCTTTTTATCAACGGGTGTTTGTGTAGTTTATGTCCTGTGGTTAAGATATTAATCCTCAGGGGATTACCTTTTTCTTTTTATGGGTGGAGGTCGTGTAGTTTCATAGAATATGTCGCATAAAATGTGAATCAAACACAACGTATAAAGTTGGTACTTGAAATTATTTGTTAAAATACAAACTGAGTCTGTATTTCTTCATTTCCCTCCCTTACGTCATGACAATTAATAAGAACATAAATAAAATTGCAAATTGTTGTAACCATTTGATTGCAGCCATTAATTAAAAGAACAGAAACTAGAGTAATTTCCTATTTAGCATTTTAGGTGAAACAAATGCTCACATTAACAGCCCAATCATAGGAAAGTCACCATATTTTAGAAATCAACCTAAAAATACATTAAATTCCATGGCGTTAAAATGGTAACTAAAAAATCAATTTCATATTGAAAATAGGTTATACATTAAAATATGTTGATCTAAAGATTACTAAGATTTAAAAATAACAGACTCACCCTGAAGTTTCCGTTCTTCCAGTGGAAGTACCTCATGTAATCGTGCATGATTTCATAGAAGCAATCAGCGATATAGTCACACCTGAACATGTCCATGGCATTCTTGGGGTAAAAATCTGTTGCGATCAAATGTGAATAATTAGTGTTAAACGAATAATATTATAAACATTCACGCCGCAATTTCGAAAAAAATGATATATCGTAAGCTCAGAATTATCTCTCTTGAATATATATGGGCCTAAATATATATATATATATATATATATATATATATATATATATATATATATATATAAAAGTATAATATGGATCTATGTCAAAATTTATATTATGTACCACGTTGCCTTTATGTGGACAGCAGTGTGTGCATATTAAAACCCACTGTAATAAACAGCGAAACATGGAAACATAACAATAGACTTAATTTTCGGAATGTTTTAGATAAGGATGAATCATTTGGATTATTCGAACTACTATTCTCACAATGTGTCGACCGATGTAATCTTTGACCTTCT
>OY744551.1:1362500-1397500 GCA_963556195.1 Sepiola atlantica
ACGAGCAATGACGTCATGTTGAATGGGTTATAAAGCAACGTTACATTGTTTGATGGTGTAAAAACTTGTCCATCGTAATTTTTTCGCAGAGTCATTATATTAAATTGTTCAAACCTTTATGCTTGTTAATCAATTCTCTACAGCATGTTATTCAGTGTTTGTACACTTATTTTCGTGGACATACAACCACACACACACGCACGCACACACACACACACACACACACACACATATATATATATATATATATATATATATATATATATATATTAGTATTTCATGTATCCACATACAATTTTATAAGGATATATGATTTTTTATGCATCAATTTTCGGTATTTACTTCAACAGTGCTCGATACGTAAGTAGAGCTAGATACTAAGCTATGAAAATATATTTATGGCAATAAAGCTACACAGAGGCCCCTGTGTTTCATCCCCGGGGGGAATCTTCAGGCTGAAGATTCTCCCCAGGGATGAAACGCGGAAGCTTACTATATATATATATATATATATATATATATATATATATATATATATATGTGTGTGTGTGTGTGTGTGTGTGTGTGTGTGTGTGTGTGTGTGTGTGTGCATTGCCGTTTCAAGATGGCGGACCTCTGAAGGTCGCCCGTGAGTACAAAGTTTTTCTTCAGAGCGTTTGTCCATCATGTCACACTACGTTGTATAACTTTTACAAATTAAAAACTGTTTAGGTACTTTTTTTGACGGGCTTGTGTTGAAGAGATCCAATATTGACATAATAATTGTTGTTTAGTTTACTTTAAGCGAAACGATTCGTTTGATAATTTGCACTGAAATGTATCCGTTTAGAAAAATTTTGTTGTAAGAAAAATTAAAAAAATGTTGACTTTTGGAATATAAATGAACTTTGGTTACTTATATATGCTCTGTTGTTACTGGTTGACATTCATCGAGCTTAAATTGGAAGAGGTTGGTAAACATCAAGTATTGAAAGTATATGCTAAATATTATTTTTTCCCAATAATATATATATATATATATATATACGTGGGTGTGCGTGTCTGTGTATACATATATATTTATACAAATATTGTTAAAATTACACAATTCGCCTGTTTAATCATAGCATTTTAAAATTTTCAATTTTCGTCTTTTTAGTATCAGAATAAAAAAAAATAATAATCATAAATGTTCCATTGGTATCACGAACATGTTCGATTCTTCATTAAAATATCATCATGTATTAAAAGCAAATGAACAAAACAGCTAGAGAAAAAAGAAAATTTTAATAGATAGTAGGGTAACGCGCACATAAAAGAAGGTGTTTACATTGTTTCAAGAAAGACGTTTAAGATGACTTCAAGGGTCGCCGAAGTAACATCACAGAATAAAACTGTATTACGCCAAGCATTTTAAAATGTAGTTACTTGTTGTATACCTGGGGTCATTAATTATGTATGTTTATGTAGATAGCTTCCAGTATTTTTAGATTTGAAAAATTGGTTTCGGAATGTATAATTTTAGTGTTATTAACTAGAATTTGTCTTGAATCAGAAGGAGGGCAGTTATGTTTTTGTAAATGTTAATTGAGCTAGAGTTAACAAGATGCCTGGTAAGAAGGCAAGATAGGGTAGTAGTTATAAAAATGTAGCTATTAGCTTCTTTATTATTATTATTATTATTATTATTATTATTGTTATTATTATTGTTATTATAATTATTATTATTATTATTATTATTAGTAGTAGTAGTAGTAGTAGTAGTAGTAGTAGTAGTAGTAGTAGTATGGGAGCAACGTTCTCTCAAAAATCATTTAAACTTATGAATAACATTGTATTTTTCTCCAGTTTTAGAGGTTGCGGAGGAGTTGTTTTTTTACTACAAGATTTTGGGTTTTAAACAACTCAAACTATACTATTGTAATCAAATGCAACCAAACTTCAGATCAGAAGAGACGGCTATAAAAAATTGTACACAGATACATATTCCCAATTGACAATAATAATAAAATTAGACTCATTATTTACTATATGTAATGTCAATCTCAAAATATTGTACTAAAAATAACTTCTCCCAACCTATGTTTATTCATACCGTCGGATTTATTATATTGTTTTAGTTCTTATATATATATATATATATATATATATATATATATAATATATATATATATATAATATTTAAATATTTCATTAAATTAAAGAGAATTGAATTATCGTTTAATAATAATCTCTCGTGATAATATAAAGCTCAATATATTGAATAGAGCAATATTGCATATTAAACTAAATGTATATTTTTAGAGAATTAAACCTATAGTGAAATGGTTTATACTCAATATACGAAGTAGAGCAATTATAAAAATAATTTCAGTAGTAACTTCGATTGAATGTAAGAAATGAGAGTGGGGTTTTTGGTCGGAGACGAAGCTATTAAAAAGTGGAGAAAGGAGTGATAGATAAGGAGGGATGATGATAAGGTTTAGTTTAGTTGATATAACTATGGCTGATGCTGGGAGTATGGTATGGGACGGCTTTGTTTAGTTACAGCTCATCGCTAGTAATTAACAACATAATGCCAGGCCTGGGATGGCTTCAGTTAAGAGTTGGGTGAGGTTTCAATAAGCTAAACACTGTAGCGTTTCAGGTCAGTAAGTTCGCGAGGAGGGAGTGCCCCGTATTTAAACGGATTTTTATACAAACTTATATATAATTCAGAAAGTTTAAAAGGGTCTAAATTGTGAAATTAGGGCTCAGACGATTGAACATCTGGAATGTGCGTGTGTCAGATGGAATAATCCGGACAATTATCGTATTTCAGAGTTCAATGTTTAAAGCCTTTATAGATTTTCAAGTTAGTTAAATTTTAGATGCATGACTAAATGAGATAATTTAATATGATATAAGGATGTTTACTCACGTACAATTATTCCATAAAGAGAAAAAGAACAAACAAACAATAAGGTATTAAACAATTGTCCGAGAAAGAAAGAGAGAGTCAACAGATGACGATTAGAACGGAAGTGACGCCGCCGTTACTGACATAGCGTTGCCACGAACGATAGCCAGGGAGATGCGTTGGAACAACCAGGCTGACTCACGGGGCTCGTGTCTAGACGTTGAAATCCTCCGTCAAGAGTCCTGAAAAGATTTAACAGTCTCGGGGCCAAGTACACCCGACGTTTCCACTGAAATTGGTTGAAGACGAAACGGTCAGTGAGCGAGCTATATTCCTTGTTTCGGCGAGCAGAGCCGCCGTGCCGGGCTTCACCGCGGATTCCGCAATCCTTGCTGGTGAAAAGGAGTCAGAACAAGTAGCGTCCATGATCAGCGGCTTTCCGGCTCGGAAAGCAAACAGTCATCCCGTCAGGCCTGCGACCGTCGCCCCTATCAAGGCCGACTGGTTCAAGAACTGATGCAAAACTTGCCGAGTCGAGACCTCGCCTGACTACGTCGTTTAGGGCGGAGTGGCGAGGCAGGCGGCCGGCACTAAATCGACAAGAGAGAGGATGCAGGGCAAACTCGTCAACGACCTGCCACAGCGACACCGGTGTGGGTGGCACAAACGGAGTCCCAGCCGTTGTGAGACGGTGATCCGGATAGTGTTATTGTCCAAGAGGGTTCCAAGTGTCGCCGAAGGGATGGCACTGAGCCAAGCACCGCTGTAAGGTGAAGCCGACGCTCTCAGGCAGGCAGCTCTATGCTGGTTACTGCTACGGACGAGTTCGGCAAATATGGATTGACATTGAATGTCGTCCCAGGACGACTGATGTATGAGATCGGGTGGTTGCTGAAGGTTTGTTGACGTCCATGTTGACAAAACGGCTGTAAAAAGATCTGAAGACGGGGATTCGAGATATGAGGAGAGAATCTCGTCAACGAGACCTGCCGAAGCGTGAGTCGAGGAAGCATAAGCAGGCTGCGCAGTATTGGTTGCAGAGCGCAAACTAAGGCCACCGAACCGAAACGGCAAAGTGGCCTGGCGCCAATCGGTGTCGTCAAAATTAACATTACAAATTTCACTGGCCGAGCGACGTAAAATTTTGTCAAAATTTTCCAGAAGATCGACTTCGTTGTAACATATTTTAATATAACTGAAGCTATGATTGGGAACAGCGTTAATATGTTTGCAACAATTGAGTTCTAGTATAAGGATTATGGGTTGGGATTGGGTTGAATTATGTAACCAAAGTGCTGAAGTATTGAAATTACAAATAGATGTGTAGCGGGGGGGGGGGGCAAATGGGCCATTATAGGAGTAAGCAGGGAGCGTAGTTTAAAGGTGAGAGTAATGGAATATATAAGAAAAATATTGTCGGTAGAGCGCTGCGTCCACAGAGTCGATGGATGGTATGCAAAACGGAGATAAGAGAGGCAATGGATAGGTATCTTTACTAACTTCGTCTCCGACCAGAAATCACACTCTCATTAGATCGAATTTCCTACTGCCTGCCTAATATATTCACAACATTTTAAACTCAACTCTTAAATAAAACTATTTTCATTCTCGATCCACGGAAGTATTTAAAAATGGCCCTAATTCTCAAAATTACATCCTATCCACGGTTCAGCTGAACATCTTTACTTCATTTTGAACATTCAAAATGCTGTCTCCACGAAATCTCTTTTTTCCATCTTAAAATCCTTTGTCACCGGACATTGTATCAACGGACATTAACCAACTGGACGGACTCCATATTTTGATAACCTTTTTACACGCACACTCTTACTTTCCATTACTTTATATTGTTTCTTAAAATTTTTCAAATTTTGAATTTTGGCTATTTCACTGCCAACTTATCGATCTATGTAATTCCTATGATGATAAGATTTTAATCTTTGAAAAGCCTGGCTTAAGGAAAGAACAATTTACATGTTTGTTTATCAAGTACACCTTGCATTGAACAATCGAAGATCAAATAATGTTGCCATCCGTACAAACTTATCTCTCTTCCCTCATTTATCTTTATATATATATATATATATATATATATATATATATATATATATATATATATATATATATATATATATATAGGATCAAATATAAACCAAAAGTAAAACTTTTAGTAGATGGAACCTATAGTGAAGAGGTTTAGCTCAATATACGAGATAGAGCAATTGTAGAGATAGAAGAAAGAGGAGTGATAAACAAGCGACAATTGTCCAAATTTATTTCAATTGTTCAATGCAAGGTGTATTCAGTAATAAACTAGTGTTGATTACTCTTTCCTTAAGCCAAGACTTTTCAAAGATCGAGATCTTATCATCAGAGGAGAAATACTTTTTAAGAAAAATGTTTTAAAATGGGGAAAAAGGCAGCGACAATATTTTAAAGCTAGCCCGTTGAGAAAGCCGACTGTAAATGAAAAAAAGGCAGAAACTCATATGCGACCAGTAGGCAGGGAGGGAACGAGTAAGGGGTGTGGAGGCGGAGAGAGGAACGGATGCGAAGGAGGAGGAAGGGAACGGGTGCGGTGAATGAGTGCGGTTAAAACTAAGAGTGTGATTGTGGAGGGTGAGTCGCATAAAGTTTAAATTGGATGTTAGCGCGAATTAGGGTTCAACTAGAAAAGGGAAATAATTGGAAGGGGGTAAGTCAACGAGTGCTGGGAGGGAGAGTTAAAATACCAGAATGTGTCTATGAACAGAGTTCAGGGTTTAGTTGTTTAATCAGATGACCTTACTAATAAACAATGAGGCAAAATATATTTGAAGGGTAGTGATAGAAAAATGAATAGTAAGAATAAAAATTAAAAATTGAAAAATTAAAAAAGTAAAAATAAAAATAGAATTAAAAATGGAAATAAGGAAATAAAAAATGAAAAAGAGATAATAAAATTAGTCTTAGGCTCGCAAGGAAAATTATGGATTGACCGATAAAAAAATAATAATAATAAAATGAGGGAAAAGTCGATAAAATTGGAGCTCGAGAGTGAGTATTAGAATAAGGAAAAAGTAAAAAGTAAAATAGACCTAGAAAGGATATCCGGAATGGGAATCCCCAAGGTGGTTAAATAGATGGGTTGAAATAAAATATGCTGTTACGGGACGCTAGTGCTTTATGGATGCGGGAAAATAAAACTTTGAAACAAAAAATTTTTCAAAAAAAGGTATATGGAGGTTGATTAAGAAAATTATTAAATAGGTTAATGATGGCAGAAAGAAGTAAGAGACACACCAGGTTAAAGTAGTGACAATAGATTAAACCAGAGTGAGAATGGAGATCGCAGTTTAAAGTAAATACTATCGGGGTTTAAAGATGTATAGCGAGGGCGGGTTGAGGGTTGAGCATGGTCTGAGAGAAGTGAGCGAAGGGCGAGGTAAACTAGGGGGAATAAACGAGGCTATTAAAAGAGTGAGAAGAATTATATAGAAGTTAAAACAGTAGGGGACAAATAATTACAGTGCACAGAGAAAACAGTAAGGAGTTCGATATCGAAGTGTGCAAAGGGGATTAAGAGTAGATAAGGCGAATCATCAAGTAAATAAAAGGGCTAGGGTATAATGTGAATATGGTGGGTTAGTTATCAGGTTCAGAGGGAAGGATAGAAGTTTGGAAGTGTTGATGGGAAGCGGACGCGTGTATTAAAAGAAGTTAAAGGGGAAAGAAATGGAAGCCATATAAAAGTTATACGGTTAAGGAGGTTAAGTAGAATCCTTTAGGGGGTAGTGGGAGAAAGGTATTAAAGCTAAGGGAATTGTGAAGCTAACGGAGTTTATGGGTAATTTTTAAGTTAAGAAGAAGGCTAAAGGGATGAGGGAGATATATGCAGAGATTATAGAACAACCGGAATTAGAACTATCGGAAAGGAAATTCGAGATGTAGGGAGGGAAGATCCGAAATGATGGGAGGGTATTTAATCAAATGGGGAGGGGTGTCTGGGGGATTACTATGGTTGCTATACTTGAATTTACGTTTATGCCTGCAACTGGAGATAAGTTCATTCTTAGAATTAATAATATTTTTAGATTTAGTAGCAGTAGCTATCATAAAGGTTTCCAAAGTACAAAGTTGGCAATTTCTCAATTTGTAATTTTTATTCTAACTATTCATTTTTTCTAGCTCTACCCTTCAAATATATTTTGCCTCATTGTTTATTAGTAAGGTCATCTGATTAAACAACTAAACCCTGAACTCTGTTCATAGACACATTCTGGTATTTTAACTCTCCCTCCCAGCACTCATTGACTTACCGCCTTCCCATTCTTTCCCTTTTCTAGTTTAACTCTAATTCGCGCTAACATCCAATTTAAACTTTATGCGACTCACCCCCCACAATCACACTCTTAGTTTTAACCGCACTCATTCACCGCACCCGCTCCCTTCCTCCTCCTTCGCATCCGTTCCTCTCTCCTCCTCCACACCCCTTACTCGTTCCCTCCCTGCCTACTGGTCGCATATGAGTTTCTGCCTTTCTTCATTTCAAGTCGGCTTTCTCAACGGGCTAGCTTTAAAATATTGTCGCTGCTTTTTTTCCCATTTTAAAACATTTTCCCATATATCTCAGCCCAGGAAGTATTTTTAATGGCGAATATTTTCTATATATATATATACACAATAATATTTTAATAAATAAATATTAAATATTTAAATACGTATAGACATCGATGTTTCATGCTAACATAATCTTCAGTCTAGGAACTAATTCCCAACGGTCGGTGGGCGCGAACCCCGAACACAAATCGCCATTGATTCGTAGTCGGAGGTCTTACCCGCAGGCCATTGTCAACCAGTTAGTAAATAGAGAAGAACTTTAACTGTAAATAGCGGAATTCGGCGACTACCTACCAAGCAGATAAGAGTGATCTACGAAACGTCGGACCATGCATATATATATAGGACGCCACGTGTCGCTATTTACAGTTAAAGTTACTCTATATTTACTAACTAATTGACGATGGCCGTTTGGTTAAGATCACCGACTACGAATCAGTGGCGATTTGTGTTCGGGGTTCGCGCCTACCGACAGTCGGGAATTAGTTCCTAGACTGAAGATTATGTTAGCATGAAACATCGATGTCTATAAGTATTTAAATATTTAATATTTATTTATTAAAATATTATTGTGTATATATATATATAGAAAATATTCGCCATTAAAAATACTTCCTGGGCTGAGATAGATGGGAAAATGTTTTGTATAAGGAGATCTGATTTTTTATGCATCAATTTTCAGTATTTATTTCAACAGTGCTCGATACGTAAGTAGTGCTAAATAGTAAACTACGAAAATATATTTATAGCAATAAAGCTACACAGAGGCCCCTGCGTTTCATCCCCGGGGGGGGGGGAAATCTTCAGGCTGAAGATTCTCCCCGGGGATGAAACGCGGGAGCTTACTATATATATATATATATATGTGTGTGTGTGTGTGTGCGTGTGTGTGTGTGTGTGTGCATTGCCGTTTCAAGATGGCGGACCTCTGAAGATCGCCCGTGAGTTCAAAGTTTTTCTTCAGAGCGTTTGTCTATCATGTCACACTACGTTGTATAACTTTTACAAATTAAAAACTGTTTAGGTACTTTTTGTTGACGGGCTTGTGGTGAAGAGATCCAATATTGACATAATAATTGTTGTTTAGTTTACTTTAAGCGAAACGATTCGTTTGATAATTTGCACTGAAATGTATCCGTTTAGAAAAATTTTGTTGTAAGAAAAATAAAAAAAATGTTGGCTTTTGGAATATAAATGAACTTTGGTTACTTATATATGCTCTGTTGTTACTGGTTGACATTCATCGAGCTTAAATTGGAAGAGGTTGGTAAACATCAAGTATTGAAAGTATATGCTGAATCATATTTTTTCCCAATAATATATATATATATATATATATATATATATATATATATATATATATATATATATATATATATATACGTGGGTGTGCGTGTCTGTGTATACATATATATTTATACAAATATTGTTAAAAATTACACAATTCGCCTGTTTAATCATACCATTTTAAAATTTTCAATTTTCGTCTTTTTAGTATCAGAATAAAAAAAAATAATAATCATAAATGTTCCATTGGTATCACGAACATGTTCGATTCTTCATTAAAATATCATCATGTATTAAAAGCAAATGAACAAAACAGCTGGAGAAAAAAGAAACTTTTAATAGATAGTGGAGTAACGCGCACATAAAAGAAGGTTTTTACATTGTTTCAAGAAAGACGTTTAAGATGACAAGGGTCGCCGAAGTAACATCACAGAATAAAACTGTATTACGCCAAGCATTTTAAAATGTAGTTACTTGTTGTATACCTGGGCTTATTAATTGTGTGTTTATGTATGTTTATGTTGATAGCTTCCAGTATTTTTAGATTTGAAAAATTGGTTTCGGAATGTATAATTTTAGTGTTATTAACAAGAACTTATCTTGAATCAGAGGGAGGGCAGTTATGTTTTTGTAAATGTTAATTGAGCTAGAGTAAACAAGATGCCTGGTAAGAAGGCAGGATAGGGTAGTAGTTATAAAAATGTAGCTATTAGCTTCTTTTTTTTTTTTAATTTTTTTTATCATCATCATCATCATCATCATCATCATCATCATCATCATCATCATCATCATCATCATCATCATTATTATCATTATTATCATTATTATTATTATTATAAATATTATCATTATTATCATTATTATCATTATTATTATTATTATTATTATTATTATTATGGGAACAACGTTCTCTCAAAAATCATTTCAACTTATGAATAACATTATATTTTTCTACAGTTTTAGAGGTTGCGGAGGAGTTGTTTTTTTTACTACAAGATTTTGGGTTTTAAACCACTCAAACTATATTAACATATACTATTGTAATCAAATGCAACCAAACTTCAGATCAGAAGTAACGGCTATAAAAAATTGTACACAGATACATATTCCCAATTGACAATAATAATAAAATTAGACTCATTATTTACTATATGTAATGTCAATCTCAAAATATTGTATTAAAAATAACTTCTCCCAACCTATGTTTATTAATACCGTCGGATTTATTATATTGATTTAGTTCTTATATATATATATATATAATATTTAAATATTTCATTAAATTAAAGAGAATTGAATTATCGTTTAATAATAATCTATCGTGATAATATAAAGCTCAATATATTGAATAGAGCAATATTGCATATTAAACTAAATGTATATTTTTAGAGAATTAAACCTATAGTGAAATGGTTTATCCTCAATATACGAAGTAGAGCAATTTAAAAAATGATTTCAGTAGTAACTTCGATTGAATGTAAGAAATGAGAGTGGGATTTTTGGTCGGAGACGAAGCTATTAAAAAGTGGAGAAAGGAGTGATAGATAAGGAGAGTGGATGATAAGGTTTAGTTTAGTTGATATAACTATGGCTGATGCTGGGAGTATGGTAGGGGAAGGTTTTGTTTAGTTACAGCTCATCGCTAGTAATTAACAACATAATGCCAGGCCTGGGATGGCTTCAGTTAGGAGTTGGGTGAGGTTTCAATAAGCTAAAAACTGTAGCGTTTCAGGTCAGTAAGTTCGGGAGGAGGGAGTGCTCCATATATAAACGGATTTTTATACAAAATTATATATAATTCAGAAAGTTTAAAAGGGTCTGAATTGTGAAATTAGGGCTCAGACGATTGAACATCTGGAATGTACGTGTGTCAGATGTAATAATCCGGACAATTATCGCATTTCAGAGTTCAATGTTTAAAGCCTTTATAGATTTTCAAGTTAGTTAAATTTTAGATGCATGACTAAATGGGATACTTTAATATGATATAAGGATGTTTACTCACGTACAATTATTCCATAAAGAGAAAAAGAACAAACACACAATAAGGCTTTAAACAATTGTCAGAGAAAGAAAGAGAGAGTAAACAGATGACGATTAGAACGGAAGTGACGCCGCCGTTACTGACATAGCGTTGCCACGAACGATAGCCAGGGAGATGCGTTGGAACAAGCAGGCTGACTCACGGGGCTCGTGTCTAGACGTTGAAATCCTCCGTCCAGAGTCCTGAAAAGATTTAACAGTCTCGGGGCCAAGTACACCCGACGTTTCCACTGAAATTGGTTGGAAGACGAAACGGTCAGTGAGCGAGCTATATTCCTTGTTTCGGCGAGCACAGCCGCCGTGCCGGGCTTCACCGCGGATTCCGCAATCCTTGTTGGTGAAAAGGAGTCAGAACAAGTAGCGTCCCAGATCAGCGGCTTTCCGGCTCGGAAAGCAAACACAGTCATCCCGTCAGGCCTACGATCGTCGCCCCTATCAAGGCCGACTGGTTCAAGGACTGATGCAAAACCTGCCGAGTCGAGACCTCGCCTGACTACGTCGTTTAGGGCGGAGTGGCGAGGCAGGCGGCCGGCACTAAATCGACAAGAGAGAGGATGCAGGGCAAACTCGTCAACGACCTGCCTACAGCGACACCGGTGTGGGTGGTACAAACGGAGTCCCAACCGTTTTGAGACGGTGATCCGGATAATGTCATTGTCCAAGAGGGTTCCAAGTGTCGCCGAATGGATGGCACTCAGCTAAGCACGGCTGTAAGGTGAAGCCGACGCTCTCAGGCAGGCAACTCTATGCTGGTTACTGCTACGGACGAGTTCGGCAAACATGGATTGACATTGAATGTCGTCTCAGGACGACTGATGTATGAGATCGGGTGGTTGCTGAAGGTTTGTTAACGTCAATGTTGACAAAACGGCTGTCAAAAGATCTGAAGACGGGGATTCGAGATATGAGGAGAGAATCTCGTCAACGAGACATGCCGAAGCGTGAGTCGAGGAAGCATAAGCAGTCTGTGCAGTATTGGTTGCAGAGCGCAAACCAAGGCCACCGAACCGAAACGGCAAAGTGGCCTGGCGCCAATCGGTGTCGTCAAAATTAACATTACAAATTTCACTGGCCGAGCGACGTAAAATTTTGTCAAAGTTTTCCAGAAGATCGACTTCGTTGTAACATATTTTAATATAATGGAAGTTATGATTGGGAACAGCGTTAATATGTTTGCAACAATTGAGTTCTAGTATAAGGATTATGGGTTGGGATTGGGTTGAATTATGTAACCGAAGTGCTGAAGTATTGAAATTTCAAATAGATTTGTAGGGGGGCGGGCAAATGGGCCATTATAGGAGTAACCAGGGAGCGTAGTTTAAAGATGAGAGCAATGTAATCTATGAGAAAAAGATTGTCGGTAGAGCGCTGCGTCAACAGAGTCGATGGATTGTACGCAAAACGAAGATAAGAGAGGCAATGGATAGGTATTTTTACTAACTTCGTCTCCAACCAGAAATCACACTCTCATTAGATCGAATTTCCTACTGCCTGCTTAATATATGCACAGCATGTTAAACTCAACTCTTAAATAAAACTATTTTTATTCTCGATCCACGGAAGTATTTTAAAATGGCCCTAATTCCCAAAATTACAACCCATCTACGGTTGAGCTGAACATCTTTCTATTGGATTTACTACATTTTGAACATTTAAAAATGTTCAAAATGCTGTCTCCACAGAATCTCTTATTTCCATCTTAAAATCCTTTGTCACCGGACATCTTATCAACGGACATTGTATCAACGGACATTAACCAACTGGACAGACTCCATATTTTGATAACCTTTTTACACGCACACTCTTACTTTCCTTTATATTGTTTCTTTACATTTTTCAGATTTTGAATTTTGGCTATTTCACTGCCAACTTATCGATCTATGTAATTCATAATTCGAAACCAGTAAAATCTCTGGGTTCTTGATGTTTTTTTCCTGTATATATATATATATATATATATATATATATATATATATATATATATATATTCACCCTAAACTTTCACGACCCGAAAATCTATTCAACTGTAGAAGTGAGATAGCAAATAGTTGCCTACACAGAAATAAGTTTACCTTAGCCTAACTATACATAAATGTGTCTTGATGTTTTTCCTGTATATAAACTACGTTTTTCCGTCTATTATTATCACACATTTTGTCTTTAACTGCATTTTATTTTATGATATATCTTGCATTTTATTTTCATATAGATATATATATATATACATATATATGTATGTATATATACATATATATATATACATATATATATATATATATTAATCTGAAACTTTAACGATCCCCAAACTCTATTCAACTGTAGAAGTGAGATAGCAAATAGTTGCCTACACAGAAATAAATTTACCTGAGGCTAACTATACATAAATAAATAAATAAATAAATAAGTAAAACAACTAAACTAAACTATAACCTAACAATTAAAAAAAACTCAAACCTAAAATAGAAATACAAGGAACCACGTGTTAAAATAAGTGCACCCATTATATTGACACAACAAAGAAACAGGATATTGAAACAGAACAATAGAACAGGATATATAATATAACACTTACCGGATCTTTGTTCGTGGGAAGCCCAACGATTAGCTGAGAGAACAACAAATAAACTGATTGGTTAACTAACTAGCCGTGTATATAAAAACACCCGGCAAAAATAACGCCATGCATTTTAGCCTGCAGATTCCTCCGCGGATGCAACGCAGGAGCCTCTGTGCAGCTTAATTGCCATAACTATATTTTCATAGCTTACTACCTAGCTCTACTTACATATCAACTACTGTTGAAGTAAATACTGAAAATTGATACATAAAAAAATAATATCTTCTTATAAAATATCATGTAGATACATGAAATAGTAATATATGTTATATATTTATATATTGTTAATCTCTTAATTCCCCCGATCCCTTTTCAATTGTGTCTTCTTATTCTCATTACTATAAAGTTACCTCTTATTCCACAATTCCTTTTTTTAGTTCTGTGTTAACTCTAACCAGATTGTTGATCTCAAAGTTATCTCTCCTTAACCGTTCGTTTTCCCGTAACGGATTAAATTTAAAATTTAAAATTGAATTAAAAAAAAATAAAAGAAAACAAATCAATTAAAATAAAAAAATAATAAAATTATATTAAAATAGTAAATGAACAAATATATTAAGATAAATTACGATAGGATTAATTTATATTGATTTTTTTTTCTGCGTATCTCCATCCATTTTTCTGCGGTATTTCTTCAACAGTTGATCCCATCAGTTCATCTTTTTTCGACCACTCGGTCATATGGTCTTATGATAATGAGAGGCATCTCTCTCGAAAATTCAAGTTTACCTTATTCGGGAACATTTATGTGCCTGGCAGTAACCTCTTTTATTTACTGTTCTGGTATTTAATCTGTTTTACGTAAAATATTAATAAATTGATTTGAGAGTTCATTTATTTTTGTTCATCTGTTCCACCTTCCGGTACCTATATCACATTGCTTCTGCCTCGGATTACAAACCTACACTTAATATATATATATATATTTATATATATATATATATATATATATATATATATATATATATATATATATATATATATATATATTTTTTTTTAGGATAGAAAATTCTTCAAATCCATCCATTCCTGAAAGATTCTTGGTCTGATGAGGTTGACTTTCTTGGAAAAGTGCAACCGAAACATGTATGCACATATGTAACCAATAATGTTTGTATAAATAAAAATGTATACTTATATATATATATATATATATATATATATATATATATATATATATATATATATAAGAATATTTTGAAAAACCAGAACAACATAATTTTTGTTTTTTTCGAAATAAATTATTTATTCATTTTAAAACTTGAGAACTTTCATCGCCTACGCCTTTATCAAAAGTATAGTTATTTTTTTCGTTTACTTTTCTTCTTAATCCCTCTTGATTGGAACATTGTCGTAACGAAGATGAAAATCGTCTTGATGGTTTGATGGTTGGTGTTTAAATGCATCGTGTGTGTATCACGTGGTTTACGTGTTGTTTAATACGATAAGGAAGTCCACACTAGAACCGTTGATGGAAGGCAATAATACGAATATTTTGAAAAACCAGAACAATGTAATTTTTATTTTTTGGGTTTTTAAAAATAAATTATTTATTTATTTTAAAAACTTGAGAACTTTCAGCGTATACGCCTTTGTCAAAAGTATAGGCATTGTTTTTTTTGTTTACCTTTGTTTTGAATCCCTCTTGATTAGGACATTGTCGCAACCAAAATGAAATTGGTCTAGATGTTATGACGGGTTATGTTTAAATGTCTGGTGTGTGTATCACGTGGTTTACGTGTTGTTTAATACAATAAAGAAGTCCACACCAGAAACGTTGATGGAAGGCAATAATAAGAATATTTTGGAAAACCAGAACAACGTATTTTTTTGTTTTTTAAAATAAATTATTTATTTATTTCAAAAACTTCAGATCTTTCAACGAATAAGAAAATTAAAAATAAAATCTAACTTCAGTATTCCATCTCTTTGACCGCTATATTATTTATAAAGTTAATTGAGACGACATTTTATTACTTACGATCGTCTGATTATTTCTCTTGGCGGAAGGAGATCGTTACGGTTTTACTTTCTCGATGTATCTGCAGATGTAAAACCTTATGGCGGACCTCAAAGATCGTCGACCACAACCTGTGTGCCGTTGGTATGGCTTTGTCTTCATACTCTCGTTATTGTGCTGGCTGTGCCGTTGAGGGCGCGTTCATTGGTTTACAAGTTAAACAAAAGCAAAACAACGCAGATTCACGAGAATAAAACACAAACTCAGATACATTAGGATTAAAGTAAGTTGTGGTGTGGTTGTGTGTGTCAAACCGTCGCGGAAAACACCCCTAAACACTAGCGTCCACATTTTAGCTAAGTTCTCGTATATCAGCTGAGATCCAGTTGAGATAAGTTGTCTGTCTAGATATCGTTGTTCGGTTGATTAGCTCATATTCCGATCTAAATTCTCTCCTGAGCTTTCACTCCTCGGGTCTGCCCTTATCCGAACTCTCTGGGGGAATTTCCCGACACACATACTGCCTCGAAAAATGCTGACTCTTAAATATATAAACTTAAAACCGAAACTCCTATGTTGTCTTGATAATTATCAGCGCAAACTTACTACTTCTTCGCTTGCATTATCAGTCACTCTCAGCTCTCTACCCGGTAATTGACCATCAACAATGAGGCAGCATCTTGTCTTGAGAATTTATCTTACTGCCAACAAATTTTTCTTACCTAGTGAACTATTTTCTCTCATTATCCGGCGTCTTGGCTTAGGAAGTACTATCAATAGTATCACACAGACAGAACTAGACATTTTCGAAAATCTTCAGACGAATAAAAATTATCTTAGGAGATTAAGAGAGGTTTCATTAGTGAGCCGAGCTCTCTATTGTCTTTGTAAAATGATGGTCTCCTGTTTTAGATAGATGGCTTTTAAGAAGAAATGATAAATTATTTCTTTAAACACAATGTTCGATGAAACCTGTTGACCGACTCAGCTCAATAATTGCGTATAGTGCTAATCCACTGCATTTTTGCGTATATTTAGAAGAGATTCACATTTGCATTAAATCTAATTTTCATATCTAAAAATAAACAAAATATTCATTTAACCACTTAGCTATCAACTAATAAAGGTATAACTTAACGTAAGAAACAGCAAAACATCATAAAAAAGAAGGGAAGAAAGTTGATCTTAGGTTTTCTTCTGGTCGCCTCATAACTCTTCCTTCACTTTTTTTATTCCTTTATTCCTCACATTTCATGAGGAATGTTTCTGACAAAATGGGAAGAACTGCTGTTTTCCGGTTCAGAATCTATCCGTATGACACTTTTAAAGTTGTGTTTCAAAGAAGGGTAGAAAGTGGACCTTGCGTTTACTTTCGATAGCCTCGTAAATCTCGCTTCCCTTATCTTGTCCTTTCACGTTTCATCAGCGATGTTTCTGACAAAGGAGGAAGAATTGCTGTTTTCGAGGTCAGAATCTATCCATCTAACACTTATTTTGACCTTGAAGTGGTATTTATTTTTTTAGTTTCTTACATCAAGTGTCTTCATGCGTTGTCTGGAAGGATTTCCTAAAAGAAGATACGCGATTTATTTCAAGAAACACTCAAGTTTTATCAAAAGAAATAAAATAAAATAAATTGATCCGCTCTCTCCCTCTCCTGAATCTTTAAGTAGAGCATCTCTGTCTTCGTCGATTTTATTTTAAAAAATACCAAAACCAAGGAAATGTTTTGGGTGTCTATTCAAAAGGCGCGCCTCATACAAAAGCCTGGGAGAGTGTTGGAATTAACCAGTAGGGGCACCTCAGGTAAAATGATTGTCTTTTATTTTTATCATCAGTTATTACGATTACGTTTATTATTTTTTGCTTAAAATAAATATGCGTACTTTATTATTATATCCTTTTTATTATCATAAGTAATTATAAATTGATTTGCTCATAAAATTAAATTTGCATGCGCGATTATTATATCTCTTATTTATGATTATCAGTTATTATTAAGATAAAGATCGGTCTCCCTTCTTTGCGCATAAGAATTAATTGGCATAGGTAATTCTTAAAGAGAGCTTGACACACGTTTGTTCAATTTTGGTATCAAGAAAGATTAAACACTATGTGGCGATGTGTATTTGCGTGTTTGCGTATGGACGTGTCATACATTCATGCGTGTTGTTTTGTGTATCACAGCTTATCTCTGAGAATATACGTGTGCATGTGTCAATGTTTGTCTTAGAGTGTGTGCCCATGACCATGTATGTGTACATTTTGCATTTGTATCTGTATATAATGTTTTTGCAAAGTCTAGTATCTAAACTTTAACAGAAAATAAGGAACGTTAACTATTATTAAAAACTAAGAGTTATTCCTCTTAGCTGATTCTTCATTTTAGGTGTTTATTTAAGAATATTTCTATATAAGTATTTTGTTAATATAAATTGTAGCGAAGTACATAGATTAATGTCAATAACATGGCACAATAATAACAAATGAAAATTTGCCAGTCAGAATTTAAAAAAATGATTTGTCAGCTTAAATAATATTTACATCTAACTTTTAATATCCGATTGACATTAATTTATATAAAGCTACCCCAAAGCTAATGCGCTATATCTCTAGGGATCGCGTTCCAGTTAGATGTCTCCGGCGACTCTCTGTCTATGACTCAAGTTATCTGACGCAAACACATAACGTGAAACGTTACACTTCTAATGGGATGTTCCATAAATCTTACCTTATACTGAAAATACTGTTTTTAAACATACATTCACGTACTAATACATACTTTTAATACAACAGTAAGGTTAGAATTTAGTTTTTCGCTGACAACAAAAAGCTTTAGACGCCACTGCACGAAAATGTATCCTAATAAAATAACCATCTTTTTGGCAAATACATCGGGTTTTCGTTATTGGTTTTTGATCGAAATTGCATAAAAACTAAAGATCAATGTTTCTTTATATGAGTCAAATGTGGCTAAGTACGGTGAGCCATTGATTGATTCCCGAATATAACTATATATACGTCCTAAACATTGAAATAAACATTTAATTCTGAAAAAAATAGATGTAATGCTTATTTGTAATGCGTTTTGATTCAATTATTTTGGTGCTTTCTTAGATTAGGACCCACGCTAAAATAGTCTGTACATCTCGAAAGGTGACCTGCGCATTTATGTTTCTCCCTTAATATAGTAGTGATGATATCCTTTACTAAAATTTGCTGTCTGGTCCAGGTGTTTCTTTTTCTATCATATAAACTGAGGCCGAGCATAATGCGTTCCATTTTGTGTTGTAGCACTCATAGCTTTTCCATCGCTGCATTATTAAGTGCCCATATTGAACTACCATATGTCGTAACAGGCATGATGTATTAATTGAACACTTTTTGCTTAATGTTCATTGTATAACATAACATATACACATGCTGATATTCCGTAAAATATACAAACTTTATATAAAAGTAAAAAGTAAAATGTTCGACAATAGTCGGGGGCGACCCGAAGATTCCATTTGAATTATCTACTATACCGAGATGTTGAAAATAGTGCTACTTTTTTCAAGGATTAGCAAGTCGCATTTTTTTAATCATTGTTTGACTCGACCGGGGATTGTAAAAAGTCGACATTGCGTTTACTAGCTTCTCTTATTTTGTCTTTTAGTCCACACATTCCATGAGCGATGTTTCTGACAAAGGGAGAAGAATTGCTGCGTTCTAGATATATCTATACAGATTATAAAAAGGGCTTTGGGTTTCCTTTCGGCAGCCTCGTAACTCTAACTTCCCTTATTTTGTCCTTTAGTCCACACATTCCATGAGCGATGTGTCTGACAAAGGGGGAAAAATTGCTGTGTTCTACATACATTTATAGAGATTAGAAAATAGGCTTAGGGGTTCCTTTCGGCAGCCTCGTAACTCTCGCTTCCCTTATTTTGTCCTTTAGTCCTCACATTCCATGAGCGATGTTTCTGACAAAGGGGGAAGAATTGCTCTTTTCTAGATATATTTATAGAGATTAGAAAATGCGCTTTGGGTTTCGTTTCGGCAGCCTCGAAACTCTCGCTTCCCTTGTTTGTACTTTAGTCCTTACATTCCATGAGCGATGTTTCTGGCAGAGGGGGAGAATTGCTGTTTTATGGGTGGGAATCTATCCGCTTAACACTTATCGTTGGCTAGTTTTTAACCTTGAAGTAGTATTTTTATCTCCTTTCATCTAGTGGCCCCATACCTTGTCTGGAGCGAGTTCTATAAAAAATAGTCCATTTTATAAGCTACTACACCGAGATGTAAGGGAGGGTGATACTTCTTTTCGATTATTACTCTACTTACCTTCAATCCTCATTATACACCTCTGAGGATTTAGCAAGGAATAACAAGTACCATTTTTAAATCTTTGGTTGGCTCGACTGAGGATTGACCCCGGGCTACCTAGTCAATTAGCAACCACTCTAAGTATTATAAAGCATTCAATTTTTCAGTATTTTACGTCACAAGAAAAATAAATTAAAAACTCGAATTTAAATATAAAATAATAATTTTATTTATCAAACGATGTGTTTTGTCTACATTGGATAATCAAATATATTTTCATTTGATGACTCAAGACGACATTCATGGTTATGTGGTAACACGGGCATTTTTACCAGTTGGTGTTGCAACGGCTCTTCAGGTAAGAAGAGATCTTGGGGTGGCTGGCAAAACGGTTGTACAGACCCATCATTTTAGGATAGCTGCTAAACATGTTCTGGTTTTCCCTAAACATGTTCTCCATGCAGCAGTAGAACATCATGTCACACCACATCATCTGGAGTGAAAGAAAAATATATATGTAAGAATATAGTAAAATTGAAACAAAAGAAATGTTTTTTTAGTTTTTAAGCTTATAAAACGTTGTATCACTTAAATGAATATTTGAAGTATATATATATATATATATATATATATATATATATATATATATATATATATATATACTTCAAATATAAGAAGGCAGGTAATGAAAATCATAAAAAGGATAAAAAGTAATTGAAAGAGTTTACGAGTAAAGAATGTAACCCGATACTAAATTATACAAAAATATCTCCTCCCCCAAAAAGATTTATTTAGAGGGAAAGTTTTCCAAATTCACTTCACTTTTCTGTCTTCTTTGGTTTGAAGAGGTTGAATCTCTGTGAAGAGTACAACCGAAACATGTATGCACATATGTGACCAATAATGTTTGTATAAATAAACATTTTACTAAAGAACATCTCTACTGGTTATTTAGCACTTTTTATAAACACTGGCATTTCAACGGATTTACATCTACAGAAACTAATAAAATACGTGCACTATATATATATATATATATATATATATATATATATATATATATATATATATTAATAATGGAGTTTATGTATCTGTCTGTCTGTCTTTCTGTATGTCTGTATGTCTGTCTGAAGCCGAAACTCCATCAAAGTAGTATGACTATTTACTAAGTCAGCCAGCTTCATTATATGCTACTAAAAAACCGCCGTAAACACTATGCGCATTTCTCAATTTACATAATCAATTGCTTTTGAACTTCTAATAAATTAGTATTCGCAAATATACACTCATGATTGTTTTCTTCAGATTTCAACATGTATTTATTTTGCTCACTTATAATCTTACTTATAAATTATGATTATTTCTTTTATTATTTATATATTATACATACATGAAATGAGTTAAGTAGTTAACATAACTATGACGAACCTGATTAAACAGCCAGCGTTAATCCATTGAATTGCTTCCCTCCCTCCGTTATGTGATTTTTTTAAATATATGTATATGCACTTTTTATTTATATTCTAATGGCTAAAGGAACTATCAATCCATTACCATCATTTTATTTACTTATTTAACTCAGTTTTATTCATTTCACGACTACTATGTTTACCTGTTTTTTGTTCGTCTCACAAAAAAATGTGTATTAATTTGTTTCTATGTTTTGAATTTTGTGATATCTTACGCGTCTTCCACAGTACAGTCAAAAAATATATAGTCTATATTTTAAAATCGCTGATCATTAGAGAAATTGTCCATTAAATAGTAATAGAAAAAGTGTATCAATCCAAAACAAGAAAGGAAGATGAAAAAAGCTCAAGGAGAATACTTGTTAAAAAGAATGGAAAGTTAAAAAGGCATGAACAAAGTTATATGGAAGGTTGACATATATCCAATCCCCCCCCCCCCAAAAAAAAGGCGTTGCACCCGAAACTTGAAACTATTTTCACGATGACGATGTGAAATTCGTTTCAAGTGTCTGGTTGATTAATTTTGTCTTCTTTTCTCATCGATAAGGAGTGAGAGAAGAGAGAGAGAGAGAGAGAGAGAGAGAGAGAGAGAGAGAGAGAGAGAGAGATGGAGTTTTGTCTTCTTTTTATCAATTAATTTTTTTTTAATGATTTCAAGTAGTGAAAATAAAAATTGAATTGCGAGGCGATAGAGAGCGGACGAACCAGCTAGAGATACATAAATAAAACCAAGAAATGTTATATTTTTATTTTTCCGTGTAAATAAAAAGAAAACACGTAAAAGGTTATTATGAATAAGGAATTTGTTTTATTAATTATTAATTTTGATTTTTATTATTAATTTAGTAAATCGTATTTAATTAAATTAACTAATTTCGAATAGCCCGCTCTTTCTATTTATCGGTTTAGTGTAATTTTTCAACTCAGGAAACATATGCCATGCGCAGGAATTATTTCATTTCTGAATTAAGATGTTGCATGCATTTTAGAGTTTAGTCTTCACATTTGCGATTTCTTTAGAACACGATTCTATAAATAGATAAAAAACTTACCTGGTCACCCATAAAGAATTGGTTTCCGCCATTGCGAATGCTGAGGGTCCTCTCCATGAAAGGCATGACGCGGTTGAAGGTGTTCATGTATCTCCAGTTCATGTAGTTCTGAAAAGATATTAATTATATATATATATGTATTTTTAATTTTGTAACACAAAGTATTTATAATAGTTCAATAGTTATATATTCCTTATTGTTACACACACACTTCTTATTGTTACACACACACTTGCTTATTGTTACACACACACTTCTTATTGTTACACACACACTTCTTATTGTTACACACACACTTGCTTATTGTTACACACACACTTCTTATTGTTACACACACACTTCTTATTGTTACACACACTTCTTATTGTTACACACCCACTTCTTATTGTTACACACCCACTTCTTATTGTTACACACACTTCTTATTGTTACACACACTTCTTATTGTTACACACCCACTTCTTATTGCTACACACACACTTGCTTATTGTTACATACACACTTCTTATATATAGTTATATATTTAGTATGTATATGTAGTTCAATATCACATGCTTATCATAGAAAACAGATTCACGTAAGTCTTTCAAACTTATTTTTTTTATTTCGCAGACAATTGTTTCAGCTAAAATCCAGATGTTTTTAAAATCTTCTGATGCCTTTATTTATTTATTGGTGTTGCTATCCTCAGTGCAAATTGTACAAACAGAAATTCAAAAAACTTTTTTAAAACTTGGCGATTATAGCCCATATTCATTTACAATTTTTTTATACATGGAATAATATATATATATTAACACCTACAGACGTTAGCGTTTCACCTGTGCAGGAAAGTAACAATTTCAGACGGTCGGGAGGCGCGAACCCGTTTCACAGAGTCAGCCAAGAATCTGCAAGAAGTCGTCATATCCACTCGGCCAAATGAAACTGTCGCGAAATAGAGGGAATTTAAGACTTATATGTACCTAGAAGCGGGCACAGATAGAAGACTAGTCGAGAGTGGTCGACGAACGTATTCGGAACTTTGGATCGGAAATAGTTTCCGACCGAAGCAAAATCTCGTATCACGCCAATTAGTATTAATAACAAAAATGACAATCGTCTCTTCATAGCTATACACTCAAAGCATTACTATTCGTATAGCTATCAGATTCAGACTTCGCAATTATAAATGCTCTGATTGTATAGTTATTTTTCAATTCAAATTAATTTGCTTGATACGAGGTTTTGATTTTGTCAGAAACTGTTTCGCTTCATAATTACTTTGAAATTAGATATTAGAACCTTAGGATTGTCTCATATCAATTGAACTCACACACTTGAGTTTGTACTACGCAACGGAAATACACCCCCATACACACACACACACACACACACACACACACATATATATATATATATATTATTTTTTATTTTTTATTTTTTATTTTATTTTTTTATTCTAATTTTATTTATATATTTCTATTTTTATTAAGGCTTTTATTAAGGCTATTATCACTGCGACTATCGTAGGTATGATTGGCAGTGGTAACACCATTAAACTTCCTTTATACAATAATTCCATTGGTATTGATCTTAGTATGATATGATCACAATTTTAATAAAATATTATCACAACAAAATTCACTACAAATAATAAACAAGCCATGAATAACTACATTAAAATAGAAAAAATAGAGTGCAGAAGTAGCAATTAATACCCTCAATTAAAATTATCAAACATTTTTATCCACATGATAATTACCTATTAAAATTAAAATAAAATAAAAATGACGTATATAATTATAATTTTATTCTCATTTTAAATTTAACTCACTCTGACCCCCATCCTCCTCGTCGCCCGGCTGGAATTGAGATCAGCACGGCCCAAACACATGAAACCTCCCACGCAATATTTTGAAAGACGACTTGTTGAGGTCCCCCCATCCTCCCCTCTCTTGTCTCCGTTATAGACAAAGATCCAACTCTGTCCCCCTCCCCCCTCCCCCCTCCAATGTATTTTCAATCTCAATCTCCTGTTGAGGTGAATTTAAAACGTATGCCATTCGGATTCCATTGTAGCCTGATGAGTGGATGCTATTTGCAAGCGTCAACGAAACAGAACTTGTTTTGTCGCAACTAATGGAATAAAATCAACAAAAAAAAAATATTTTGCTCTCAATTTTCATTGAGCACTCTCATAAACCCGGTTTCAACTTCCTTCGGATTCATACCCCCTGGATATTTGTAACAAGTTAATTATATATATATATATATATATATATATATATATATATATATATATATATATATATATATATATATATATATATATAATTCTTAAAAGAGTATGTTATTTTAAATGCCATAATCGTGTCTCACTGTAACGACTGCAATAAAAAAAATTGCGACGCAAAGAGACGTCGCAACTGTTACGGCTACGTGATTCGACGTTAGTCACCCGAAACGCTCCTAGTGGGTCTCACATCAATGTCGGTGGCTCAACGCCACATTGTAGGCGGCTTAAGACATGGAAGAGGTCAGTTGATGATGACATGATTCTCGCGTGCCGTACAAACAAAATCGTAAGGGGCAGTAAGTTGAAAGTCATTCACGAAATAATAATAATAATAATAATCATAATAATAATAATAATAATAATAATAATAATAATAATAATAATAATAATCATAATAATAATAATAATAATAATAATAATAATAATGATAATCGCGAAACCAAATCAATCAAAAATAAATAAATAATTAAATTTAAAAAATAGTGCCAGCCTAGGCTGACACCACACAAAATATTTTCAGAGGGTCAAAAATGATGAAAAAAAAACGTGGAGGGACAGCACCAACCAGACCTCCAATGGATGTGCAGAGAGAGCATTCCTATTAGGGGGTTCTTATTGCCACCCAAATCCCAAAGAAGACCAATGGTCCTTATCAGTCAGAAATCAATAGAAAACGGCTGTTGCGATATTACAGGTTTATTTGCGGTGGCTATCGAAATGGGTGAGAATTCTTGAAATCTAGGGGAGACTTGTTGTCACTCGACCTCCAGTGAATACCACCAGTTGTTGTCGGTGAGAAATCACTAACGATTACCCGTGTTAGAACTCCTAGTGAGTACAAATAATAATAATCACAAAAATCAAACTTACATCATAATTGCTGCAGTTTCCTTCACCGCCGAATCCGTAGTCGTTCATGTTGTACTGTGAAGAAGTAGATTAAAAAAATAATATGAAACTTGAATTTATATTGAAACACTTTTGTTTCAGAATATGCGGAGATATTGAAAAGTCGAGTATAGTGGACAAAAGATGGAGGGAAATGGAAACTAACTCCTTTTGTGAGACGAAGTAAAAATATATAGAAGAGAACGGTTCGAACTAAGGTGTCTCGAAGGATCAGCGCTTATGTTGAGAGACAATGTCCTCCTCAATACACCTAACAAACGAAGAGTAGAAAATAACATGAAATTAAATATATTTTTACAAATTAAATGTCCAGAAATACATACGGATGCATATCAAAACATTTACGCGAGCAAGTTTGCAAGAAATTATGGAAATTTTACTCAAAATTACTAAGAAACTACTAAAAAGAATCCTTACATGTGTCTTTGGAGCAAAAATTCCTTTCTTATTCGCAGACTTTTCATAAGAATCGATCTTAATGATATAAAAAATTGTGAGTTTGAATTACCTACTTAAAGAATTTGAATGACGCACATGAGAGTTTAAAGTACCTACTGGTTTGTCAGGACAACCTTACATGAGGATATTTCGCCCTAGAAGCAAACCCTGTCTAAATATTCAAAATAACATAGTATTCTAAGCCCAAGTAAGGTCGTTTCGACACTGCTATACACAGCTCATATGAGGAATGGTGCACTTTCTTCAAATAATGTTACCTCTTATAAAAACACTTAGCTGGATACTCCACCAGCCTAGATGATTTTCTGTCCTGGAATCATGTAAGACCATGAGACCACTATAATAACATAGTTAACTGGTCAATTAGGGAGAGAAGAATGAATCTTCTTAACTTCTTTACTAACTCAACGTTTGAAAGATAAAGAAGAATAAAATACTCGAATATATATGTATATATATAGAAATCAAGTGTTTTGATTACTGAGAGCTTTGACTGAAGTAAAATGAAACAAAAATATATGAACATGTGTGTGTATGTGTACATGAATGTGTCTGTTTAGTGTGTGTGTTTGTGTATTTTGTTAGGAATGCAAAATTACCGCATGTTGTTCTATAGGAATTACATATCTACAGTTATGTTACTGTTGTCGTTAGTATTTTTTGTATTCTTCTTGTTATTCTTTACTAGGTTTTACTATTATCAAGAATAAATAAGTTTGACGGAAGAGTATCCTCGCTTCCGTTAACATCCATGTTTTGTGCATTTCAAAAAATATTCAGTGAACCGTGTTATTTTTTACTATATGTAATACGCTCATCAGATTTTGAAATATCGACTCACCCTGAAGTTTCCGTTCTTCCAGTGGTAGTACCTCATGTAATCGTGCATGATTTCATAGAAGCAATCAGCGATGTAGTCACACCTGAACATGTCCATGGCGTTCTTGGGGTAGAAATCTACAAATACAGAATAAAAATACCGAATTATAAACTATAAAATACCAAATTATGAATTATTAAAAATATTAAATTATTAACTATTAGAAAAATACCAAATTATAAACTTAAAAAAGATACCAAATTATAAACTTTAAAGAGAATACTAAATTATAAACTATTAAAAATATCAAATTATATACTCTAAAAAGAATACTAAATTATAAACTCTAAAAAAGAACTGAATTATAATCTATAAAAATACCAAATTATAAACTCTAAAAAGAATACTAAATTGTAAACTCTAAAAGACTACTAAATTATACACTCTAAAAAGAACACTAAATTATTAACTATAAACAAACAAATTATATTACAAAATATAAAAGAACAATTTAAATAAATGCAGACATATAAATAAATATTTGCTGATTCAATAAAAAAAAAGATGACTAAATCTGTCTTCACTTGAGTAGTGAATGATGATAGGGGACCCAATTCTGGCTTACAGCATCATAAAATATAAATACATTTTTAGAGGAGTTTTTTCACGCTCACACCTAGTCGCGCCCTCCGCCTACACCCACAAATGCTGTACGTAGTTGCTTTCGCTCCAACAGAAGAAAGGCAGCATTCTGTGTCGATGTTTCTTTTCAGCAGAACAGCCTGTCAGAGGAGGTGATGCTGATGTAAATAGCTTATAGTTTTTCTTGTCATTTTTGTTCCTTGGTTCATTTTGTGTGGTGTTAGCTGAGACCAGTGTAATTTATTAATGGGGGGGGATTATGAAGTGATGTTTCTTGCAGTTTATGTTTGTTGGTTTGTGTTGTGGTGTTCTTCGTGTACTTTTGTTTTCTCCCTGTTGTACATTCTTTGTAACTGGTTATTCTTTGTAGCTTATGCGCGTTGGTTTCCGCACTCAAAGATTTTCCTTAAGATGGCAGCTGTTTTGATCATTGCGGTCTTTTGTATGGTTTTGATGGTCCCTTTGATTCCAATTTCTCCCAGTCTTTGCTTCAGGTTTTTTATTATGATTATTATTATTATTATTGTTACCTTACTTCTTCTTCTTCTTCTTCTTCTTCTTCTTCTTCTTCTTCTTCTTCTTCTTCTTATTGTTATTATTATTATTATTATTATTATTATTATTATTATTATTATTATTATTATTATTATTATTATATTTATTATTATTTTTACTATTATTATTATCAGTATTATTATTATTATTAATATTTGTATTATTATTATTATTATTATTAAGTGAGAAACCATGAAAACAAATATTAATATGAAGTTCTTTAATGGAGAACGTGGCTGGAGAATATCAGTAGATGATTCCACACCCCTCAACTTGCCAGTTAACACCATTCAAACCAATCAACGCCTTTACATCGTGATATTGTCTGAATCTCGAAAATGTATTCTTCTGGTGAAGCTAACTTTTTCCTGGGAGGAAAAAATGGAGGATGCACATGAGCGAAAGGCGAATTGATATGAATCGTTTTGAGCCGAATTCGTGGAGAAGAAATGAACATGCAACGTGCTATTACCAATCAAGATCGAGTGTTTGATTTCATTGGACAGTTTACCACTTTCTTTCATATCTGAAAAGGCTGACTGGCCGGTCGCTAAATGCGGCCATCTAGCAGATTTCGAATGTAACCTAAAATAATTCCAGCTGGATCTTGTCCAAGAAATTTCGATCAAATAAATAAGATGTAATGAAATGTCGTGAATGCACTCAGGTGAAAGTGACGGCATTCGAACGACACGATCACGATAAAACGTCATCGCCAACAAAACTAACGATATATCAACGGAAATGACAAGAGAGTCAGACACTTTTTTTCATATAAAAAATACATGAGCGTCTGTACGCAAAATACGAACATCAAACAGATTGATACTGTAACTCCGGGAAACCATGAACACATATTAATACGAAGTTGTTTAATGGAGAACCTGGCTAGAGGATGTCAGTATATGTGTCCACATCCCTCAACTTTCCAGTGCATACCATTCAAACCAATTAACGCCCTTACATCGTGATATTGTATGACTCTAGAAAATTGTTTCTTCTGGTGAAGTTAACATTATCCTGGGAGGAAAACATGGAGGATGCACAGGAGCAAATAGCGAATTGATATGAATCGTTTTGACCCGAATTCGCGGAGAATAATTGAATATGTCACGTGCTACTACCAATTGAGGTCAGGTGATGTGGTTTATTCGGACAATCAGACACTTTCTGTCATATATATAAAAAAGAATTAGCTAAATGTGACCATCAAACAGATTTATACTGTAACCCAAAGGGATTCCAGCTGCATTTTGTCCAAAAAAATTCGATCAAATAAATAAAATATCATGAAATATTGTAAATACTCTTAAGTAATAGCGACATCATGAGGACGAGACAAGTACCATACAACGTTATCACCAACAAAACAAACGATATATCAACGGAAATGACAAAACGAAGCAATCAAAAACAAAATAATCTCCGGTTAGTTCAGGGAAACTACTAGTGGTGTCAGGAGTGGAAGTAGCACCCGTACCCACCGAAACTGGATGGAGATTGCTGAAGATAGGGTATAGCATGTATAATCGCACGTGGTATGAATTTTTAAAAAAATACTTACTGTGTTCGCGGGCCAGGTACCTGCAAATAGACATAGTCTCAGGCATCATGTCGCCATTGTCCATCTGCATACAGGGCAGGTAGCTGCATGGGAAATCTGGAAGAAAGATAGAATACAGGAATTAAAATAATAATCTATGATAGATGTTAAAACATTTGCTACAAATAAGTTCATATGGCTGTAGAGTATAATCTTTATTTCTATTTACTATACTTATTTTCTCTATATATATAAACGTCAATGTTTGTATGTGTGTCATTTAAATATAGGTTAAGCAAAATCTGGAAGAGAGAAATGTAATAATGGAGTTCTAAGATTTGTTTATGGAAATCGCTCGAGACAGTACGTGAAGCCACTTGGTGTGAGAAGCTAAAAACAATTACTACTCAAGGTTTAAAACTAGCAAACGATAAGTTTAGATGGATAAATTATGACCCAGAAAACATCAATTCTTCCCCCTTTGTCAGGAACATGGGTCATGAAATGTGAAAAATACAGGAAGTAAACCCACTAGTCACTTTCTACTCTCCTAAAATACTTTTAAAACTTTTATGCTATTCTATTTTGTATTTCAATAAGTAATCAAACGATGAATAAAAAAATCAAATGATCAAAGTTATGTTGATGCGAGAAAAAACAAACACATTTATGTGAAGTTGTATTATATTTTAAATTATATAAAAATTATGGCTTCCTTGTAGCTAAACCATGGTTTCATACATTAATTCTTGTAGCAAAGGTTGAAGGTGTAGTCAGGAGTCACGAAATATTTGCATTCATTTGTTTATGATTTGAAAGTGAAGAACAAGGTATATATTAGTCATTTAATTGTTTCTGTCAGCTTTAGGCGTATTATAAATCTATACTAATACGATAGACATATGAATGTCTGTCCGTCTCACTGTAAGTTTACTACATTTAAGCTATTAGACCTAAGAACTTGAAATTAGAAAGAAGAATGCTCTTAGATATGGAGAGTAGAAAGTAGATCTTGGGTTTAAATTTCGCAGCTTCGTAACTCTTCCGCGGATTTATAACCCTAGCCTTCAACCATTAAACGTAATGTTTCTGGCAAAGAAGAAACAATTGATGTTTTCTGAGTTTGCGGCTGTTGTAAGTAAATGTAATTTAGTGTGATCTTATCTTTGTAGGCTGGATTATAAAAATCATACCTAATTGTGTGTGTAACCTCCTGATAAGGATAGATGTTGAATCATAGAATTATGATAAATATCAGTCAGCCAAGCAAATAAATAATATAAATAGACTGAAATAAGCACGAGATAGGTGGAAAGAAACACTTTCCCTTCATTATATACTAGCATATTTTTTTAATAAAGAGTAAACACACATCTGAAGAAAGGAAATATTCTTCCCGAAATATATATATTATACCGAACTTCAATTAAATCCCACTGACGCAAGTAAGATTGTAATATATATATATATATATATATATATATATATATATATATATATATATATATATATATATATATATATATGTGTGTGTGTGTGTGTGTGTGTGTGCGTGCGTGTGTGTGATTGGGTGGGGGTTAGGGTTATATATATATATATATATATTGTATTAATAATACAGTTGGAAACTGAAAAACTCATTCCACCGTTATATGTAATAATTTGCTTCACTTTGTGTTTATCCGTTTTACCTCTGCATTGTAATTCATACTTTAAATTACCTTTATATATATATATATATATATATATATATATATAGAGAGAGAGAGAGAGAGAGAGAGAGAGAGAGAGATAGATGGATAGATAGATAGATAGAGAGAGAAGTATTTTATGGACAGATTTTTCTTTTGGTCATTAGAATAGTTATATATTTGATATAGACTGATTTTTTTTTGTAATTTCAATGCATTTATAATAGGTATATATTTATATATATAATATATATATATATATATATATATATATATATTTAAAAGTGGAACTACTAACATTTGTAAATTTGAAAAACACATTTAAAAACAAACTGTTATTTTATAATCTTATGATTTGTATATATATATATATATATATATATATATATATATATATATATATATGTACATATATATATATACATATATATATATATATATAATGTGCTTTAAACTTATTTATTATATAAGGACAAACGCTATAAGATTGCAATATCTGATTGTGAGCACGCAGATTACTTGACAACCTTTATTTTCTAAAGCCTGTAGAAAGAGAGAGAGAGAGATAGAGAGAGGGATAGAGCGAGTGAGAGAGAGAGGAACTGACATAGAATAGTAGAGTAATAACGAAAGACAGAATAGCGAACATAACATAGAATGTACGTTGACAATTTAAAAAAGGGTTAGTGGTCAATTTTAATTAAATCTATTACACAACATGACTTTAAGACGTATTAAGAATTCTTCAAAAGAGTTCCTTACCATTCCTGCAACGATCCCAGTCGGAGAATTCGTATCTCTTGTCCATGTATTTGACGCCAGCCATGGCCATCATCATACGAAGGATCTCGGCACGTCCGCGGCCATTGAAGTAATGGAGAGTGTAGTTAGGCATGGTGGAGTGGTTATCAACTTATTTACTACCAAAAGGAGAACGGGCTGTTGTGGTTGGAGTGACTGCAAGTCTTCTCTGACGATAGAGACAGAAACAAACCGCGTATTTATACTCTCGGGTTAATCAAGTTGTTAGTAACAATTAATAGTTAAACGCAAACCTGTCCAAGGACGTCTATTCAATATTTCCCACATGATTAAGTTTAATTTTATTTGCACTTTACGAGAAAATAACAGTTGTTTAACATTGGCGACTAAATGATGCAATTGTAACTAATTTTAACGCAGCGTTGCGCCATCTGATTCATGTATACTCGGTGTACTCCGTGACTTGTTCAGCCAATCATTAGCGTTAAGTGTTGACACATTAGAAACGAAACAAACAACACTATCGAACCCAATTAAGAATTGGCTTCACCTCTCGTTCGATACAAGCAGAAAATAATCTATCCTGCGACAATAACCCTAACCTATTCTACAGACATTAATGTCTATCTATACAAAGTTAAGTATATATATATATATATATATATATATATATATATGTTTATATATTTGTGTGTACAAGATTCACTCAGAAACTAATTAACCGATCATTATTAATTTTGGAACACAGCTGCCGGGAGTAAAGGTGTGTAATATGAGCTATATTTACTTTCACTTAATTTAATGCAAACGTTATAAAGAATAGAAAATTTACGATACTTCTGATTTTCATGACGTTTTAACATGAGTTATTGTAGATACATTATTTCCTCGAGTTTTAGTTTTCTTGGAGTATTATTTAGGGTTTGAATAGTGAAATATTTGAAAATTGAAATATTTCAGATTTTCATAGAGTTTGATTCATTTTCATGAGCTGCAAATCAAGCACGATTCTCTGCATTTCGATTTCTTCTAGAGATCCCTTAAGCTTAAGCCTGTAATTCTAGACATGTTCTCATATCTGAATCATCTATATGAGTCTCGATAAACCTTAGAATAACGATGCTATACATAAGGTTTATTTGCATTATATCTTTGTAAGGGGACACGAAAATGGTGCAAAACTATACTGTTCGCGGAATTAATTTTACCTATCCTGGGACGAGTATTCCTCTCGCTTTGTGATATTGACTCAAATTTGACAAGGTTCGTAAATGTAAATTCGTATGAATGGTCATCGTGCGACTTTTTGACAGGCTCCGTCGTTTTCTACAAGCAAGTACGTTTTGGTTTTCCAAAAATATAGTTCATTTTACTAAATGAATATGGTCGAACGAATTGACCGAAACTTTAGTCCGGCTTTACTAATGTGTTTGTGCCCTTATTTCTACTAGCATTTTATTGCTGCTTCTTTAAAACGGCATATTCTCCACCGCTCTTCATCTATTTAAAAATATGAAACATGGAAAACAAACGGATAAAGTTGGAATACCAAATACTCACCTATTATATAAAGAACGGTTGTATGTGTTTATGCATGTGTGTGTACCAAATTACTAAACTAAGGCACAGAAAGTTTATATTTTCTTGATTTATCTACCCCGGTGGTATTATTATCTTCAAATCTAGAATAAAAATGTTATTCTTTGAGTGTAACCAGGATCACATTTCGTCAGGGGGGGGGGGGGCGGTGTGTCAATTTCCCAGATAATTAGTATACTCACTAAAGGGAAATAACTCTGTTTTTTCTAATGAGTTATTCCCTTACAACGACTCATTCCTTGAGTTATCGATAAAAGTGTGTGTGGGTGTGTGTGTGTGTGTGTGTGTGTATGTCCAGAGAAAGAAATAGGCTTGGCGAATCAGTAAGAGGGGAGAGGGAAGGGGAACAAGAGATAGAAGTTTTAATAGAAATATGGTACACTTTTGTCCCGGGTAACACTGAGTAGCCCTGCTAGTCTTTCATGAAATCACTAGAAAAACATTTGCCCCGTTGGTTCACTCATTAAGCTCGCGTTAGAAGTTTTGAATTAGAAAAAAAAGTAATTTGTTAAACCAGACAAATTAGAAAATATATATATATAAAGACAAAATCCAGATTAGTCTCTTTTTGTCAATTTTTGTTCGCTCTCCTCCCCCTTCTCTCTCTTAAATGGATATTTTTCGAACATAACTCAATCCCAATACCTAGGAATATTTTAGCAAGTATTCTGTGGGATTAAAATATACGGGATACCGATTTAAGGAAATACACGTTAATCAACTAAGATTTGGTATAATAATAAATTATTCAAGAAACGATTTTTTTAATATCTGTAAGGAGATTAGAAAGTGAACCTTATGTTTATTTGCGGCGGCTCCGTAACTCACGCTTCTTTTATTTTAGCCTCTTTACATCAAGTGGCTTCGTGCCTTGTCTGGAGCGATTTCTATGAATAAATGACCGGATATAATAGTATGCTAATTAATACTGAAATATCTATCTGTATTTATTTTAATTTTAAATCAACTCAAAATTGAAATTAAAACAAAATGAATATAAGATTTAAAAAGTTAATTCAAACTCCTATTTTTAAATAGGACTATTTTAAATTAGATAATTATCCGTTAGTAGAAGTATCTAATTAAATGTCAACATCTGATTTACTCAATTCTGTACATCTTCTTAAACGATATATAATTATGTCTTTGAAATAAATGTCATATTAATAGTTTCTTCGCTTTCGTTGATGTTGGCACGTTCATCACACGTCTTCCCTCTACGTCATGTGTCTCTCCTTTCTTGTTGGCGGGTTCGTGGTACACGGGTGGACGACAGATTATCTACCTCATTCCCACCACTGGAAAATGGTAAACAAGGGCGGGCATTGGGATTTGATGGGTCAGCGTACAAGAAGTAGCGCACTCTGCCCCCCCCCCCCCAAAAAAAAAATGCATGGGAAGCCCTGTCAGCATTTCTTTTTCGGCCCACCTTAGGCGGGGTTTAATACATGAATTCAACCCCAAACAAATAACAGTATTATAACTTACTATCAAATAATGTTTACCGTCATTTATGTATGTATATATAT
>OY744551.1:1402500-1447500 GCA_963556195.1 Sepiola atlantica
TTGTGCTCTGATGAGCTTGCTGCTCTCGTACCCCCACGACGTAAATTCACTAGACTAACCCGACAATCTGCCAAATCCCATCCATACACTGTGGATTGATAATTTGTATAATTTTGGTTATTCGGACTACATATCTCATCTTGAGAATCATTATAACAGCGATTCGGCCGCTGTAACCTCCGGCCTTCTTCAGGTGTATCTTTTTGAACTCGAGAATATTTCTGTCAAACTCGGAAACTTGGACGAATTTTCGAACGTAACCCTTTATTTAATCCACGGGGTAGCATGCTTTTGGGAGAAGTCTTCAATTGTTCGCGATTCTTCGTATCGCCGGCACCGAGGATTAAACCTTCGGCCTTCAGATGACTATCACTTAGAACTGAATTTCACTTTGTACTATATTCACTGCGCCACGGGTCCTTGCAGTGGCGCAGCGGATAGAGTACTAAGTTAAATTCAGTTCTAAGTGATACACTTTTTATAAAAATGGAGTTTCAATCGATTAACATCTACAAATACACATAAATAGTCAAAACTTTTAACAATTATTACAAAACCGTTTATGTCAGACTTACGTCACTGATTTTGTCTTCAATTTCCGCTACGATATATTTATTATTGACCATATTCCGAAGATCGATACCATAAGACAGGGATACACATGCACATGTTTGCGTTTTAAAATGTCTCCAACCCACTGCGTTTCAAATAATAGTTCCGTCTTTTATTATTTTTTTTTATTTCTTAGCGACATAGTTTCGGATTGAGACCCCTCACCCATGACAGGTCCTTATTACAACCGTATTCAAAGAGGTTTAATAATTCCAATGATCTATTTAATAGTGTTTTTGTCATTCAGCTACCATGAGATATTTCTTTTATATACTCACATACGTTTTGTACTTAATTCTTGGAACTGCATCATTAAATTCTTCCTATTGATCAACTATTCAAGATTTCCATTGCGAATATTCATATTTTAATCTTTTTTGTATGTCGCACGTAGCAGAATGGTTGGTTGTAGTTTTAATAACACCCAAAACAAAGTCTATGATTTAATGTGACTAGTGTATTTCATCGCGAATGAACCATAGTATTAATTGCCCATGCTTACTTTTTTTATCGGGCTACATGAATCAATGTTGTTACTTACCAAGGAACACGGTTCGCACATAACAGTGTACTAAACCGAAGCTGGAAGAGAAAGCATTTTCTTGTTTCACATCTCTCACGTGACGTCACACAATGTCTCCTTTTTTACGCAATCCTACCATCCCATAGAATCTTTAATGACATTGGTGACGATTACACTTCAGCGGCAATATGTCTTAATCTGGGTGAACAACAGTAAAAAAAAGACCATAACAGCAATTTGAAAAAAAAATCGTATCCAAAATGTCCATGGTGTCTATTAGTACCTTAAATACCAAACCTGGATGATAGCATTACCAGTGGCAATAGTAGTGTTCCATGGAGTCTGAGTGACAATAAGTCTCCCCAGATTTCCTGGACTCTCAACTTTTTTCCGATAACCACTCCAAATTACTCGCAACAGCATTAAAAAAATGTTTTTTTACTTTTGTTTAATTCAAACAAATCGTATTGCGACTGAAGCATAAGGGCTACTTTGCTAGGTACCAGCTTCATGACAGAGGAACCTTGGTAGGGAGTTGGGCAGCAAGATGTTTTTCACATTACATTTAGATTTCTGCATGTGGGTACGGTCTGGGAAACATGGAGCAAAGAGGGAATTCCAAAGTTCGCTGTGATCTACGCCTGATTCCCTTAACATACACACCTGCTATTAGCATTCCATACACATAGACCTTTGGGTGATTTTTGTGCTTCTATGCTATCTACAATATGTTACATTTAAACTTTATGCCATACATGTAGAATACCAAGTTGCCCTCATTGTTAGTGTTTTGTTCTTATGCGCGCCCCTGTGTGATCTTTCCAGGCTGAGAAAATGTCGTCTGCAAATAAGCTTCCATACCTCGAGAAATAATTAAGTCAACATAAAACTTATATAAGACAAGCGAGGTTTATTTAGCAAACTCTTCTTTCCAAATTAGTGAGAAGTGGGATGAGGGGAGACATAAAAAGATCTATAATAACTGTAATAATATATTATCTGGGCAATATCATTTTCATGTTTACGCATTGTGTGCTCTCAATAGACTGGCCAAACCTACTTTACTCTCATTCTCTCTCTGCGTCATGTGACGTCACGTCTGTTTTTTTATCAATTCCCACAGTCTAGTAAAATATAACATCGAATTTAGTAAGTTGACCCCGACTGAACTTTCATTTCCAGTTATTTTCAACAAACGAATATATATATATATATATATATATATATATATATATATATATATATATATATATTTAATTTGAATAAATAATATTTGTAAGAAAAAATATCTTTAATGGTGATCATTGGTGTCCTGAAAGGAATGCTTTGGTAAGCCTTCATAAAATCACATATAAATGCTCTGTATTCTGTAATCGAGTATCATCGAGCTTGTTTTTATTGGAACAACCCCGGTCTTCACTGAATGATCTATTTTATAAGTGAAAAATCTCTCTCTATATATATATATATAGATTCTTTGAGAGATTTCCGCGTATTCTTTTTAAATGTATTTATAAATTTTGTACCTCAAAACATTTATATATATATATATATATATATATATATATATATATATATATATATATACATATATACTAACGGCTCTACTCGCTCAATGTATAGCATATACACACAAATTCAAGTACTGCCAGTCTAATAAAAATAGCACAACTTCAAAGTAATATGATTTAACTTATATTTTTTTTTTAATTGAAAGTTTAACACTGAATTTAAATATTGTAAACACAAACATGTTCAAATTCGAACAAAAAACTTTCCAAAATTTATAATAGCTATATTTCAAATTACGGCATTCAACAGTCGAAAATTGAAAATTAAAAAAATATAAAACAACTGCTTCCAAACACAAGAAAAATATGTTTACCGAACTGTATTGTTTTTCAGTTGCGAAACTGTTTTATAGTTTTTTAAATATTTCACTATAAGATTCCGTCGATATTTTCTATTTGGATAAACTCAGAACGACATAAGACCGACTAATCTCTGCTGTTTTTGGTATTCCATTCCTTAAAAATTGTAAAAAAATGAATTACTTTTCCTCTAAGCATAAGTCCGGCTAGCAACACCCTGCACCCTGGTTAGTGGTAAGCTGATCCTTTTCACCCTGTCTTGTAAACCTAATATTAGAGATCATCTTCAAAATATAATCAACCATCATTTTTTTATTTACTCGTGTTTTGCTAAATAAAAGTGACGATAACATATTTAGAAATAAATCCATAAATCAGTTTCAGAATGTTAAATCTATGGAGGTCGATAGGTATTTTTATTTTTCTACGTTTGGTAAACGCTGTGTGTTGTATATTTTGTTAGTTTTCGATTTCTCGGCTGTTAAATATATTGCATTGTTGAACTTCTTTGTCATTGGTTATATAAGACAAAAGCCACTCGAGGATTAGGGTTAATAAAAGTGAATGATAACTAGATGAAAGATGAAGAATCTACTGAGAGGATTAGGGATAATGTAGGGAATAAACTAAGTTTAATAAATTGTAGGGTCGATCTTTGACAAAGATCTGTTGATATTATATTTTTAGAATACCATATTTAATTTGTAGGGAAGTAGTCCCATAATAACGTGTCTCATAGACGTGAAACCCTTGCAACGAAGCTCAGTTCGTGAAAATCTCGCCTGATATTAGTATTGATTTACTCCTCTCCAGGAGTTAGGCACAAGGCCAGTTTTTATCTTACTCCCACAAGTAAGATGTGACCCAAGGTCGGGTCGGGAAAGTGGGGTTTAAAAATTGCCTGGGCAGCCCCGTCGGCATTCCCCGGTAGGGGCGCCTCAGGCAGTAAGCAATAAACTTACTCCTCCCCAAAGAGGGGAGGCAAAGCCTGGGAGGGTAGACCTCCTAGAACTACACAGGACAGACCCATAGACCGGCGTAAACCAAGCCCCGAAGGCCAAGACAATACCAGTCTATGGGGTGCAGTATCCATCGGAACAGATACTACACTTTGATCTTAGCCAAAAGGCCAAAAACACGGGGGGAAAATGCATTTTTTCCGTTGCAGTGGCGAAGCGAGTTATTTTCGTGAATGTTTTACAACGGTGAACCAGATATTGGAAATCAGTTGAGCAATAACATACACATATTGATTGAATAGCGGAACGTGTCCTATGTGAGAAAAGTTTCATTAAGAACGAGATAGATCATACGTCACCAGATTTTGAAGCCGATTTTCGAAGCTATGTCGCTTCAACGAAGAGTACTTTGAGCGGCGCCTCTTCAGATGTCTTCTTATCTCCATTATTCGTGGAAACGCCTTGAGTCTGCTCTCGGCCTGCCCAGTTAGACATTCGAAGAAAACTATGAACTGTGATGCAATTGTATATAAGGAATCAGGATTTTTTGATATTGTGTAAAAAAAATTAACTGAGATCTTTTTTAGAGCTTACAAATGATACTCATTTACTGAACAACAGACTTGCAGCTGAAAGACTTTTGCCCGACCAACTCAAAAAAGTCGAATATTGACACGGGTTCACATGACTGAACATGATTTCAAATTTTATTAATAAATAAAAACTTCGTACTTAAATTTAGATACCGCCATGTTCTGAGACAGATGATATAGTACAATTGATCCATCGCATTCATAAGAATTCGAATTTGGCATATTTTGACTGTTTTCGTAACAAGAATATCGTATAGGGACAGGTGGCTAGTTTTAAACCAAACCACTAACATTTATGAAGAAGACTGTCCGTGTAGAAATCCCCTGTAGATATTTACTTCCGCGTTTTCAAGAGCGGAATTTTCACACACGACTACACGACGTTTTTTTTTTGTTGTTGTTATTTGTTTTTTTAAATAAAAACGTCATGAAACAAATGACATGGTTGTTCATCTATGGGCGAAACGTTTGTTCACAGTCACCTGTGAGTTCAACACTCAACTATCTCTACCCAGATCTTCATCCGGTTTTCTCTAACACTAGTTATCGTTATTATAAGTGGCCTATGCAATTCTGCCATGCACCTATATATTTAAAGATATTACGAAATTAAAGTCAACTATCTATTAACAAAATTACTAAAAACGCTATTAAATCAACTATGCTTTACTTTTTATAAATATAAATATAGATTAAGGTAAAAGTAAGGAGCGAAAGTCACAAACACAGCTCTACGCCATTGTTGTTATTTTTATTTGTACTTTTTTATATAAGTCATGAAACCAACGACTTTTGGCAGTTCAAAGCCACGAAAAGATCCACTTATGTGTCTTTAAAGACGTAAATAGTGTTCGTGACAAAGACGACTCCACGCCGTTGTTGGTGTAGTTGTTTTATGATGTGTTTTAGATGTCTTCACGGTAAGCCAATTACTAGTCGTTTTAAGTATCCAATATGTCGCTATTTAATTGTCTGCTCTTAACAGTAGCTAGCCGGCTTGTAAATAGACTGCTTAGAAATAGGATGGTGCACCTGTTGGTCAAACGTACACATAAATACCAGCAATGTTACCGAAAGGATAAAATTAAAGAGGAAACAAGGGGAAATTAACAATGTATTTTGTTTACCCTGGCCTTTTAGCTAAGATCAAAGTGTAGTATCTGTTCCGATGGATACTGCACCCCATACTGGTGTTGTCTTGGCCTTCCAGTCTTGATTTACGCCGGTCAATGGGTCTGTCCTGTGCAGTTCTGAGAGGTCCACCTTCCCAGGCTTCGCCTCCCTTTTTGGGGAGGAGTAAGTTTATTGCTTACTGCCTGAGGCGCCCCTACCGGGGAATGCCGACGGGGCTGCCCAGGCAATTTTTAAAACCCCACTTTCCCGACCCGACCTTGGGTCACATCTTACTTGTGAGAGTAAGATAAAAACTGGCCTTGTGCCTAACTCCTGGAGAGGAGTAAATCAATACTCTAATTGATTTATTTGTTCGTAATAATCTTTGAATTTATTTATTTGTTCGTAATAATCTTTGAACATAAATAATCCCCAAATTTAAGTACTTAATGTTGTTTTAGAGCCCGTATTATTGGCAAAACCTTCTATTTGAAAATTAAAATATATCAGATGTGCATTGGATTTCATTCATAGTTATTAGATCAGCGGAAATATGGACATAATAGTGTTTTATTTAGACCGAAAGTCTGATGCCAAATCTAAGTTCTCTAGATCGATAGTAATTGTTTTGCTTTCTTCGTCGACGGGCAGCACTCAGAGTTGTACAAGGCAACTGTAAGAGTTTGAAACATTGATATTCTAGACTAATCGATATTTTGTGTCTATCAGATATTAATATGTTCATGAATCTTCACTACTTGAGTATGAGACCGGCAAAAGAATTGTCAGTTTCATCGGTGTCACATTATAGGTCAATTTAAAGCTGTACTTAAGTGTCGAATCGACGCAAACCTCGGAATTCGACTTTCTTCTGTTGACTTACTGAGGATCGAATTAATGAGAGACGCAAAATAATCAATATCATCTTGACTAGGTCGATCAGGACCCTCTAACAGTAGCGCTCGCTATGAATTATTATAATGGCGTCTGTTTACTTCTGGCATGTATCTCTATTCGTAAGGTGGTTAATGTAGTCATGGTGTTTCTTCTACTGCTGCTGCTGCTGCTGCTGCTGCTGCTGCTGCTGATGATGATGATGATGATGATGATGATGATGATGATGATGATGATGATGATGATGATGATGATGGGTAACTATAAAGCAAGTGCTAAATTTAGCTTAGTTTCGGTTTAAATTGGTCCTGGTTTATTTATTTATTTATTTGTTTATTATGCCCCCTTGGGCATCTCCCCTTTAACTATCTTCTCAATTCAACTGTTAAATAATAATAATAATAATAATAATAATAATAATAATAATAATAATAATAATAATAATTAAACTCTTAGTACAGTATCGATATCTAGATCAAATTCTGTTAAATATTTCATTTGATAACTCCCAAAAGTGCACCCTCAATTTCTCTTTCCTACCACTTTCTCTGAATTTATCCAACCTTATCTTAAACTGATCCACGCTATTGCTGTTCTAAATCTGATCTGGCAACTCATTCCAAAAACATATTACTCTGTGAGCAAAAAAAAACTAAACTGGTTAACAGATCTAGTTTTTGAAAATTGCCTTGACAATAACCTTCCAGATCTATGAGAAATACTAAAAAAATGCCCACCATAGTTAGAAATGCAATTTATTATCTTGAAAGTCTCAATCATATCACCTCTCATTCTTCTCTCCAGCAAAGTAGTCAATCCCAATTTGTCCAATTTCTCCCTGTAACTGCACTCCTTTACTTTACTTATTAGTTTTGTCATCCTTCTTTGTACGCCTTCCAGTTTCAATATTACATTCCAATTTCCATATATAGTCGCTGGAGCCTAGGCCTAGGTGCAGTATTCAATATGGTTTGGATGAGATATAGATGGGGCTCACGTTTTGGGAAGAGTCAATATTCACGATCATCATCATCATCATCGTCATCGTCATCGTCATCGTCATCGTCATCGTCATCGTCATCGTCATCATCATCATCATCATCATCATCATCATCATCATCATCATCATCATCATCATCACCACCATCACCATCATCATCATCATCATCATCATCATCATCATCATCGTCACCGTCATCGTCATCGTCGTCGTCGTCGTCATCATCATCATCATCATCATCATCATCATCATCATCATCATCATCATCATCATCATCATTACCACCATCATCATCATCATCATCATCATCATCATCATCATCATCATCATCATCATCATCACCGGTTTAACTTGTGTTTACATTATGGCATGTCTTGGACGCTCTTTAGAAGATGACTTATCTCTGTCCACATCTTCATCCGTTTGTCTCTAGCAATAGTTTTCGTTGTTAAAAGTGGCCTACGCACTTCTGCTAAGTACGTATATATTAAAAGATGTGAAGAAATTGAAGCCAGATATTTATTCAGAAAATGACTGAATTCGCCATTAAATCAACTAAAAATGGGCTGATATGCTTTACAACAAAATTCATACGTAGAAATATAGAATTTAAGAAGAAATAATATATATATATATATATATATATATATATCATTTATGATTTTAGCATGTTAAGATACATTAAAAAGAAATAAAGCATAACACTCTACTTTATAATTTTAAATTAAAAAATTATTTTAATTATAAATTAATGTACTTTATGTAGATCAGATAATCCAACACATGTTCAATGTATGCCTGAAGATGGCATCATTCGTTGAATGGCGGCTGATGAGGACAGTGTATTCAATGGGTGGCATAGCATGACGTACTTGTCTCCCCTTAGATTTTCCTTAGAAGTAACTTTTCGGTAATGAAGGTAGGGAAGCCAGATCCAAGATGGTGACCCCCGTATAAGTCTAAACTTTTCTCTGTTCTCTTTTCCCACATACAAAAAAAACATGTTTTACAAACAACAAATGTACAAAACATTCATATGGCGGCAATTGTAAAATAAACAAGAAAAAGGAATCATAAATTCTACAGAAAACTCAAACGGAGAAAACATCAGTGGAATTTAAAAAAAACGCCGTTTTTCCCGACATAACTTCACCATTGCGTTTTATTAAGCACGGTAAACGCCATGTTTGATTTTTACCAAACATGGCGTTTACCGTGCTTAATAAAACGCACGACAAAAATCGTGAGTGCATTTCTGTCCTGTTTTCAAAGTGGTTGATTGTTTTTCAAAAGTGTTTATAATAACGTCGAACGGTACAAGCGAACAATTTATGTGTTGGGAAACCTCACACTTCGTGGTATCTTTCCAATTTTGAGGACAAAGTATCGTGTGGGCCATCACGCGGTGTATGCTAAAATATGTACTTATGGCGTTAGTATAACATAAGATATAAACCTGCTGATATTCAGTAAAATATGCAAAACATGATAGAAAAGTAAAAAGTACAGATATCGACCATAGTGGATGGCGACCACAAGGCTCCATTTTAATCAGCTACTACACCGAGGTGTAGAAGAGGACGCTAATTCTTTTCACGTATTACTCCACTAACCCTTGATCCTTACTTAATAGTATTTGGTGTTGAGTAAGAGGTAACCAAGATAATTGTTTTAATCTTTTGTATGACTCGACCGGGAATTGAATTCTGGTCACCCGGTCAATTAGCAAACACTCTTACCATTCTATAGTATTCATGATTTCAGAATTGCACGGCACAAGAAAAGATACAACAACTCGAATTTATATTTAAATATAAAATAATAATTTTATTTATCAAATAATTTATTTTGTCTTCATAAGATCATTTAACTGATGCATGAAGACTGCATTTGTGGTCGACTGGTTAGGCGAGAATTTTACCAGTTGGTGTTGCAACGGCTTTTCAAGTAAGAAGAGATCTTGGGGTGACTGGCAAAGCGGTTGTACAGGCCCATCATTTTAGGATAGCTGCTAAACATGTTCTGGTTTTCCCTGAACATGTTCTCCATACAACAGTAGAACATCATGTCACACCACATCATCTAGAGAGAAAGAAAAGAAAGAAAATTCATGAATATTTATTAGAATATACAATGCAGATTTTATAAGCAAACAAACATAATACTCTTCACAGGACGGGTTGAATTATTATAAGTATCCTAGACATAAGATTTATTATATTATTATATATTGATTGTATTCTTGATAACTAAACATAAAAGTGGTGCAAAAAAGTTTTGTTCGAGTTATTATGTCTAGAATACTTATTTTAATTTGAATCAAAATAAACGTAATGATTTTGATTTAAAAAATGACTAACATTTTAATTTAAGGCTTACGCTCAAGGGGTTTTAAGTCGGAAATGAAATTCATGGAATCCTGCTTAATAATTGGCTGGTGTTTATAGATCAAATTAAATGCAAATCTTATATATTTAAATGTAAGGTTGTGGCCTTATTCATGACCATCAGCATCAGGATGTTCATCACTCCTGGAACAGGAACCCCTTCTCTGGGTTCCGTCCAACTTATTTGTGTTTGTAGTTCAGTTTATTTTGGTCATAGCCGCCACGCTAGGCACTACAGGTTAGCGACGCTATTCACCCATAGCTACGTACACCATAGCTACGTACACCACCTGCTATTGCCAAATGGTCACCCATCTGGTACTGGCCAGGCTCAACGTTCCTGAACTTCGGTGATCTAATGAAAACCGGTGTGTCAACGTGATTATTCCGTATTATGACCCCTAAAATAGACTAAATAAATGGCTATTTAAAGAATGTTTCTTAATTGATGTCTAATTCCTATTGTTAAAATTTCACAATATCGAAGGTACCTGAATTTTTACGTAGGGCGTGAAAGCCCTTCATAAAAATTCAGGTACGTCCTTTTTACCTCCTCGGCATAAACATAAATTATGCCGAGCAGTTATGTTTCATAATTCATAATGAAACTCTTTTTAAGACACTTTGTCGAAGAGGGAGAGACTAGTAGTTTGTGTACCAGTCAAGATGTTGCAACAATACTTTTTTGTTTTGTTGACAAATAAATAATTCAGAGTTAATTGTTTAGATAGATTCGTTTTTCTTTTTAAATAGTATATTTTTCTTTCAAGTAACTCAAATTATCTCCTCTTCACAACGAACGAGAAACCCTCTTGAATATATAAATACGAAGAAAACTCACGCATCCGTGTTGCTAAATTAACAATTAATTATTTTTTATATTTTAATATTTTTTTGGGGGGGGGGGAGGAGGGAGGAATTTCAGTTGGCTAATTGCAGTATACAATATCGTGATTGATTTAATATTTTCGCACGTTTTATTCATTTTTATAAAAGTTTTGTAAACATCTCTTTAAGTTATATAAGATTATAAATATTTACCTGGTCACCCATAAAGTACTGGCTTCCACCGTTGCGCATGCTCAAAGTTCTCTCCATGAAAGGCATAACGCGGTTAAAGGTATTCATGTATCTCCAGTGCATGTAGTTCTGGAAAAAATAAGTTTATATATATATATATATATACATATGTGTGGAAAAAATATTTTATAGATATATATTTTTTTTAATTCCAAATATTCGAGGTAAACCCTCGATGATTGCTAACTTTTTACAACAGAGCATATATGAATGAAAAAAAATGAAGCTGAATTTTATTGACCAATTTTTTTTTTTTTTTCTTCTGTTTTTTTTTGTACCTAACCAGCATATTTCATTAAATTTTGACGGGCTGTTTTGCTCATAGACGAGCGACAACAGTTCATATGTCAATTCCAAATCTGTCAACTATGTGCTCTTCAGAAATTCAAAGTTCGCCACCAGAAAATAGATTATTAAGCAGAAAAAAACAAGCAACGTACATTGAGTCCAAGTTCTCTCGAGGAAAAACATAAATTCAGGCAGCCATCTTTGTTGACAAAACAGAGCAATTGTTCATACATATATATGTTTATATATATATATATATATATATATATATATATATATATATATATATATATATATATATATATATATATATATATATATATTTATACATATGTGTGTGTGTGTTTCTTGGCTAAATATAATGGATTTCATCATATATGACTAATAAAATATAGCCTTATCGAGAACATAAATTCATGTAAAATCATAGGTGTTTCAATTTGAATATTAATATTTCCAGTGGTCATCTGCTCCTTATCAAAACATGTAGTATTTGATCAATAAAATTAATGAAAATAACACTGTTGTGAAAGTTTGACCATGTTAAACTTGCTGAGCCGTTCATTTTCTGCCCAAGTTTACTTAATGCAAAGCCCTCTACCGACGATATCCGTTGGCGTTTTAGTGAATGCATGCTTGTTTGTCTCGTCATGAAATGATTTCCTTTGAATGTATGTGTATGTGAAACAAAAAAGGAATCAGACTTACATCGTAATTGCTGCAGTTTCCTTCACCGCCAAATCCGTAGTCGTTCATGTTGTACTGAAAAAAGGACGACGAAAAGAAAAAAAAAGAAAAATTGTTGTTAAACAGTTAAATATTTTGTGTGATACTTGTTTTATTCGTTATTTTTACTGTGTCGCCCATTAAATTTGATGTAAATAAAATTTACACTTGCGCAGGCTCTAATATATTTCCCCTGCAACACGTGTGTTTTTTTATCGTAATTGTAATATTATACTTTTTATAGAATTTGGTATATTCGGACAGCTGGTCTCATCTTGGCTGTTTTTATCCCAACGCTTCGGCCGATGTAACCTCCGACCTTCTTCAGGTGTACTTTGACGAACACGGGAATCTTTCTGTCGTACTCGGGACGGAATTTCGAAGAAGGTCGAAGGTTACAACGTTATGATAAAAACACCCAAGATGAGAACAGTAGTCCGAATATACCAAATTCTACAAATTATCAGCCTTCATCTAAAAAATTCCGAAACATTGTACTCTTTATTTGAGTGTGAGTACTTTGTTATATATTTGCTATCTTCTTATTTATTACATGTCTTCCTAACCATATTTTATGTTCGTTAATAAAAAAAACTCTTAATAGATAACATAATATTGTTATCTAACTGTTTATCTGATATATACGGTATTACCGTAGATATTGAGTTGAAATGTGTAGATTTGAAATGTTAAAACTGACTCACCCTGAAGTTTCCATTCTTCCAGTGGTAGTACCTCATGTAATCGTGCATAATTTCATAGAAGCAGTCGCTGATGTAGTCACACCTGAACATGTCCATGGGGCTCTTGGGGTAGAAATCTGTTGATAGTAAATTGATATATTCATTAATCGAAAGTAATATATTTTCTACAAATAAATCTTCGAACATGTTCATTTGCTCTTTTGAGAAATCGATTGTTACTGTTATATTTAGACACAATTATCCACATCAACCCCAGGTCAATGCCAGGAGCTATTATAATATATATATATATATATATATATATATATATATATATATATATATATATATATGTGTGTGTGTGTGTGTTTGTGTGCGTGTGTATCGAGGCAGCATGTTTTCTCTAAGGCACGTATTATTACAAATAACCGACAACTCATGTCTGCATATTTTTTGTATGGATCCCTTCCATTTTCCGGATTAAAGTCCTAATCTCGGATGAGAATTGGCTGATGAATCTGCCATAATTTTCTTTTAGGTCCAAAGTACTTTCTGACCCATCTGGGTCCATCTTTAGTGGAATAATGTCAATCAGGTAAAGACCTGGAGTGAGTTTATAGTTAATTTTGGCGAGAAAATTAAAATACTAAATGAATATAGTTTCGTATTTAAAGTTATGTACTTGCGGTAATAGTCCTCTGAGGAGCGGATTTTGTTTGAAAAAACATGCATTAAGGACTTTACAGTACTATTAGGTTGAATTTTGATACGTAATTAAGTTTGATTAATTTCTCATTTTATTATTTCATTGAATCTATTATATATATATATATATATATATATATATATATATATATATATATATATATATATTTGTGTTATAATGAAATAATTCCAGGAGGAAATCCGGGTAAGAGAGTTCAATGTAATAAACAGAGCAAGAATAAAATATAGTAACACGAAATTACATAATCATCGATGCAATAATTTATTTCAACTTTGTGATATTTTCAAGCATCCGATTTAGACGATTACATTTTTCAAACTTTCAAAAATGTGATCTTCTAAATCGGATGCTTGAAAATACCACAAGGTTTAAATAAATTATTGCATTGATGCTTATGTAATTTCGTGTTACTATATATATATATATATATATATATATATATATATATATATATATATATATGTATATATGTATAATCTGCGCCAATTGACTACAACTTTGGAAATACTTTTTTTTGAAAGTATTGTTTTATATTTTGAGTGGTGCTTTTTAAGTTTCCAAAAATAAATAATAAAGTAGTGTCCATGTTTATGTTACTTACTGTATTCACGGGCCAAGTACCTGCAAATGGCCATAGTCTCGGGCATCATGTCACCATTGTCCATCTGCATACAGGGCAGGTAGTTGCAAGGGAAATCTGGAAGAGAGAAGGTATAACAAGTATATATAGATTTAGTCATTATCAAATGGAACACATAAACTATTTCAGAATAAATTATTACTTTTGTAATATCTTACATCATCATATATATATAATAGAGCCAGGTGTCTATCTGTATCTTGGTAATTAGTAGCTGTTTTAAATAGTTGGTATGTGTTGGTACAATTAAAAATTGAATTTTTAATCGACGTTAATATGTTATCCTGATCGATATTGTTTATTTTATATTGAAAAGTTAAACACGTTTTTTTTTAACTTTACATTGAAAGCAAATAGCAAGTCAGGCAAACCCCGTCGTCTGAAATAAATTCATAGAAATCATCTACTCTAAATAAAAAAAAAATTACGATAGTATAACAATAATTTATATATGAAAAAATCAAATTTTTGACTTAATTCCATGATTTTATATGAATATTCCTGTGAACAAAGGCGAATCATATCTGTTTTCCATCATGTTTGTTGAGTGTTTACACGGGTCTTAATGAATACATGCGAAAGTTGAGTGCATTTCTTACACTAACGGTAAAGTCAAAACGTCCTATTTCCAGTTAATTCAACTTTAGGCAATAGACGCACACCTTTGTTTTATATATACTACTTATATATCAGGTGTAAGTTTAACTTATTTGCATGTCGATATTGAAAAGACATTTTATTAATTAACTATTTTTTTTTTATTCAATAATTGTTTTGATTTTGATATAAACATACATCTGCTTCCCGATACTGTTTTATTTACTGGACAACTATGTAGCATCTGTGTTCAAATCTCTCTTTCCCTTATTAGGACAGACTCGATTTTCCGCAAGTCCTTCAATTGCAAGTGAAAAGTGAAAACGATTTCTTTTTTCTTTTCTTTACGATAACAGTTAAATTAAATCCGTATCGAAATTACCAAAATGTTTAAGCATAAATTCGAAATATGTTTGTTGTTTACAAACAAGTTATAAATGTAAATAGTTCAAGTAACGAAATTCGCCGTATTAATAGCTATCCGGAAAAGTCAGATCGGAATATGTAAATACACTACCTTTTGAAGAAACAAAACTGTATTTGATACCGTTGCAATTTCCAATTCGGCTTGTTTTCCTTGGCTATTACTCTCTTTTTCCCTCAACTTTTTTATCACCCGGCAAAGTCAGCTACTGATATATAAATACAGTAATCTTTGAATAAAAAAAACTGTATTTAATACCGTTGCCATTTCCAATTCGGCATGTTTTCTTTGGCTATTACTTTCTTTTTCTCTCTATCTTTTTATCACCCAGGAAATTCAGCTACTGATATATACATACACTAATCTCTGAAGAAACAAAATATTAAAAAAGCACATTGTTTACTCTTCATTATATATTTTTTCCGAAATCGTTAATAAATTAAATTTTGAAGTTTAATAACAATTTACTTAAATCATAAAAAACATTAATTTATTGAAGAGTAAGTTATGTAAATGAAATCAGAAATTGCGAACCGGTGTTAATCCCATATTATTATTAGGCCAGATAATTTTGGGGGGCAAATAATAATTGGTTTCAACAATGTGTTTAATAATTAACAAAAAATTAAATAAAATTGTTTTTTTTACAATTCATTTTTTTATTTTGGAAATATTCTTTAGCAAATAATAAAATTAAAAAAACTATTTTGGAATAAAAAAACGTACCAATATAAAACAAAAATTTGATGTGCTTATTTGTTAAAAAATATTTTCAAATTTACAAGAAAAAAATTTTAATCATAAAAAATGCAGTTGGATTTTATTATTTGTTTGTAATTAAACAAATTGATGAAAACAAATAATTGTTTCACCCTCGAACATCTAATGTCGGATTTTAGGGGGTTAACACCGTTCGCAATTTTCGATTTCGGATAGAGCGGCAATTAGTAGATACATATTTTCTATTTTACTTTACAAATAGTTGAATAGCTAACTTTGCAGATTTGCAAGTAAATATGTCATGTAAAGTTATTTTTCATCACTAGTCTCTTGTCAGTACAGATCCCAGCGAACGACCCAGGACTTGCGGAATAATATCCAGCCTTCGGCTTGCAATGTCACTAAGATTGGGTTGGAAAAAAACTGTACTTGGCATTCCCAAATGAGCACACATCTAAGTTTATTCCTCTGTGCCCCACTGTAGCAAATTTAGACGTGACATCAAGTTATACGTTGTAAACAATTCCCTTCCACCAAAGAGAACATACCAGGTGGTTATAGATGGTGAGGTTCAGATATATGGGCACCTAAGACCACCTAGAATAAACTCAAATGTAGACGGAGAAAATGCCTGGGAGAATATTCTTCTGAAACTGAACGGAGCTCTACTCCAATCAGATATAAGCCGGAAATCTAATAAAGCATGTGAACAAAAAAATGTTTGCCCCCCCCATCTTAGTATTAATCATACACGACATCGCTTAACTACGGTGATATTACAAGAACCGGTCTGTCAACGTTATTATAGCAAGATATGTTCTCAGTTATTACGCAATTGTTCGTATCAAATACGGAAAATCATTAAAGAGCAAATCTTACCATTCCTGCAACGATCCCAGTCGGAGAATTCGTATCTCTTGTCCATGTATTTGACGCCAGCCATGGCCATCATCATACGAAGGATCTCGGCACGTCCGCGGCCATTGAAGTAATGGAGGGTGTAGTTAGGCATGGTGAAGTGATTTTCGGTGTGTTGACTTCCAAAGAGAGAACGAGTTGTTGTGGTTTGAGTGACTGTAAGTCTTCTCTGACGACCGAGAGAGAAACGAACCGCGTATTTATACTCTCAGGTTAATCAAGTTGTTGATACCAATTAATAGGTAGACGCTAACGTGCCCAAGGACGTCTATTAGATGTCCCTCAGGTGACGGAATGTAATTTTCTTTGCACTTTTCTGAAAGAATAGAAATAGTAAGAAGTGTTTATCTGATGTGAGCTGTTGAGCTCGGGTAATTAATCAATGTGTTAGTTTTCTTAACTTAGCATTGCACCGGTTGAGGTGCTTAAACTGTCTGTCCTTCGCTTAATCATTGCATCAAATTGCGGAGAAATTAGAGGCAACAAAGGTGACAAAATATCTAAGCTAAATTATAAATGGCTTCATTACTCGTTCGATGCCAACGAGATGCACTGAATGTTTCTCTTAAGACCAGGAAAGAATCCGATCTTTAAATGTTATTTCAGTACAACTATAGCTGGGAGACCCATATCGACTCGAATGTTTTTGATTCCGATTTACGGAACAGAACGTTTGAATTATTGAAGTGAAAATAAGAAGAAGGAAATTGGAAAGTTATAAACTAGAAAAAAAGAAAGAAAAACGTATAAATCGGTATAATAATCAGAAAGAGAAAACAGAAAAGAAAGGAAAAAATAGATGTGCCTTATTTTATTCCATTAAATAATTTAAATGAATTCCGCCGGCATTGTTATACTTGCAAACTTTTGTGTGCTGATACTGATATATATATATATATATATATATATATATATATATATATATATATATATATGTATATATATATATGTATATATATATATATGTATATATATATATGTATGTATATATATATATGTATATATATATATGTATATATATATATGTATGTATATATATATATATATATATGTATATATATATATGTATGTATATATATATATATATATATATATATATATATATATATATATATAATTATATATATATATGGAGGTGTTATCCCTGGCTTGAAATTGGTGATAGTCTAGCCTAACTGCAAAGCTATGATACAGCGAAACAGTTCGTCTGTGGATTACCATATTAGCCTCCCTTCTTGGTTTGAACATTGTCGTTAAATAAGATCGCCTGCTGCTACTTAGCATAATGGAACGCTCTTTGTGAATAAAGAAATAGAGAACTGTAAAGTGACAGCCAAAGTTTTATATTAGAAATACATTGTAGATATAATTGTTTTTCATAGCGATTTACGGAAGAGAACGAAGATATCCGATTCGTTGCACAACATTTATTATATAAAACCACTTTTACATTTTTTCGATCATAGTTAGCCGGTCAGAAGTCATTCAACACTTTTTTTAAAAAACATTACGTAAGTACTTTCTCGCTAAAATTAAAGCTTATATGCAAAAGCCAAGTATAAATGTTTAATTGTGGTAATAGCTAAATAAAAACAGTACTTCTAGGAGAAAACACTATTCTATAAAATTCCCACTGAATCCGGAAATGTGGTCAACAAATACATAACCAACATTAACTGTGCATCTTCAAAAACACCCCTTAAAATAGAACTATTCACCACCGTGGTACGTGCGGTGGCAACATGGTAGTGTCAGAGCCAGCCGACGTACAGAGCCCTGGTTAAAGTACAGAATAAGTCAGCATCAGAATCCGTCGTTCTCTGGTCATTTCTGTATCGGCGTGGGGCAATGCATATCAGTTGTGAAACAGACAAATATCTCAATTAAAGAAGCAATATTGCTTCAGCGCAATTTTCTTTGTGTTTTCTGAACATAACCTACCTTCACTTTTTATGTTCTCGGGGGTAAAGACCTGCGATCATACAGGTTGACAAATAGTGGGGACTTCATGCAGACCCAATAATTCTATGGCACGACTTTTTAAAAAAACACAAACAGACCAACAAGTAAACAAACTACAACAGCAATTAGAAAATACATTCGTTATCCTCTCAGCTATCAGACTCCTTTACAGTGAAAGACTGTAATACGTTCGTTATACTTGATACAATCATGCCTAGTATTACTTTCTCCTTTGGTGTATTGTAGATATGTTCGTACGTCTTATATACTTTTTGCTAGTTTTATGACGAAACACATACTCTTTTCCAGTGTTCGCACTGATATTAATATTCATATAAAATAGCGTCTGAATTGGTGAAGTTAATAAAAGAAGTAAATTGAAATGTTTTAAAATAGAAAGAAAAGAAAGAAAAACCTATAAATCGGTATAATAATCAGAAAGAGCAAAACAATTCCTTTAAATAATGTATATGAATTGTTATACTTGCTAACTTTTGTGTGTTAGGACTAATGCATATATTTTTTTACACGCATACTCATACTGTCCATTACTTTATATTTGTTGAAATTTGGAAGTTTGGCTTTTCCACTGCCAACTTATCCATCTATGTAATTCCTCTGATGATAAGGTTTTAATCTTTGAAAAGCCTCGCTTAAGGAAAGAAAAATGAACATGTTTTTTCTCGAGTACACCTTGCATTGAACAATCGAAGTTGAAATAGATTTGTCATTTGTACATCTTTATCTCTCTTCCTTCATTCATCTTTATATATATATATATATATATATATATATATATATATATATATATATATATATATATATATATATAATTTCGATTTGGATTTTTTGGGAAATTTTGATTTTGATTGTAACATTTTGATTCTTAACGGTCCCAACCACGTGACTTCCCAAATTTTGAAAATTTAAATTTATTTTCTTCTTCTTTTATTCTCCATTTCATTCTTTCCAAATATGATCTACGGTTAAGATCGGATTCTAACTCTACCGGATGAGATCTCAGTTTATAATAAATGTTGATCGATAACATCGACATGCCAGTTTCGCAATTTTTGTACATGTCTGTGTAAATAAAAATAGTCATATATATATATATATATATATATATATATATAATTATATATATAATTATATTATATAATTTTATATATTTTCAAAGCGTAATTTTATTGCCTGTAGTAGTATAACTGCGGTAATGGTCCTCTGAAGAGAAGAATTATCTTTGAAAACTCATGAGCTAAGGACTTAAGGATGCTTTGCATGAACTTTGAATTCTAATAAAATTTGATTGACACCTTATTTTATTACTTCATTTTATATTATAATATTAATGCTCTATCCAGTATATTGAGCTTCAGTTTTTTATCCGGATGTTTCACTAATTATAAGATATTAGTTGACGCTTATATCTTTTGTTGGATTGCTTCATATATTTAAGCTCCCGTGAGGTAGAGCTTTAATTATAATCCGGATATGTTCAGCAAAGAATTTCTTCCATTATCAGCCAAAAACATACCTACTCCAACTAAGGAGGCTTATATATACAAATTGGTCCAGTCAATAAATAAGTTTTTGATAAATGTTAGATGGAGAGCTTACTATCATGATCTAAAATCATCACCGGATCGGATTGACATTGGAGACACGAAACGGCAAAATACTGGTGGAGGTGGACTACCATTGAACTCATTTAAGGAGCTCAAAAAAATTGAGAGAATTGCCGCAGCTCATTACGGCCTTAAAACAACATCTTTCCCTAGGCAGAATGATGATTTGGCCGGCTTTGAGAATGCCTTGTTCGACTTGGTCAGAAGAATTAAATTCAGAAAGCAGACTAAATATTGCAGTTCTATCGTCAAAAAAATAAATGGATTTACCAGGAGAGTTAACAAACATACGGATTTCATTGTTCCGGCAGACAAGACTAAGAACTACTACAAATTGGATTATACCTCTTACAAGAACTTAATATACCGTGAGTTGCATAAATCATATAAAATTGCACCACCATATAAAATTATAGATATAAATTTGGAGGCTAAAAAACTACTTAAATATATGAATCTAACTAACCATGCAGAAATAGTTACGCCAGCTACACCTAGATTTTCTCTTAAAGACCATAAGACTAACTTTCAACAAAACCCATCAATAAGGTTAATTTGCCCATCAAAATCTGACTTAGGCATAATCAGTAAAAAAATTCTTGATAGAGTCATCCCGACAATCAGAAATAAAATTTTCTTTTCATTGTGGCAATCTTCAGATAGGGTAATTGAATGGTTTATGAACCTTAAAGATAAACATAGATTAAGTTTTATAACTTTTGACATAGACAACTATTACCAATCTATTACCCCAATTCTCTTAAATAAAGCCCTAAATTTAGCGAAAAATAATTCAGACCTTACTGATCAGGAAATTAAACTGATCACCTTAGCAAGAAGATCTATTCTCCAATTCGAAGGCAAATTATGGACCAGAAAGGACACCCCCAACGATTTCGATATTACTATGGGAGCTTCTGATTCTGCTCAGGTAACGGATCTAGTGGGTTTATTCCTCTTAAATGAAATGAAACATAGGTTTAAAAATTTAGGAGGGGGCCTATACAGAGACGATGCCCTATTTGTCTCAGATGAAAGACCTAGAAGATATAGCAAAACAATTGAAGAATTACATGATTTTTTCAGAAATTTCGGCCTTTCCATAACTGTTGATCCGGAGAGAAAAACTTCTAACTTCCTTGATATCACCCTTAACCTCAATGACGGATCATATAGCCCTTTCCATAAACCCAATCTAACTCTTTTCTATGTACATAAACTATCTAACCACCCGAAAGCTATAATTAATTCAATAGTACCGTCTGTTTCCAATAGAATATCTAAGCTTTCTGCCAATAAAAACATTTTCAACCAAAACGCACAATTTTATAACAATGCATTGCTCAACTCTGGATATTCTAAAAAAATAAATTATAACCAAAACAAAGAGAATGATAGAACTGTAAATATTATTACACATAATATGACAACTAGCAATAGGAGCCGAACTAAAAGAAATGTAAATAAACAAAGACCCCTAAGGCACTCTATCATACCTGATGAAAATCAAGAACATATAGATAGCCCTACACCTACTGCACGTAAACGCCTTAGAAGGAAAGATAATATTTGGTTTAACCCACCCTTCAATAATAACGTTAAAACCAATATCCCGAAGGAATTCTTTAAAATATTGGAAAACTCTTTTAAATACCCACATAAATATAGCTCCATACTTAATAAGAATTCAATTAAAATTTCATACTCTACTATGCCAAATATAGCCCAAACAATAATCTCAGCAAATAGCAAAAAAATAAAAAATATCCAATCTAATTCTAATTATTCCAATCCTATAAATACATGCAACTGCAGGCGCACCAGTGATTGCCCATTGGACAATAGATGCACATATTCTGATATTGTATATGCTTGTACTGTAACTGAGCAAAATAATTATATAATGAATCCTAGAGACCACATAAATACATCCCCTAATCAAATTCCACAACTGAGCACCACAACTAATTTGCACCATAATTCTAGACCTAACAATTCTAATATCCATCCTCTACCTCAGCAAACCGGTAATGAGTTCCCAATGGAAGGTAACGATAACAATAATATACAATCAATCAACCAACCTAATCCACATCATATAAATACAGTAAATAGAAATAGACCTGTGAATAGGAATATAAATGGCGCGGGAATAAGGGTAAATCCTAGGGTACACACATATATTGGGGCCACAGCAAATTTAATTAAATCCCGCATCTCCATGCATAACTACTCCTTCAATAACGATGTCGGTAACAACAGAACATCCCTGACCACTTTAGTTAAAAATTTAAGATCAAATAATATTCCACACAATATAAAATGGTCTATCTTAAAAAAATCAAACTCCTACAGCCCAGGATCCAGATCTTGTGGTCTATGCAACTCTGAAGCTGTAATGATAGCTACTGCACCTAAACATTTAAATCTGATAAATTCTAGAAGTGAATTAGTCTCCAAATGTCGACACAGAAGGAAATTAAAATATGCTATATGGAAACCACCACCAGTTTTGCCGTAGCTGTTTGGGCGAGCAATGAAACCGGGGGTGTCCAGACTTCGAGATGGGTCCTTTTTGATTTTTAATCTTTTTTGCCTAAGGGAGTTAGACTACGAGGTTGTAAGGGTTTATACACCTAAATTTTCAGTTTCTAAATATATACACCTACATTTTCAGTTTCTAAATATATTTACAATATCTTTACAATATCTTTACAACCTCTTAATTGGGAAATATTAAACCTTAAACCTTGAATATATTTACAACTTCTAGATTAGGAAAAATTAAGCCCTAATTTGGATTGGACTTCTTGATTGAACAAACCTAACCTTAAATTAAACTTCCTAATCTGATAAAATTAAATCTTAAATTAAACTATTAAATTATTAAGTTCTAATTATTTAGATAACTTCGTAATTGGGAAAATTAAATCTTAATTGGGAAAAATTAAACCTTAGGGCAGGTTAAACTTTTTAATTGGGGAATGTCAGGCCTTGAGTTGGAATTCCTGGGCTGATGGGATTGAATCTTAAATTAAACTACTAATAATTTCTAGCTTGTTAAAATTAAATCTTAAAAATTAAATCTTGAATTAAACTATAAAATTATTGGAATTTAATAACTTCGTAATTTTTAACTTCATAAATATTCTAAATTACTTGATGGGGCTAGATTTGAGAAGTCGGTTTTTTACTGTAAGTCAGATTTTGAGTAATACTTTTGGATGGGTACGTGATCACATGACTTGACCTAATTTTCCTAACTCCCTTTTCGCTTTCTTTTAACTTCTTAGCTCCTTCCCCTTTGACATAGAATAAGCTTACTGACCCAGACAGGGAAAGCCTAATTTGGGTGGGATGGATGGCGGGGTTGTATGTTGCTGTCTTTTCTTGAACCTGTCAAACAGGAAGCAGGACAGACATAATTTTGAACCCGTTGAAGTCATTCATTTAATATCGCCTTCTGTTCGTTGGGGATTTGTCATGTCTGGAGAGAAGATCACTTATATATTTTTCGCTCTTCTGGCTAGATGTGATGGGAGTCCGTCTTATTTTGCTCAATTCGGATTTAGCGGGTTTTCTAATTAAACAACGAATTTGGATTTGATTAGAGTTGCACATGTTGGGATCTCGGAACTTTGATTGGACTTTTTGTATTATTTTGATTGATTTATTTATCATTAACATTGAATATGGACACATTTCGCGACTGGATAACTTTGCCGGCCCCTTCAATTTCACATATTTGGACTGCTGTTTGTATCTTGGAGTAATGTCCTTCCTGATTATGCTTCTCAACTTGTATGACCTGGATGGACTGTATGGATTCAACAAAAGTATGTTTTTGGATTGATATGTTTGATGTTATGTATTTTTTATATATTTGTGTATATAATTTTATATATTTTCAAAGCGTAATTTTATTGCCTGTAGTAGTATAACTGCGGTAATGGTCCTCTGAAGAGAAGAATTATCTTTGAAAACTCATGAGCTAAGGACTTAAGGATGCTTTGCATGAACTTTGAATTCTAATAAAATTTGATTGACACCTTATTTTATTACTTCATTTTATATTATAATATTAATGCTCTATCCAGTATATTGAGCTTCAGTTTTTTATCCGGATGTTTCACTAATTATAAGATATTAGTTGACGCTTATATCTTTTGTTGGATTGCTTCATATATATATATATATATATATATATATATATAATGGTAAAATTTATACTAAATGAAGCACTTTCTATAAACACTGCAGTTTAATTAGATTAACAAATACAATATATGTACTTCATATATATATATATATGTATATATATATATATGTGTGTGTGTGTGTGTGTGTGGAGGTTTTATCCCTGGCTTGAAATTGGTTATTGTCTAGCCTTACTGAAGAGCCGTAATATAGAAAAACAGTCTGTCTGTGGCTTACTATATAAGCCTCCCTTCACGGATAGATAACTGTCGTTTAATAAGATCGCCTGCTGCTACTTAAGCTTTTTGCGAATACACAAATAGAGAACTGTAAAGTGACAGTCAATGTTTATATAAAAATAAATTGTAGATATAATTTACCAGCATCGATCCCGTGGCTCATTGGTGAGAGATGCCGAGTATCAACTATATAGTTGGAGGTTTTATTCCTGACCGTGCATTTTCTGAAAGTCTGAGATAGCTAGTTCTCGCAGCTAAATTGTGTATTCACATATGTAACACATACTATTTGTATAAATAAAAAGTTATACTAAAAGCAGCTCTACTTTTTATTTGGCAATTTTTATAAACACTGAAGGTTCATTGGATTAAGTTCTTGCAAGCTACAACAATAGAAGTAATGTATATATATATATATATATATATATATATATATATATATATATATGGGGTGTTACAAAAATGTATATTAAAGTATATACTCTTTGTAATACTCGAAAATGTTCCAAATTGCAAGCTGAATTATGTTGTATTACACGCTTCAGAGCACACACACACACACACACACACATATATATATATATATATATATATATATATATATATATATATATATATATATATATGTGTGTGTATGTGTGTATATATATATATATATATATATATATATACATGGTGGCGCAAAAGTCACGCATTAGTTAGAATCAGTAACAGCAAACTAATGAGTGACTTTTGCGGGATTGTTTGGCGAGCGCTTAATTAGCAGATTTTCTGATTTTAACTGGCATACAAGTTCACCGGATTTAACAGCTCCTGCCATTTTCTTTAGGGTTATCTTTAGGAAAGGGTCTATATGAACGAGCCTACAACAATTCAAGAGCTTAAAAACGATATCAGACATGAAATCCAAGAACTAGAGCCAGTTATTCTAAGGAGTGTAATGGAAAATGCCCAAACTAGAGCCCGTCTTTTTGAGGCCGAAAATGCTGCTCATTTGACGGATATTATTTTTTTAAACTACTGCAACTAAATTACCATATGTATCAGAAAAGCCTACTTTCTATCACCTAAACAAACCAATGCGCGACTTTTGCGCCAGCCATGACTATAAGAACAATTAATCCATACCCATAAATGTCATCTGTTTTTTAATTCCTGTATTTTCTTATATAGGTGAATACCTACAATTCCTCTTTATTTGACACACAATTTTTTAATATATTTATTTTTTTTATTGTTTATTTTTTTCTTTCAATCATTTTTCTTCATCGGTTTAAAGTAAAATCAAGAGCAGAACAGAGTGATGATCTTAACCTCGTTGATCATCAGATAAATTGTCCATTCAATAATAGGAAACACACCTACTTCCAAAGATATGAGACAAGAAAGTAGGAAATGGTTTAAAAGAGTCCTTGATAAAGGTAACGACAAGTTAAAATACATGAAAAACTCGCATGCATAATGGTGACACATATTCAGTACACCTTCTCCAAAAAATGTTTTATATTAAAAACTTGTACCGACTTTTCGAACCGTTTTTTACAACCAAATTCAACTGAGCGAGCATCTACCCACATGACTGCAAAGAAGAATCCTTACAGGAAATTTCTGGAAAAAGTTATTGATAAATTATTAATGATCCTGAAGATAATATAACCCTTTCAGTAAATTCCATATTCATACTAATGCTTCATACGAAACTACAATTAGTACAAACAGCCATCCATCATAAACAATACTTTCGCAGAAAAACTGACCTGACCTAAAATTCAGATTTAAATATGAAAATTAATTTTTATATTTTTTGCAAAAAACTGACCTGACCTAAAATTCAGATTTAAATATGAAAATTAATTTTTATATGTTTTGCTAAAATTTAAAAAAATTATAGGTAATTAAATTTAATTCCTAAGTATTAATTTTATATATTTTTAAGTTAAATTCCCGGAATCAGTCAAATGTTCAATTACTTAATTACATATATTAGTAGACTAGGTTTTAAGCAGATTTTTTTAAAACTCGTTCATCGCTTATTGAGGTCAAGAGCCACTCGAGTGTAAGGCCTAATAAAACTTACATTATTTTCAGTTGAAAGATGAGGAAAACAATAGGAGTACTGACAGATACATGGAGAGACAATGTATGCACTTATTAGTGTTGGGGCGGTTTTAACAAGTATCTGTAAACATTGGACTCGAAGATGACCAAGTTGCAATCAGCAGGGAAGTAGTCCCGAAGCAATGTGTTCCACGGGTAGTAAATCTTTGCAAAGAAGCTATCCTTATGAACATTCCGTTTGATGCTAGGAAGGAATTTTTTTTTCGATGTGGTAGCAAAACGAATTCCTGTTGCGAATCTCTAACAAGGATGAACCAAAGACTGAAGCTCAGTCGAGCAGCTTCCATGGTAATGACGATAGAGCAGAGAGAGGCAATCACCGTATCTTCTGATAAAAAGGGGTTGCAGAGAACAGAAAAAAACTTCACTCCTTGCAAAAAGCCTTGGTTCATCAGATGCTTAGGAGATCCCCTGAAGACCATTAATAATGGTTGGAACAGAAATCGTACAAACATTCAAACACTATTGGAATATAAATATCTTCTACATTTCTATTTACATGCCCTGTTACCATTTTACATGGCTTGTTGCACTTTGCTATTTTCGCCTAATAAATTTGATTTGGTTTGATTTGTTAAGCAAAAGAAAAACAAAGCTGAAAAGACTCGGGAATCTATTCAATTTCCTTTTTCTTTACATAGTTTGTTGCACTATGCTGTTTTTTGCCAAGTAAATTTGTGGTGGTTTTATTTGATAAGCGAAAGAAATACAAAATTGAAAAAGCTCCCGGGCAATACCAGGTAGGTACAAAAAGTTTTCATTTTAAAATAATTAACCCAAAAGTAAAAAATAATTATATTAACAAAGTTTAGCGTTTTGTAGATGAGCCACACCCCTAATGTAAAAAATGACTTCTGCAAAAAATAAAAAAACACGTTAGCGATGCGCAGTTAGTGCACACGTCCCTGTTTTAGTCTTGTCCAAATATGCATCGTATTATGTACAAAATGCAAAATAAACGCTACCGTGGAACGTATCGTGGAATTGGGGTACCGTTATTGGTGTAAGTTTATGTTTAGGTAGAAATATAATTGAAACTATCTTTTTATGCCAATATTCGTATCCCCTGAAAAAAGTATTAAAACGTTTTCTTACAACATCCCGGAGATTGGTCCGTTTTTAGGTGTCGAAATTCTTCTACAAAATCTTTATTTTATAGAATTAACAGATTAATACCAGCCCCAGGACGAGTAAAATAGATTCTCTGAACAGAGCATTATTTCACAAATTGTGCCTCAGTACGAAGATTAACATCAAGACGTAATGAAACCTTATATCTAGAATCCTTATTCCAAGTTTGATAAAAAATCCATAACATTAGTTTGAATCTAAAAAATGTCTAACATGAGGATAAAACTTAAGGAGTATTAAAAACAAATTGAAATGTAGGGGATCTTACTTAAATTGTTCCTAATGTCTGTGGATCAAATTTAAAACGAATCTGAAATATTTTAATTTTGAAATGGAATATTGTGCTAATAATATGCCATCTAACACCCTTTAAATTAAACCTATAATCCTAACCGTAACTCTAACCCTAACCCCAACACATCTAAACTTTGCTGAATATTAATTAATTGATGTGTTAAATTGTTGTTATAATTTCACACAAATGGCAGGTATCTGAATTTTAACAAAAGGTTACCACATCTTGGTGCGTATTTGCGTAAAATTAAATTGAACTAAATATACCCTATATAAACCGGCCTCACACCAAGCAGCAATATTCCAAAATGCATAATAATCGGTTAATTTAAAAAAGAGCGAATCCTGTAATACCAATGATCGGTTCATTAGTTTATGAGTGTCTCCTGTACACCAATATATATATATATATATATATATATATATATATATATATATATATATATATATATATATATATACTTTAATTTATATACATGCAATCCCTAAATGTTAAAGTTTAGAAAACATGTCTGCCTATGTCACTCACCGTGTTACCGAGAATACATATTCCAAAAATTATTTAAATCGATTCATTAGTTTAAGAGATTATTTTGTACATAGAAATTAATAAATAAATGCACATATGAAAATAAAATAAGCAGACATTTAAGTAATAATTCTATGCAACTCAGGTAGCTTCTTTCCAAGAACTGCAGGCTTGGGGAACTCTCTTCCTGCTGACTGTTTTTCTTCTACCTATAGCCTTGGTCTTTTCAAGAATCGGGCCAATAGGTATCTCCTGTCTTTACAATAATCATATTTCGTTCCTGTTAGCTCCTTACATCAAGTGGCTTCATGCTTTGTCTGGAGCGATTTCAATTATAAGACCCCCCCCCCCCCCCAAAAAAAAAACCCACTGAAAATTCAGATCACTTTAAACTAGACGACTTAGTTGTCAATTTGAGCGATCAGTAAACTGTTTGGCTTCACAAACCATGTTTTTAATTCTCCGTTCTACGTGTAGTTAGTTTGTTCATAATTACCATTCTAAGACGTTGGTCTGCGAATAGACAGTTTGAAATTATACGCAATTGGTGCTGAACACATGTGGTGTTGACTCAGTGAATATTGACGGATAGAAAGAGGGCGGTAAAAAGAGCGGTAAGAACAGGAAACAGTGGTAATTAGAATTTATCTGCTGTAATTATAGCTGAAAAAGACTAAGTGCTGCAAAGGAATCAAATAAGACTGTTTATTGAAGAGTCCAATGAGAAACAGGGTAATTCAAAACAAACCAGCTGTTGACGACTCAGTAAATATCGACGGGTCAAACAAGAGCGGTAACAACATTAAAAGAGGCAATTACAATTGATCTAATGTTATTTTTGAAACTGAATGCTGTAAGGCAATCAAATAAGACTGCGTATTCACGATTCTAACGAGAAACTACGAACACACTGTTTACTTACAAACAAACTGATGCAGAATTACCTTTAAAATTTGTGTTTTGTGTTTTAACTAAGTTAACCCCAAGCAAGACATGTATTTTAGCAACGGGACTCGAGGCTTTGTGGCAAGCGAGGGGCCCATTAGATTAGCGACTCTTTTTGGAGCCTTGTTTAAGAAGCGACTAGTTGATGATGCACCAGCCCAAATGTGACAACAATACTCCGTGCATAAGCGGATGGTGGTATTGATTATATATATATATATATATATATATATATATATATATATATATATATATATATATATATATATATATTAGACATGTGTCGTTGAAGACCACAGAGTTCTCTTTCTTTATGATATTTCTGGTCAATTTCTCGACTCGGCGAGCGATTCGTCGGGTTTCCGGTATCAATTGGTGGATCATGGCGCCTAATGTTATATCTTGGGCCCAAGATATAACATTAGGCGCCATAATCCACCAATTGATACCGTAAACCCAACGAAGCGCTCGCCGAGTCGAGAAATTTACCAGAAATATCATAAAGAAAGAAAACTCCATGGTCTTCAACGACACATATCTAATAAACGACTTGCTGCCGAAATATATATATATATATATATATATATATATATATATATATATATATATATATATATATATATATATATATATATATATATATACGATACTGTCAGGTGTGATAAGTTTTCTCGCACGGTAGAGGGGCCCACCTTCTTTGCAATATGCTTGACGATGTTTTCTATGTATTTGTTCCAGTTCATGCTCCCTGTGAATGTTAAATAGTATTTTCCATGTTTAACTAATTAACCTTGATTTGTTTAACCCTATAACTGGACTGTAGCATGTATGACACAACCGTAATATATTTGGTATTTCCCGCCGATGTGAAGCCAGTGCAAAAAGTTCTTGCAAATTGCCAGTATACTTTAAGGCTATATTTCGCCAAAAAGAGAAAACACCACAGAAACGTGAACCAAATATAACTCCAAGAGCAGCCGTTTCATCGCGTGATCTTAACCATTTGCCTCTATCTACGTCTGGTGGGAGAAAACGCAAAAATGCTATTGATTCTTGCATCTGTGCCTAGTCATTTTTTCTGTTTCGTGAGAGGTTTATGTGCATTGTTTCAGAGCGGAGTTATAATAGTGTTGTATCGCGAGGCTACTATTATAATGTTTTATTAAATGCATTATCATAGTTACCCCAATATTCAGGGGTTACTATGATAATGTTTAAAAAAATCCATTATGATAGTAAACCCGCCCAAAGGGGCTAGGAAAACTTTTGCAGAATAAATAACAGTACGCAAATCTGAAATATATTTTTTTGTTTTTCAGAAGATTAAAGCCTGTCTTAGGACTGCTGCATTGTGGGAAGAGATATTTCTAGAAATGGTATTTCCAATTTTCAATAGGGGAAGAATATATGGTTCATTTGTGGTTAACCTGGTAAATGTCAAACTATCTGAAATTGGAAAGTTATTTTTAAAAAAAATTAAATTATTGGTATAAGGACCACAAGATACTAGAACTATCTGATCAGTAAATAGATGGAATTTAAATTGTGCCCAATTAGTGTGTGCTTTTAAAAAGTTATATTTGATTAAACAATACATAAGGAATACTTTTAGAACAACAATAATTGACTGAAAACGATTGATGGAAGTGTATATACAGGGTCCGCTATAAGCAACTATATTATCTTATTTCAATATAATGAATGTAACATGGAAGAACAATGAAACTGCAATATATTAATTAACAAAGTGTACACACAAGTTTTATGCAGCATAAAATAGATCAACGCCTAAGTGTTCCTATTTTCTTGCCTCCTCAAGAAGGCAGTGTTAGATACAACATCATTATCTAATGTAGGGAGAATTCAGCTCCCATAAAGAGGCACTCTAAATTAAAACAAAAAATTAAATTGCCTCAGTATAGAAAGAGTTCTCTTTCACTGACCGAAGACAGAAAAGACTAAGTGCAGCATCAAAGCAGATACTACACTTTGCTCCTTGTCAAAAGGACAAGGAAAGCCTTAGTGTAAGAAAACATCTGACACCTGACATTATCGTATATCTCTACAAAGCCACGATCCGCTCATGCATGGAGTAGTGTTGTCACATCTGGGTTGGTGCACCATCCACCAGTCTCTCCCTATTAGACAATGTCGGAAAAAGAGTAGCTTATCTAATAGGTCTCTCACTATCAACCAAACTCTAGCCGCTGTCCCATCGCCTCAATGTTACATTCTTGTGCTTGTTTTAAAAGTACTAAAATGGAATGTGCTCCGATGAACTTGCTACTTTGGTGTCCCTTCAACGTAAATACGCTTGAACAACCCAATAATCAGCTAAATCCCATCAATTTACTGTAGAGGTCCTCAGATGCCGGGAACCTTTTACTTCAATAGCTTCTTTCCTCCAGCTGTCGGCTTTTGGAAATTGTTGGCTAAGATCAAAGTGTAGTATCTGTTCCGATGAATACTGCACCCCATAGTCAGGTATTGTCTTGGGCTTCGGGGCTTGATTTACGCTGTGCTATGGGTCTGTCCTGTGCAGTTCTAGGAGGTCCACCTCTCCTCTTTGGGGAGGAGTAAGTTTATTGCTTACTCCCTGAGGCGCCTCTACCGGGGAATGCCGACGAGACTGCCCAGGCAATTTTGAAACCCCACTTTCCCGACCCGACCTTGGGTCACATCTTACTTGTGGGAGTAAGATAAAAACTGGCCTTGTGCCTAACTCCTGGAGAGGAGTAAATCAATACTCAATAATTCACGGGTCTTACTATAAAAACATCAAATTTAAGGCAAAGTTCGACTTTACTTATCAACAAAGTCTCCTTCTACGCATAGTCTCCGTCCATGGCAAGGGAGGTGACGGTGGTTAAGTGGCTAACGACGCGGACTGACGACCTGGGTGTGCCGAGTTCGAATCAAGCCGATTCCATAATACTACCGTCACTTGGCAACCATTAAGCAGTCCATCGTGAAAGAATGCCGACAACAGAATTCATACAAATGTACTTTTTACCGATTCCAACGCTCCTGTAACAATTCCATGTCTCTTTTGTAGGACAATTTTGCACAACAATACGTCTCAGTTTCCGATATCATTTCTTAATTGGAGCCAAATCTCCTTCCATGGAGCATATTTTAAGATCTGCTAACACTCAGTAGTTGGGGAAAGCCAAATATAAAGGAACACGGTCGATACGGAAGTAATTTTAAGTGAAAGTCATGTAGTTTTACTAAAGTTTCAATCAACTTGTGACAAGGTGTATTGCCTTGGTGAAGGAATACTTATTTCTTCTTCATTTGTGACCGTTTTTTGGCGATTCTTTCTTTCAAATAATGCAATATAATATTTGTTATTCATGGTTCTTCTTTGATTAGGATATTTATTTCGTAGGAAATAACATTGTTTTGTAAACTTTAACATAAAAGGCGTGTACACCAGAAACCGCAACTTGCCGCTCTTCCCCCAAATAATTAAATAAGATAAACGTATCGCCATACATATTGGTTAACGCCATCTTGTGCTTCTAATTTAATATGTTTCAAATTACATTAACATCGTAAATATTTGATTTTTAAGAAAGTGGTGGTAATGTACCTCCTTTATGTGTTTTCACTTTAATACAAAATACGCCGCAGAAATAAAAATTTTCAGAATCTTTTTAATTTAAATTTAAAATATGTTAATATACAAGGGAATGGGGGTTCGAAATTCTTTTAAATGATACAAAGATGAGAATGCTAGTCGGAATGATTAAAATAATACAAATTCTGAATCCTCATCTAAACAATTTCAAAGCATGACTAGAAATAGAAACGGCCAGTAACAACAGGAGACCGTTCGAAATTATATGTGATTGAATGTGAATACCAGTTGTGTTGACGATTGAGTAAATATCGACAGGTAAAAAGAGGGCGGGGAAAAAGAGCGCTTAGAAAAAAAAAAGACAATTACAAGTCGTCGACTGTAATTAACGCCAAAGAACGACTAATTGCTGCAACTCAATCAAATAGGGTTGCTTATTAACAAGGTGAGTGAAAGATGTTGTTTTTGACAACGCACACATACACGCACACACACACGTGCATATATATATATATATATATATATATATATATATATATATATATATAATATTAATGTTAATATTAGATGCTTACGTTAAGGTCTCCTGTTTCACTGTTAGATACTTAACCCTCCTTTTTATTTTATTTACTTACTATTATATATTTTATTTATTTATGAATTTTCCACCGAATGTTAAGTCTGCACTATTTTGGATTTAGTTAGTTTCTGTGGGAAATTAAAACTGCATTTTCCTTTCTTTTTTTTTTTGTTTGTCTTTTTGTTTAAAATAACTCAAAGCTTCTTTAGACTATATATATATATATATATATATATATATATATATATATATATATATATATATATATATATAACTGCATTTTCCTTTCTTTTTTTTTTTTGTCTTTTTGTTTAAAATAACTCAAAGCTTCTTTAGACTATATATATATATATATATATATATATATATATATATATATATATATATATATAAAGAGATTCCAGATCAACAAAAAGCGAAAATTGTTCCAAGTTCAAATAAAACAATTATATGGCGTCCGATCGTTTCAAAGACGATTTGGAATTTTTTTTTATATTATAGTTCATAAGACTTTAAACTGCCTCTTTTTCAGAGCCCTTCTAAACATCACATAGAGCAGCCCTTCAAGAACACATTTGATGTTCGTATTATCTGATATATATATATATATATATATATATATATATATATATATATCGAAAATATAAGAAGGTTGTGTAATGTAAGAATAATGCGGTGTTATTCAATATATGATGTCCATTTTTTATGGTTTTTTATAAGGTTCATGAAAGATTTGTAAAAATAGTATTTTCATATTTGTATCATATATATATATATATATATATATATATATATATATAATTATATATATATATATAAACTAATTTAAATGCGTGCTATACACTGTTCTCGAGTATATAAAGGCTCTTTGTACAATGGTTTGTCAGGACAATCTGACATAGGGATATAGTATTCGAAATCCAATCAGATCCCCTCGAAACGGCTATACAACAGCTTATACGAGGAATGGTTCAACTTCTTCAAGTGATGTTGCATCTAGTTACAGCATTAAGTTGGATACTCCACTAGACTAGATTTATTCTTGTCCTGGAATCCGGTAAGACCAATTGACACAAGAAACATACACCATAACTTGTCATTTGAGGAGAGGACAAATTAATGTTTTTAACTAACTCAACATTTGAGAGGTAAAGGAGAATTTAAATGAAACACTCGGATATAAATGTATCAAAAGGTGCTTAAAAAATGAACTTTCCCAAATGTGTAACTGCCAGCGACCATGCGCGATTTAAGTTCTATTAAAACAGACATTTGCACAGTTAATCCCCAACATCGGGTGAGACACTTCTACAAGATCAAGAATGATTATTACGAAAAAAAAAGGGTTATACCATTTATTTGTCTAAGCTCTGTCGAGGCTTGTTTTATCAAGCGAAATATTAGATAAAAACGTCAAGCTGAAGAAAAAAAAAATATTTTGATCTTTATTTTTATTTTATTTAATAAAAATATCTGCATCTAACACATAGTTTCTTTGAAGGCATTTTGCCTCCATCTTTATGTTAAAATTCAAAACATGCTTAAAAAAATGAACTTTCCCAAATTTGTAGAGATAAATATGTACGAATGACAAATCTATTAAAACTTTGATTGTTCAATGCCAAGTGTACTCGGTAAAAAGATCTTTATGTTTCTTTCCTTAAACCAAGGCTTTCCAAAGATTAAAATCGTATTTTTAGAGGAATTACATAGATCGATAAGTTGGCAGTGAAAAAGACAAAATTAAAAATTTGAAAAAATATAAATTAATGGGGAGTAAGATTATGCGTGTAAAAAGTATGGAGTCTGTCTAGTTGCTGAATGTCCGTTAATAAGCATTCCGGTGAAAGGAGATTTAAAGATTGAAAAAAGTGGTTTCGTGAAGGCAGCGTTGACAATGTTTAAAATGAAGTAAATTCAATAAAAGATGTTTTGTTCAATCGTAGATGGAGCGCACTTATTCGGGTGTAATTTCGAGAATTAAGGCCATTTTAAAATACTTCCGTGGACCGGAGCAGTAACAAAACAACCCCTTCCCCTCTCTCTTCTCCCAGCATCAGCCATTGTTCATTTAACTAACCCTATAACCCACCTCCTTCATCTTTTATTTTTACCCCTTGCCCCACTTCTTTACTAGGCCTTGTCTCCTACCAGTGCTGCCGCTTTTCTTAGACTCGATCGAAGCCACTACTTAAATTCCCGACGGCCTGCGTTTAATATACACATTTCTAACTCAACTTCTGAAAAACTACTTTCATTCTCGGTCCACGGAAGTATTTTAAAATGGCCCGAATTCTTGAAATTCCATCCGAATAAGTACGCTCCATCTACGATTGAACTAAACATCTTTCTATTGGATTTACTTCATTTTGAACATTGTCAACGTTGCCTTCACGAAACCCCTATTTTTCAATCTTTTAATCCTCTTTTCACCTGACACTTTATCAACGGGCATTCACCAACTGGACAGACACCATATTTTTACACGCATACACTTACTTTCCATTACTTTATATTTTTTCAAATTTTGAATTTTGGCTTTTCTACTGTCAACTTATCTATCTATGTAATTCCTCTGATGATAAGAGTGTAATCTTTTAAAAGCCTTAGCTTAAGGAAATAAAATAAACATGTTTTTACCGAGTAACTTTTGGATTGAACAATCGAAGTTGAAATAGATTTGTCATTCGTACATATTTATCTCTCTTCTTTCATTTATCTTAATATATATATATATATATATATATATATATATGGTACTTGTCCAGATATTGACCCTAATTTCCGTGACTGCCCGGCAGCAGCAAGCTGACAGCTAACGGAAGCGTCCGAGACCTGTCGAATCGAAAACGAGGCTGGCGTCAAAAGCAGACGATAGCGATTTGAAGGAGAGGCGCTTGGCAATTGTAGAAAATGAATTTCGAAGTGCTGTGTCGTACAATTGCCTCTCCGGAGCAGTGCATTAACTTTTACCAGCAGAAAGCTCTGCTGGCAAAAGTTATGCGATGTATGCGATGCGGCGGCGGCCGGCCGACTTTGCCGGCTAGTACCGCGAAAGACTGTTAAGGAGAAATATGCCTGGAGATGCCCCACCCAGGAATGCCGGGCTTGGATTTCGTTGCGATCGGGGACGTTTTTTTCGCGGTCAAAACTAGAAATTGCAACAATTTTAAAGAAAAAAAAACTCCCCAAAAAGCTAAAATAATGAAACAAAAACAATGCGTAATTGCAAAAAAAAGAAAGTTACAAAAAAAATGGTTTAAAAAAGTTTTTAAAAAAAACAGTTTTTATTATTTTATAGTTTAAAAGTTAAAAAATGGTTTAAAAAAGTAAAAAAAAACAAGTTTCTATTATTTTCGCGTTTTAAAGTAAAAAAAAACAGTTTATTTTAGTTTAAAAAAAATGGTTTAAAAAAGTTTTTTAAAAAGTCAGCGTTTCTACAAAAAGTTTTTAAAAGTGGTTAAAAAATAATAATAAAAAAAAAGTTTATTCATTTCAGCTATGGGTTTGTTCATTTATTTCATTTTTTGTATAAAAATATATGCATTTCTTTTTCTTTACGTATATTCATCGTCTTACATTGTTGTCGTCTGCCGACTCGGCAGGTCTCGGACGCTTCCGTTAGCTGTCGGCTTGCTGCTGCCGGGCAGTCACGGAAATTAGGGTCAATATCTGGACAAGTACCATATATATATATATATATATATATATATATATATATATATATATATACTATAAAATGTAGCAGGCTAGAAAAATGATGTTGTCAGTGAGCAACCGATTGGCAAACGTGTGGAGCATTTAAACGAATGATTTACTTCAGAATAAAACGCAACATATTTCTCTGTAGCTCACTTGCCATAAGTATATTTTATACTTCAAAAACTAAGCTCTACTCACGTACTGTTAAAGTAAATACCGAAACAAAATAAATATATACCTAATATATTATTTTATAAAGAAATGGACCCGTGGAAAGTCCACAGTTGTATCTTACATTTGTTATACAATGGGGCCGTGTTAAAAAGTATTTCCATCCTATGAACGTTGGACGCAGACACGGACCACATGATATAATTTTTCCCTTTTTCGCTAAAATGAAACCCTTCTATTTTAGTACTCTGGTTTATGTAGTTTCAAAATATATTTGGTTAAGGATATCTATTTGCAAAATCTTTGTACGAGTTTGTGGCATATGTACATTCAATGGAACGCAGATCTTAATATATTATTTTACCAGCTTTCGACAGGACAGATACAATACTTTATATATGTATACATTATATATGTATACATTATATATGTACACATTATATATGTATACATTATATATGTAGACATTATATATGTATACATTATATATGTAGACATTATATATACAACAGTTGTATTTTATTATGTATTTATGTACATGAGAAAACGTTTGTAAAAATAGACAAATGTACACAAACTGAATCTAAAATTAATCTTAGATAGGAATTGTGGATGCTTATTTACATTAAGACCCACGCTAACTTTGATCCCTTCGTTAAGGTTAGAGTTAGGATTAGGGTTAGGGTTAGGGTTATGGTTAGAGTTAGGGTTAGGGTTAGAGATAGGGTTGGGGTTAGGGTTTAAGGTTAGGCGTAGGGTTAAGGTTATGATTAGGGTTAGGATTAGGGTAATGGTTAGGTTTAGAGTTAGCGTTTATGGTTAGGGTTAGGCCATGGTCAAAGTAAGCGTGGTAATAATTTAACAAAGTACCGATTTGTGTTATCACAAACTTGATTATACCTGTGCGCTAATAAAAAGTTAAACAGATTTTCACTGATTTTTTTTTGTTTTTGCTAAAGCTTATTCTATATATTGATATGGTAACAAAACTGGTTAAAAATTCGCTGTCATCAATAATTGTAAATAGAAGCATCTCCTGTGCCTCCACTGCATTAAGAACTTGCATGTTAACCAATCGTTGGTCAATATCCCGTGTGAGTTTGCATTAAATCCACTTCATGTAAGGATCTAAGAAAGAATTACAACTTCAAGGTCAAATATATGTATATATTATATCATCATCATCATCATCATCATCATCATCATCATCATTACTACTACTACTACTACTACAACTACTATTATTATTATTATTATTATTGAAATCGCTCCAGAGAATAAGCCACTTGACGTAAGGAGATAAAAAAGAGAATACTACTTCAACGCCAAACGATAGGTGTTCGATCGATAAATTCCGACCAAGAAAACAGAAATTATTCCCTCTCTGTCAGAAACATCGCTCATGGAATGTGAGGACTAAACGACAAAATAAGGGAAGCGAGTGTTACGAAGCTGCTTAAAGTAGACCTACTAGTCACTTTCAACTCTCTTTACCGGCTGCTTTTAGGCATTCCGAGAAAGGGCAACTCTCAAGCTGTTTATTCAAGACCATGTTTCCTTATTTTGGGAAAATCCATTACCCTCCACTATATAATACCGTGTTCTCATCGAATTTTTAAAAACAACTGCACTGATACATTCGCAAAGACTTTTTGCTCATTACTAAAACATTCGGCGATAGGACAGGGGCTGGAGTTTGGTGGATAGTGAAGGACCTATCAAGTTGGCGACTCTTTGTTGGACCTTGTATAAGAGGGAGAGACTAGCAGACGATGCCCCAGCCCAGATGTGGCAACAATACTCCATGCATAGACGGATGGTGGCTTTGTAGAGATATAGGATAATGTCAGGTGTGAGAAGTTTACTGGCACGATAGAGGGATCCCACCTTCTTTGCAACAGCCCTGGTAATGTTTTCAATGTATGTATTCCAATTGATGTTATCTGTGAAAGTTAGGCCGAGGAGTTTGAATGATGAACTACAAAAACAGCAACAAAAAGAAAAAGAAGCAATTACAATTAATCTAATCTTATTTCTCACAAAATAGAACCGATCGCTGCAACTCAATACGCAATTTGTGATGAATACTTGCGGTGTTGACGATTCAGTTTAAATATACGAATAAAAAGAGGGTGGTAAAAAGAGGGCTGTAAAAAGGGGCGGTAAAAAAGGACGGTAAAAATGGCAGTAAAAAAGGGCGGTAACAAGTAAAAAAGAAAATTTAAGTCATCCACTGTAATTATAGCCGAAATAAGTGTGATTGCTGAAACCTTGACTGTTTGTTCGCGATTCCAGTGAGAAACAGGGTAATTACGAACAAACTATCTGTTGAGGACTCTGTTCAGATCGACGGATCAATAAAGAGCGCTAACAAAAAGAGGCAATTACAATTGATCTAATGTTATTCTGAGACTGATTGCGTTAACGCAATCAAATAAGACAATAGATTAACGATTCTAACAAGAAATAGTTTAATTTCAAACACACTCTCTACTAATCGAATGCAGAATTGTCTTTTTAAATATCTCATTTGTCACCGAAATCGACGGTTGATTCTTTTAGCGAGAGGAAATTTTAACCTCCGATTAAATCAATTCAACGGGCGTATATTTCTTTATTTAGAATTGCGCCATTTAACTTGTGTAGTGTTACGTGACTCTTAAAAAACTGTTTGTAATGTTTGGTAAGACTATCAACTTAAAATAAAAACTACCCGTCGAATATACTCAGTGAACAAAGTGCAAGAACGATAAAACAATTGGGCTTTAAATGATAGTTAGAATTCTAAAAAGATCGTTCGATTGGAGTCTCTAAAAGAACAGATAAATGTAAGGAATCCAGTAGTGGTCCTCATCTTAACCGTAACCCTAACTTTAATCCCCAACTGGCAAAAAATTGCCAACAAATTGCAAAAATAAATGTAGAAAAAAAATTGCAAAAAAAATTATAAAAAAAAAAATTGCAAAAAAAAAAATTGCAAAAAAAAAGATTGCAAACAAAAATATACAAAAATAAAAAGAAATGCAAAAAAAATTGAAAAAAAATAAATAAATAAAAAAATTGAAAAAAAAAAACAAATGCCAAAAAAAATTGGAAAAAAAAATTACTACAATGAATAAAAACAAGTTCTTATTACTCCTCCGCATGAAAAACTCCCGCTGAAAAATCGTCACGTCCCTCTGGCTTAACCTTGTGCCCTGTTGCACTCTTTTACCTTTACACAACTCCAGTGTGTATACGGACGAGGGAGATGAATTACAACCTTAATCTCAGTTTTGTTATCATTGTCATGACTTAGTAACCATTTCACGCTACAAATATATATTCTGAATATGTCTTCTCAGATATTTTTTGTCCAAGGTTGCACACAAGTTTTTCCTAGTGCCACAGTTAAACCAACATATCTGTTCTTTATAATCTTGTTTATTCGGACATCATGTCTCATCTTGAGTGTTATCATCACAACGTTTCGGTCGCTGTAAACTCCGACCTTCTTCAGGTATATCTCTTCGAACTCGGGAATATTTCTGTCGAACTCGGGAATCTGGACGGAATTTCGTACGGAACCCTTTATTTAATCCACGGGGGTAGCATGCACTTGTTCCGTCAGCCAGTCTTCAGTAATTTGCAAGTCTTCGTATCTTCGAAGTTAAATTCAGTTCCAAGTGACAGTCATCTGAAGGTTGAAGGTTCAATTCCCGGTGCGGGCGATACGAATAATTGCCAATTACCATGGATAAAATGCATGCTACCCCTGTGGATTAAATAAAGGGTTCCGTATGAAGTTCCGTGTAGATTCTCGAATTCGACAAAAAAAAATCCCGAGTTCGAAAATATACACCTTAAGAAAGCCCGGAGGTTACAGCGACCGAAACGTTGTGATGATAACGCATGGAATAGCATCACAGAACAAAATCGCATTACGGAAAGCAAGTAATGCAATCATGCGTTGCGGAATTTAAATCGTCAACGACTTTCCTGGAACAATGCGAAAAACGTTCTCTGTGCGTTTCTCCGCTGTCTTTTTATTAGTTTCTTCTTTCCGCAGCTTTTTTGTTTATTTGCTTTTGACACCTGAAGATGATTCGACGAAAGATCGAAAACGTTTGTGAAACATGTGAAACCTATGGAACATTTATGATTTTTTGGGGATTTTATTACAAAAAAGAGCATTAGAAAAATTTAAATAAGTAAAGAAATTCTGTTACTTTACACAATGTTTGCATAAATGAGAAAATGCTGCCTAAATGCACACACAATATATATATATATATATATATATATATATATATATATATATATATATATATATATATATATATACTGGTTGGTTATATTCAAATGATAAGAACGGTAAGTAAAAAACACAAAAATAAACTTACTTTAAAGATGTCAATTAGAGATAACTCTACGAGACATCTGACACAGCGTAAGCCGATTCTCAAAGCGCCATCTTGGCACGAAGTAAACCATATATATATATATATATATATATATATATATATATATATATATATATGAGGCATATTCCGATAACGTTCGTTAAATAATTTAGCCAGTCTTTCTATGTGTGCCTCCCTTCGCATAAATATAACTTAAATTCATTTCTTTACGTGTCAATGGCTCGTGACCGTAGAGTTATAAGGCTTGCTGCGGAGTCCAGGTTGATTCTTTAGCAGGAGTTCGAACCTAGCGACCGTCTTTGATTATCGTTCCGTACACTGATAGGAGCGAACGTTTGAAACGCTTGCGTATGTAGGTTAACATAATTTTATATAATTCTCTTAAAATAAATATTGTATACATACATATAAATATGTATATATATATATATATATATATATATATATATATATATATATATATATATATTGTAATATATATACATATACATGTTGTAATATATATATACACATATTGTAATATTAAGGCATGTGTTATTAAAGACGACTGAAATCTTCTGTTTAGTGATTCCTTTTTTTATTTTTTCCATTCGTCGAATGATCTTTTTTACGTGTAGACGGAATGAATTGATGAAGGATCCAAAAATGAATAAAAAGCGAGTGAATTGAAAACGTTAGTCAAACACATGGATCCTTCATCAATTCATTCCATCTACACGTCAAAAAGATCATTCGACGAATGGAAAAAATAAAAAAGGAATCACTAAACAGAAGATTTCAGTCGTCTCCAATAACACATGCCTTAATGAAAAAAATGCTGCCTAAATACACACAATATTGTAATATATATATATATGTATATATATATATATATATATATATATATATATATATATATATATTATAGTTGCATTCCAATGACACAAAGAAACAATCAATCCATAATAATACCGTTTATCTATTATTTTAATTTCTTGTTCTTCATATACTGTCGAACGATCACAAATAATACAATATTGCTATACAAATAATTCAAATTATTGATCTCCATCTAAATAATAAAGCAACCTAATAATTTTACAAGAAAAATAAATAAAATCAAAAAACAAATTCATATGTAAATATAAAATAAGTTTATTCATCAAATAATATACTTTTGTCCATCAGATAAGCAAGTAAGTATTTAACTGATGCATGACGACTGCTTTTGTGGTCGACTGGTTAGGCGAGAATTTTACCAGTTCGTGTTGCAACGGCTTTTCAGGTAAGAAGAGATCTTAGGATGGCTGGCAAAGCGGTTGTACAGGCCCATCATCTTAGGATAGCTACTAAACATGTTCTGGTTCTCCCTGTACATGTTCTCCATACAACAGTAGAACATCATGTCACACCACATCATCTGGAGAGAAAGGAAGGAAATAATAATTTAAAATGTTGGTTGGCAACTATTTTTTTATGAGGGAATATATTGTGTTTTCAAATTTACGAATCTATTTTTTTCAAGAATTCTATTTTAGAATAACTTTGTTTACTTTTTTTTTTAATTAAAGTTATTTTCTGATTGAATGACTGGTTAGGAAATATGAATATTTTCGACCTTTTTTTTCTTTTTTTTCTTTTAGATTCTTACAAATTAACTTTTTGAACGTTGTGAAGAAGTTATAAATAAAGAATGAGAATATATTATTTATTCATTAATTGATATATTAAATTAAACATTAACATGTTAACTGAAACAAAAATAAGGACGTTATAAACAAAAATAATAATTTTTTAAAATGAAGAATAGTAGGAATTTAATATATATTAACACGTATGTTATGAAAGGGACTGATTATGTTCTATCGAATAAAATTACTACATCGTAATAAAACACCAGAAAACATGAAAAAACATATATGTTTTCAGAAAAAAGTATAAAGTATGAAGAAATAAAGGCAGAAACAATTGTATTTTAATTAAACATGTTTAATAATGAATTATGTAAATTTGTACTCTTTATTAAATAAAGTTAACATAACAGTAATATGTATATATATATATATATATATATATATATATATATATATATAAGTAATGCGACCTAATGGAAAATGAAAACGGAAAAAACAAAAAGATTTTTTTTTAAATATATTTACCAACGTTTCGTATTTATTGTAAGAGTTCCTTAGGATGATAATTTGGAATAAAAATGTCATGCAAGTACATCGAAATTTTTGGTTGACATGATGGGGTGATAAGGAAAAGTAGTAGCCGCCACGTGAGCGCTGGGGGAGAGGCTTGGCTGCGAATGGTCAGTGGTGGCAAAGAATAAAATGAGTATGGAAAGCTTTGAGTCGGTACCATTAAGGCATCATGTGAACCCAAAATTTCGATGTGCTTGTATGACATTTTTCTTCAAATTATCATCCTAAAGAAAGGCGAAACGTTGATGAATATATAGAAAAACTATCCCTTGTTTTTCCATCTTTCATTTCCTATATATATATATTCTAAGCAACAAAGGGAGTAACACGGTTCAATATTTTTTTGCAATTGTCAACATTTAAGTTGTGCATATATGTATATATATATATACATACATATGAACAGTTCGAATGCAAAACGCGATAAATCCAATTCGTTTAAATAGAGACATGAAACAATAAAAGGACGAATATATTAAATCTAAAAGCTTATTTTGATTTAAAACAAAACTAAATGATGCTGGTATCATATCATGTAAATCATAATTCTTGGATGTGGCTGACTGTGGAAATGCAA
>OY744551.1:1462500-1575000 GCA_963556195.1 Sepiola atlantica
AAGGACCTGCTTGGTAGTTAAACACGTGTAGGAAAAAAACTGTTTAATTTGAATATATATGATAAATAAATAATCTATACAAGAAAAAGTCTTTTGTGGTGATGATTGATCTTCTGAACGGGATGCTTTGGTAGGCCTTCGAAAAATCACATATAAATGCTCTGTACCCTGTAATCGAGTATCATCGAGCTTGTTTTTATTGGCCTAATACCGGTCTTCACTGAATAATCTATCTTCTAAGTGAAGAATCTATATATATATATATATATATATATATAGAGAGAGAGAGAGAGAGAGAGAGAGAGAGACAGACAGACAGACAGACAGACAGAAAGACAGACAGCCAGACAGAGAGAGAGAGAGAAAGGGAGAGCGTGAGAGAGAGAGAAAGAGAGATCGGGGTGGTATGAGAGAGAAAGACAAGTACAAACGGATAAATTCACACAGTCAGAAACGATAAAATCAATAAGGAAGGCAAACATTGCATATTGTAGATTTCGGTGTTCTAACAGTTCACGGGGTGAATATTAAGGAGACAGGAACATTAAGAAAATACATGGAGCATCCAAGAGAGCTGAAAGGAATATAACACTTGAAGAACACTACAGTTTTACCAATAAATATATGAGCACAAAGAAGAGTTATAAAGAAACTGGGAAAAGATGTAGAGAAATGTTAACTAAAGAGAGGATGAAACCCATATAATCGTCGACGCTGATGGTGAAAATAGCTGAAATATTAAGGAAACTCTTTGCGTACAGAAACCACCAGACATAAATAGATAACTTTATTATGTCCACTCCCTGGTCGATCTCTGTAAAACATTCACAACAAAAACTTATCTATCTACAACAATAGCAAAACAATTTACTTTTTCTCTCTCTCTCTCTCTCTCTCTCTCTCTCTCTCTCCTTTACTCTCACTCTATTTCTCTCTTTCTCACTCTCTCTCCCTTTCTCACTCTCTCTCATTACCAAAAACCAAGCAAAATTACAATGAACAAAGTTTCTTTCCAAGAACATCGTATCTGTGGCAAACACACATAAACGACCTAAAATGGCTATGAATTCGAAGCATCAGAATACACATCAAACAATTGTACGTGATTTTAATCAGCGGTAAGTAATCCATCAAAAAAGCCCGAGAAAAAACATCATCTATTTAGCAGAATTTGGTATATCTGGACTACTGTTCTCATCTTGGGTGTTTTTATCGCAACGTTTCGGTCGATGTAACCTCCGGCCTTCTTCAGGTGTAACTTGTAGAACTCGGTAATCTTTCTGTCGAACTCATGAATATGTACGGAATGTTGAACGGAACCATTATTATATCCACGGTGGTAGACACAAAGAAGCAGCACATATGTAAGGCGAATTTGACTTACTAAGCAGACCTAGTATAGAATTCAATACAATATGGGAACCTATAATTATAAATAATATATAAGTAATGATCTATAGTGATAAGTAGATAGATCAGAAATTCATACTATAATGGTCCGAAAGGTCCCGTGGCGCAGTAGATGTAGTGTTAAATAAAATTTAGTTCTAAGGGACAGTCATCTGAAGGTTGATGATTCCATCCTCAGTACGGGCGATACGAATAATTGGATTTAATTAAGGGTTCCGTTCGAAATTCCGTCCAGATTCCCGAGTTCGACAACGTACACCTGAAGAAGGTCGGAGATTATATCGACCGAAACGTTGTGATACAAACACCCAAGATGAGAACAGTAGTCCGGATATACCAAATTCTGCTTAATAGATGATGTTTTTATCGGGCTTTTTTGATGGATTACTTACCGCTGATTAAAATCACGTACAATTGTTTGATGTGTATTCTGATGCTCCAAATTCATAGCCATTTTACGTTGTTTATGTGTGTTTAAAAATAGTCATTAATATTGTATATTCTACCCGGGTTGCTTATTTAACGTAGACGACGACACTAGTGTTAACGCTGCTAATGTTTAAAGATGTACAACTTATTTTAAAAATTTGATCAGTTAAAAATATAAAATAAACGTGGAAAAGCGCAATGGGGAGGTGTAACACCAGACGGAAGTAATGAAACCACGTGATTCCAGGATGAAGCTGTTCTTACCCTTAGCTGCCAGGATTCCAAAAGGAGAGGATGCGTCAAGCTAGTGTGCCCAATAGACGCCATCGCGCACTGTCTATCAATCATTTATCACAATAAAATCATCCTTTAATAAACAGAATAAATTGGTATTACATTACATAACACTAAACAAGAAAAGAATACTTATTCTTAAGCTAGTTAAAGTTAATTTTACAATTTTTCAAATAGTTGCATTAAGAAACAAGCCGCGCGTGCGTGGTCCGCCTCTGTATTTTACTCGATGTGGCGAGTGTAAAATGCAATAAATGTGGGCAATTTGGGTCATTTTTACCCCCCTTTGACCATCTAGGAGCGCGAACTAGAATTTTTCTGAGGTCAAGGATGCTCGTTTTATATCCAGAACAATTGCCTCTACATTTTGGCCAAGTTTCAGAAAAATTGAATGGATGGATCAAACGTTATGGAAGAAAAGGGTCATTTTTTTTGCCATTTTGGGGACTTTTGACCCCCTGGGGGCGCGAACCAGATTTTTCCATAGTCAGCGATACTTATTTTCTATTAGGAACTATTACCTCCTCATTTTGGCCAAGTTTCTGAGAAATTGAATGGATGGATGCAAGGTTATGGGGCAAAGAATGTCATTTTTTCCAATTTCGGGGCCTTTTGACCCCCTGGGGGGATAAACAGAGTTCTTTTCAAAAATCGGAGAATGTCACTTTCTAACCTGACCAAAGTTACAACTTCATGCAAAATTTCAGAGAAATTAAATGGATGGTTGCGGAGAAAAATCCGGACGCACGGACGGACGGACGGACGGACGGACGGACGGACGGACGGACATGTCTCAAAGCATAACTCCCCCGATTTTATAAATCGAAGGACCGAAAATAAGTAAAACCACTTGAAGAATTAGCAGCACAGCCAACTGTACAATTATAAATAATAATTTATAAACACACACAAAACCACATCAGAATAAATATCACTAGTGTGTGTTTCCAATCTCTATTATAGGCCGTGTTTAAGTGAAAAAATTAAAAGTCAAGAATCAGCAAGTAATACCAGGCGGAGGTCACGAAATAACATGATTTCCGAAGGAAGTTTTTCTTTCTCTTAGCTAGTGCGATTTCAGTAAAACAAGACACGTAACCGAATTTATGACAGCGAGCGAAATGTGGTCGGTTTTAGCGAGATGTCCTACCTCTCTCTTTGTTAGATAATGCCCTGTGAAAGTTGGACGCATTTATTCGAAAAGGGTTTGACTTGCGCGATTTGTAGCGGAGTGATCCCGTGCAGGTTAGGTTCGATGTGTTTTTCCACGGCTCGCGGTGACAACTGATCTAAACTTAAGGTTACGGGAGGTCAAATTGTTGGCATCACACCTGCGTGTTGATCGCGAGATTTGGTAGCGAGTGTTCCGCGTGGGAGAATTAAATCGAGATGTAATCAGTTACTGGCTTGGGAGCAAAGAGTCGACAACGCCAAATATGTAGCGGTTACGAGAAAGATACCGAATGACGGAAATCTAAGAGCCAATTAGTAGATCATTCCTATTCCTCCCTCTCAAGTAATTAAGAATATTAACAGTTAAACTTGAAGTCCACATACGGGGGGTGCTTTGCGGGATAACAATAAAGTCATACCAATCATTCCGGACAGTGTCCTTGTCCACCACTGTAAAACTTGAAGTCCACATATGGGGGGGGTGCTTTGCGGGATGACAATAAAGTCATACCACTCATTCTGGACAATGTCTTTGTCCACCACTGTTAAACTTGAAGTCCACATACAGGGGTGCTTTGCGGGATAACAATACAGTCATACCACTCATTCCGGACAATGTCCTTGTCCACCACTGTTAGACTTGAAGTCCACATACGGAGGGGTGGGGCCTGGTGTGTCGCGTGTGGGGGGATGATAACATGGAGCGTGGTTGGATCATGAAAAGGGGTTTCCTTGCATCCCGGAAATGACATCATGGGCCGGATGGAGCGGCCGGTTGGAAGTGGACTTTAGAAGTCCGGCCATTTTAACCTTGGTTCTTACCAGATCCGCGGAGGGGTGTGTTAAAATAAAAAATCTTCGGATTGTTTTTTGAGGATATCAGAGGGAGGAATGTTAGATAAGCCCTGTGAAAGTTGGACGCATCTATTCGACACGGGTTTGACTTGCGCGATTTGTAGCCGAGTCATCCTGTGCAGGTTCGGTTCGATGTGTTTTCCCACGGCTCACGGTGACAACTGATCTAACCATAAGGTTACGGGAGGTCAGAGAGTCGACATCACACCTGCGTTTTGATCGCGAGATTTGTTAGCGAGAGTTCCGCGTGGGAGAATTAAATCGAGATTGAATCAGTTACTGGCTTGGAAGCGAAGAGTCGACAATGCAAAATATGTAGCGGTTGCGAGAAAGATTCCAAATGACGGAAATCTAAGAGCCAATTAGTAGATCATTCCTATTCCTCCCTCTCAAGTAATTAATAATATTAACTAGTGAATTTAGTTAGCGTAACCTCTCACTCGATCCCAACGAACTCGTTCAAGTCGGCTAATTAAAATAGTCAAATACAGCGGCTCTTTAAACAGCAAGAGACTTTGTGAGTTTATTGAAGTGAAGGTTTAATTTTCAGCTTGCGAAGATAGTAGCCCGAGAGAAAAAGATTCACAGTAGCACCAGTAGTTATACGGCAGCGATACAAACAGAAAGAGTAATGGCGACGGACGCGACGGTGATGACAAAGACACCATACAGTGCGAAAAATGGTTGCAGGCGAAAATAGGCATACGAATATTAGCGACGACAGCGACTGAAAAGAGCGCACGAGTAGCAGTATAGCGAACGGAGAACGCGGATCGGTAGCTACGGTATATCAGCCCGTTCGTACGAATAAACAGCGAAGTTCTACGACAATCAAAGACTTATTGGGAAGCAAATAACCAGTAATACAACATATTTCTCTGTCTGTCTCTCTCTCTCTCTCTTCATATATATATATATATATATTTATATATATATATATATATATATATATATATATATATATATATTATTCTCTCTTTCTCACACACACGCATACGAAAATAGCCTGTACCTGTGGCTTTTCTACTTTGTTATAGATAAATCTTACTAAAAACTTAACGTTGGCGTCCGAGTAGTTTTGTGTCAGCAGACGATCAAAAACTTGGGTTCACGACGACGACGACGACTACGACGACGACGACGATGATGTCACGGGTGAACAAAATATTTACATACGCTTGTTAGTACTGATAAAACTTCCTGTAGACATTATTAATATCATTATTTTATGAGAAAGAATTTTATCGTCTGTTCAATATTTTCTTTCTTTCTTCGTCTTTATCTTCCTGCCTATTAATAATTTGCGCTTAAACTGAAATAATTGTTGCTCTATCTTCGCTGTAAACCAGTGTTATTTTCGTCCAATGATGTAACTATTTTTTAAAACCATACTTATGAAAACAGTTTATTCAAAGTGAGAGATAGTCACATCATAGCGGCAGTCCACTTATGTTAGCTTGAGTGATATAGAAAGACAAACAAATAGATAGACGAATAGCAGGTCTCACTACACCTGGTCATACTGTGTTCGCTGCCCCCCCCCCCCCCGGGACAGCATCAATATACGTATTTTAACTTGAAGTCTCACAAGATAAAGAGACAGAAAACCCCCGGTTGGAAGTCAGATAATTTTTATCGACTTCCGTTTTAAGGTCATCTTGAACTTTAAGGTGTCACTCAAATCTTTTCATCCAAATACGGCCTTAGCCATGTAACAATAATTAGAGACTGTCACTTTCAAACAATCATGCAAGCGGCCACATGAAGGGTAACATTAACAATACCTTTTATCGAGAGGAATGTCGCGGCAGTCTAGCATGATAAAAATATAATTCGAGTTATATCTAAATCGATAAGTATTTTGGATTTAGTATTGTATCGCAAAAATTACGTACAAACCATTCAAAGCGAATCTTTCTTGACTAAGGTGATGATTACATTTTATCTCGCTACAATTTAAACAATTATTGATCACACACTTTTCTACCTAATTAAGATGTATATTTTTGAATGGCACTTGAGATTTGTGGTTGTCTTTCTCGTCTAGGGACATATTGTGTTTATTGTAGACAACTCTGTTTTGTTGAAACGCAGTAGTAGCTCAACTTATTGGGAAGTGCGAGTGTTTTCAATGCGATCCTTCTGTTTCTACTGTTTGTATAATAGTGGCCGTACAACTTGTCTTCGTTATATTTCTGTAAAAGAAAACTATAATCATAATTGTCGTATACTGTTGAACACAATACAACAGTACGCAATTTGCAGGTATATATCTTTTTCTTTTTTATTGATTTTTATTTAAAATTGCTTTTAGCTTACGGTAATATCATATATATCCCCATCAGCATCTACATGGGGGTGGAGAGACACAAAAAAGACGTCGGTTCCTCCTTAAAGTAAAAACCAAGAGAAATATTTGACGATCTTATCTGCCACGTATTATTTCCCAGTTAACTTACGTGACATCGTTCCCTTCAAACACATTACCTTAATTACTCGTGAAAATTGTATATTCTTACATAATCGAATTTTTAATATAATCTCACCGACCATACTACTATAGCTTGTGCAGATCTTCACCGCTTCTGACTCTTGATGCAATGCTCTACCTCATAACTTCGGATGAAGTATTGTTGTCACATCTGAAGACATGCCGCTCAGTTTTCACTTGACAGTCGTAAATCTATTTCGCAATCTAGAGGGAATTTTCTCTTCTCTGTTCATGGCCGTTTTTATCACAGATTAGTCTTTCTCTGCTTTAGCGCTGTTTCCATGGAAACTGGTTCGGCTGAGCTCCAATCTCTAGGAGATCCTTGTAAGAGATTCAGAGAAATAACTAGTCTTAAAATTGCAACGAACCTACCATGAAACGGAATTTTTATGAACAGAGTTTATGTGCAACATATTACTCTAGAACTGCTTCCCAGCAGATCACAATATTCAGCAAGTACTTTTCAAACCGTAATCAATGTTATCCATTTTATTATTTATTTTAAATCCTCTCATAATATTATTCAACATTCAATTGACAGTCGAAACATCTGATTAACCCTTAATTTCGAGTGGCTTTTGGCCTTTAAATGTGTTAGATAATGGCTTGGACGCATCTATTCGAGATGGGTTTGACTTGCGCGATGATGGCGGAGTCATTCTGTCCGGGTGCGTTTTCCCACGCCAAGAACGACGGCTGATGCGATCTTAAGGTCACCGAGGTCAAGGTTCAGATTTGCACCTGGTATTGACAAGCGAGAGTTAGACGAAATTTGAACGAGACTCCCTGGCGTGGGAACATTGAATTGGATTTTGAGTCAATTACTGTCTAGAAGCGAGAGAGTCAACATAAAAAATGTGACGATACGAGAAGGGAATATTCCCTAAATGGAAGACAGGCGCACGGATCCCCCCTCTCTCTCTCTTTAGGAATAGTTAGGACAACAGTAATAATCTAACTACGATATTCGTAAATCTCTCTCTATCAACATAACGCAAGATAACGCCACGGCAATACAAACGACGCCTGAATAAAAGTAATTAAAAATAAGAGTGTTGTCTTATGGAGCGAGAAAGGTCCTTTGTTACAGACAGATCCCGGAGATGGCCACGGCAGTGCAGAGGCGAAGAAAGACTCAACCACCGGACGACGGAAACGGCCGAGAAAATACGATGGTATGAATTATTTTAAAGGGCTATCCACCAAATGTTGTGAGTCATTTGTACTAAAAACATTAAGAAAACCAAAACTCATGCATAATAGATGTAGAGCAAAATTATACGTAAGTTGAAATTAATTTGTTCACCTTAAGCGTACTTATATAACATTTATTACTATTGGAGATTTGGCTATGTGAATCCGAAACTATACTATTACTTCTATTAATGTACTATTTAACTTCTATTCCTACACTAATCTAAAACAAAACTATTACGATCTTATTATACTCAATTCAATTTGTTATACTATTTCCGACTAATGTAGTATATTTCACTGCTAAATAAGGAGGTTAGTGTAGAATCTGTTATGTTGTTTTAATAGAACCTTCCCAGGTTATACTTCTTTTGTTTTGGTAAAGAAAATATAATATCTGTTCTGTTGTCCTTGTCATAAGACAACCCCACAACAATTACCTCATTCCTCGTGTTGGAACAGTGTAGCATAAGTTCGATTGTCATCATGTAATCTTCCCAGGCATTACCTCCTCTTTTGGACTGGATGTAGCATACTATCTGTGCTTTTTATATGTGATCATCATCCCCGGTGTTACCTCCTCCTTTGAGTGTAGCAAGAGTATAATATATGTTTATTCGCCATGATACATCCTTCCAGTCATTACCTCTTCATTTTGGGTTGATGTAGTGTAGTATCTGTTCTATTTTAATAATACCAGTCCCGCATGTATTCTTCTTCTTGGATAGAAATTACAATCTATCTCTGTTTCACTCAGAGCTACATTTTTATGATAATGTTCTCATTTTCAGTATATATGCCTATACGAGAAAAAGCAATGATAGGCGGGCAACCGGTGTATTTTTTATCTTCAGGGAGAGCAGATTATACAATATATATATATATATATATATATATATATATATATATATATATACGCATGCGTGTATATATGCATGTACGTGTGTGTATATTGTATGTGCGTATATATATATATATATATATATATATATATATATATATATAAATTTAATACAACAAAAGATATAAGAGGCAACTAATATCTTTAATTAGTGAACATCCGGATAAAACTGAAGCTCAATATACTGGATAGAGCATTAATAGCACTAGATAAAGTGAAAGAATAAAATAAGGTGCGAATCAAATGTCATTAGAATTCAATGTTCAAGCACTTTGCAATGTTAAAGTACTTTGATTGAACATTGAATTCTAATAAAATTTGATTCGCACCTTATTTTATTCTTTCACTTTATATATATATATATATATATATATATATATATATATATATATATATATATTCATATAAATATATATATATATATATATAGTTGTTTGTATATTATGAATTTCACTTATTTATCAGAGTGTTTACAATATTTATATATATATTTATAAATAATTAGTCAAAGCTCTCGCTAAATGAACAAGTTTAAGTAGGCTGACGACACACAGTGGTTTATAGCGCAATGCAATACTCTGGTTATATTTATATCTGTTTGACGGCTTGCTAATATGCTCGCTGAATTTGCCATTTTCACGTTAATTCAATCTCCAATTTCTACGGCAATGCGTGTTGGCAGCAACGGTTAACTCCTCGGCTACTGAATCAAGAATGGCTTTCATATTAAGGTTCGAATTGTGCGCCAAGAAAAGAGTGTTTCCTCTCATACTGAGCATTGCAAGTTTGGTATGGAGCGCATGTGTATATGAGTAGATTTGAAAATAATAGTAATTTCTAAATAATAGTATATATATATATATATATATATATATATATATATATATATATATATATATAAATTTATCCTTATATGTGTATATGTTTTTTTCTGAACGCGTTTACTAACACAAACGAAACCGGTCAAATCTTTTGTTTTTGTTTTTCTCCTGCATTTTAACCTGTTTTCTGTTTGCCATTTTTCACGCACATATATATATATATATATATATATATATATATATATATATATATAAAGGTAGAAGAAATAAGAGTGATAAACATATACGAATGTCCAGATTTATTTCCAACTTAGATTGTTCAATGCAAGGTATATTCTTTAATAAACTAATGGTTATTGTTCTCTTCTTAAGTCAAGGCTTTTCAAAGGTCGAAATCTTATCATCAGAGGAGATATACAGATAGATAAGTTGGCTGTGGAAAAGCCAAAGTTCAAACATTTGAAAAAATATTATTAAAAATGGAGTGAAAAAGAGTCCGTGTGAAAGAGATATAGGATTTGTCCAGATGGTAATTGTCCGTTACTAAAGTGTCCAATGAACAGGATATTTTGAAGAAGGAGCAAACAATCTTTTTCGTAGAGGCAGTATGGAAAAGTGTTCAAAATGAAGTAACTCCAGTGGTGAGAAGTCAAATTTAAATCGTAGATGGAGCGCACTTAAACAGAATTGAAATGAAAAATCTGGCCATTCTAAAATCTTCCTGGGCCAATCATATATATATATATATATATATATATATTAGTACTTCATGTATCCACATAAAATATTATAAGGAGATATAATTTTTGATGTATCAGTTTTCAGTATTTACTTCAACAGTGCTCGATACGTAAGTAGAGCTAGGTAGTAAGCAATGAAAATATATATGGCAATCAAGCTACACAGAGGCTCCCGTGTACTATCTCCAGGGGAATCGTCAGGCATTTAGCCTGACGATTCCCCCCGGAGATGAAACACGGGAGCCTCTGTGTAGCTTGATTGCCATATATATTTTCATTGCTTACTATATATATATATATATATATATATATATATATATATATGATTAACTCATGAGGTTTCACTTATTCAGTTTGTTTTCATGCGAATTTCTGAATGTGCATGTGTCTAATCATGTTAACGTTTTATTTATGAATAATTATAATTATTTATGAATAATTGTTCGGAGCTCTCGCTAGATGGAGCACTGTAAGTAGGTTGACGACAAGACGTCATTTATAGGATAATTCAATTTACTAATCATGTTCAAGTTTAATTTCAAGTTGAATCCAAATCGAATTCCTCAAAAAATTATATTTAGATATTTATGTTCATAAGATTATGTCAGTCGGCTCTTTCAAGTAGAGTTCTTTAGTTGGTCAATGTAGTATATGTTCGTTCATTATATATATTTTAACATAAATATGTTCTCTATGCATATGTTTGCCAGTAATAATAAAGAGAAAACAAATGAATATTGTTATAATGAAAACACATTTATTCATAATATCATATAATCATGTATACATTACAAATATCGACACGGGTTTGAACGCAACGTCCTCATCGGACAGAAGTAATATACATTAACGTTTGATGTTAATCTACCAGCAGGTGTTTGAGCGGCTCTTCAGGTAACTGCAAATCTTGGGGTGGCCAGCGATACGGTTGTATAAACTCATCAGTTTGGGATAGCTACTAAACATATTCTGGTTCTCCATATACATGTTCTCCATGCAACAGTAGAACATCATATCGCACCACATCATCTGGAACAAGAAGAAAGTAGAACAAATATTCATAAATAAATATGTAACCCGTTAGAAAGATTATATGAAACGGCTTTATTCATATACTCTTCAACAATATTGAAAAGTAACAAGTGGGATAACTAAGATATACATTGATGAATATAAAAACGGTTATCTGTTTTACAATTAAAATTGTATTGCTTTTCCTGTATAAGTTTTTAATGAAGGTACAAACAAATTAAAATTTAAAAAATTGATCCCGAACACGCCGTGTAGTGGTTAGGTAGTTAGATGATGATGATGATGATGATGATGATGATGATGATGATGATGATGACGACGACGACGACGATGCTGATGCTGATGATGATGAATATGATGATGATGATGATGATGATGATGATGAATATGATGATGATGATGATGGTGATGATGACGACGATGATGTTGAGGACGACGATGATGATGATGATGTTGTTTGTACATCGTTTGCGTGATAATGTAGTTGTTTATTTGTGGGTTCGCAGATGGTTCATCATTCCGATCCGAAGTCTGAAGTATTTCCCGCTTGTAGAGCACGTGTTTGATGATTCTGTACCAGATGCGCTGACTTATCTGTCTTTTCGAATAGCACGTTTTCTCGCGCGTTCCTAACCTCATGCTGATTCAGCAACCGTGGCTCATCTGTGGCTTGCCGTACGCCATGAACACCTGTTCTGAGATAGGTTTTCCCGCCAGTCGGAACACAAACCGAACTGTTCGAGGAACACCTTCAAGCTGCCCTTGAACCGTTTTCTCCTGTTGTCCTACGGTTCTTATTGCATTTAACCATCTCATAGTAAAAGAACTGTTGCTAGAGTATTGAATCTGACATGCAGCAAATATGACGTGCACAACGAACCTGAAACTGTTGCAGCATGGTGTATGCTGACGAAAAGATTTGTCTCTGGTATATTGTCTTGCAACTTGATTTTTATCAATCTACGGAGACAGGTCTTGTTAAAATGGATTAGTTTCTACGTGGCTGGCATATATGATCCAAGTCTCGCATGCGTATTTGAAGATGGTTAGAATAACAATTCTGTATACCTGAAGTTTGGTCGGCAGCCGAATTCTACCACGCTCCCATGAAGTGGATCGAAGACGTTCAAAGGCAGTGCTATCTTTGGCGATCATACAGTCGACTTCATCGTCTATGTGTACTGCCCTTGACCGAGTACTGCTTAAGTAAGTTAACTTGTCCACGGCTTTTTAGATAAGTTCCATAAATTGAGATCTATGGTTCAGGATATCGCTTCTCCGGTTCAGGCTGGTGCATTACCTCAGTAATCTAATATATAAAAGAATATACGTCGTATATTTTACGGATGATTAAATGCATGCTATAAATCGCTCTAAACTTACCATGTCACCCATGAAGAATTTGCTTCCATTATCACGCATGCCCAGAGTCCTTTCCATAAAAGGCATAATTCTGTTGAAACTATTCATGTATCGCCAGTTCATATAATTCTAGAAAAATAAGACAACACTTTCATATAGTCATTTCAAGAAATCTAACAAAGAAAATTTGGACCTAAATAGCATTTAAGCTGACATACAAAACTTTGATTCTGACGAGAAAATTCCCAGCGTGAATTTGTGGTGTCTTATTTTTTACGGTCTTTAAGGCTTAAAAGGCCGAAAAGAAAAAAATACAACAAGAAGGAGGTAATGCATAGTTGGTCTCATGCCCACAAAATATATACTACACTACCAACCTACCCCGAATAAAGGAAAGGTTATATCTTAGAAGATCTTGGACCACATAACACCACCCACCCTGAAAACGAAAAAGAAGAAATAATGCTTGTCGGTATCGTATTATGACGAATATATACTACACTATTACCCTAAAAGAGGAAATAAATCCTGGGAGGGTGGTGTCATGACCACGGAACAGAAACTACTCTACCCCCTCGATTTAAGTATTGTAGGTAGTACATTATTATGCACAGTAAACTAAAGTGAACATTACATTTAGTACACTAGTACATTAAAATAAGTAATAGTAGTGTTTAGGTTTCAGACTTCCAGATATTAAATCTCAATTAATATTCACAATAACAGATAATAATGCATTAATTTACAAATGTATATATATATATATATATATATATATATGTATATATATGTGTGTGTGTAATAAGGAGATGTAGTTTGCTTGAAGCATTGCGTGTAATATGTATATAAGGAGCATTAGAAGGCTATAACAATGCAAGAAATTGAAATAGGTCGGCGTTGAGAAGTATGACAAAAACAAGTATGTTTTTCTTTCAATTTTATTTTATTTTTTTATTCAAACTTACTTGATTAGTCAAGACTTCTACACAGTGAGCTTATGTGTGTGACCGTCTTCGCTAATATATTTCGAGGAAATACCTCTTTATCAAATTCTGGGGGTTTCAAATCTCGAGAAATCGTGCGGAACGGAAAATTGTTATATAGTTATACCGCAGTAAATATCAATGGAGCCTGCAGCGAATTGAATAAAATCAAAATAAATATTTAATTTGATGAAGAGGTATTCTCTCGAAATATATTATGAAACACGGGGCCACACATTTTATCACTTGTATTATGACAGCATTCTAATACTTATATATATATATATATATATATATATATATATATATATATATATATATATATATATATATATTTGTTCAATACATTGAAGATTGCGTAAGCCTGAAACATCGATGTCTGTTGGTAATAAATAATTAATATTTATTTATAAATATTGTTATATAGCCCCCTTTACTAAAGCTGGGAACTCTGAGTGAATTTAATAACAAGCAGTAATACTAGATTCCTTACGAGACCCAACACGATTTGTTGTTGTTGATCACTCTTGACCGCTTGCTGTGAATACCCACCTACTTGGTATTTACAAAGTTTAATTCCTCCTAAATTACAAGCTAATTTCTGGTGGCCAACTGGTAAGTCTCTTGACTGCGAATCAGTCGTGATCGTAGTTCGCGCCCACCGACCGTTAGCTATGAAACATCGATGTCTGTAAGTAATAAATGATTAATATTTATTGATAAATATTATATATACATATATATATATATATATATATATATATATATATGTATATATATATATGTGTGTGTGTGTGTATAATATTAGAACATATTGGGCATAGAACATATACTACACTACCAACATACCTCAAATCAATGGGGGAGGTTTTACTTTGCAGGATGGTACATGACCAAATAACAGTTTATATATCACATTATTCTGAAATAGTATAATAAACTGAATTGAGAATTAAACGATAGTACAATAGCCGTAATTGTATAGTTTCGGCTTCAGAGAGACATATACCAACTCTCTATTACTAATAGACGTATCTATATACATTTAGAAAAAATATATATTAAAAAAATACTTACGTCATAGTTGCTGCAGGTGCCTTCACCACCAAAGCCGTAGTCATTCATGTTGTACTGAATATGAAACAAATGTAAACAATATCGACTGTAATTTACAATATACAAATAAAAATATACATTTTATTCATTCATCTAACGTCTTTTAGCTGAAATGCATTGAAATGAAGGAGTATACATGATCACATCACGTTCTCTTCATTTAGTGTCGATAAACTTATCGATGACAGACTTCGAGAGTCCGACTGACTTTACTTTATTTCAAATAAGAGAACGCTTTTATATCCTCTTCAGTAATACATTTTCATAGATACTACTTAAATAAATGTATAGTTCAACATTGTTAAAAAGATTTTAACAAATAATTTACACTGATAATTTTCGCTATTCAGACCGAAATATTGATTTTGTAGTACAGAATAGATCCTAAATTTCGAGAATCCGACTGACTTTTATTTATCATATAGATGTATCATGCCTTCTTTGCTTATACATTTTTATAGATAGTAGTTTAAAAGAAAGTTGTAAACACAAAAATATGAATAAGACTTTTAAGAAAGAACACAGACTTATAATTTCCGTAATTTATTGGCTATTCAGATTTATATATTGATTTTGTAGTATCTAACGTATAGATGACAAACATCGAGAATCCGAGTGACTACTGTTCAATATAACATATCATTTATTATAATTTATTTTTATTCATTTCATAGATAGTGTTTAAAAAGAAATACGCAAATCTACAATTTTAATAAAAGAAGATAATTCTAATTTGAATTAAACGCTTACTCGTGTCTGGGGTTCGAATCTTACGACCGGCTAAAGTGTTATATTTACACTGATGATTCCTCATAAATGAAACGTATATGTACGTGGAAAATAATTAAAGATATTCATTAGTAAATAATTATATATATGATATAATATAATGTATAGGTGTTCGTATGCGCAAAATAATGTTTTACCTTTTAGTCTTAGTTAAGCTGTATTTGCGATGTGCGTTCAATAAATAGTTAGCCGTGAAACTGAAAAAGTCCATCAAATATGAAAATGACTAAGTAACTCTGAAGTGCTCGTGACCCAAGGGTCACAAAAACAAAGAATAAAAGTTAAACAGATTGGTGTGTCTGATAATTGATGTTTTGATAATTGTATATGTGCATAACTAACTAACCCTGAAATATCCTCTATATAGTAGGAACAGAAAACAGACAATGACACAGTTAGTAAATGGATTATATGACAGTATCAAGTTGTGAAGTCGTCTATTTTGTATCAGTTGAATATGTGTGACTACTGTATAACTCACTTGTTCAGTTCATACAAATATAAATCACACTCACCCTGAAGCGTCCGTTCCTCCAGTGGAAGTACCTCATGTAATCGTGCATGATTTCATAGAAGCAATCAGCGATGTAGTCACACCTGAACATGTCCATGGCGTTCTTGGGGTAAAGGTCTTAAAAAAAAAATAATAACGATGTAGTCTGAGCTGACTTTATTTTGTTTACCGTGTTTATATAAATAATTATGTGTATGTACTCGGGCAAACATATATATAGCCGGCTATTGTAGAGAAAAGAAATTAAAAAGGCATTAACAGTCACATTCAAATTTAGGGTACACAGTATATCCATTGCTTTTTGGGGGTGGCGACGGTGGTTAGGTCTATAATGACACGGACTGGCGACCTGGGTGTTTCAAGTTCGAATCAAATCGGTTCCACATAACCATTTTTACATTGGGATGTTGGCAACCTTAACCTGGTAGTTCCCGTAAGTACCCGATGTTTTTCTAGAAACACTTCTAACTAGAAAGATATCGGGGAAACCAATGCCAGCACTAGAACAATCTGATTCACACGAAATATATGAATTGATATTTTCTTCTTCTTTGCTCTCTCTCTCTCACACACACAAACGTGCTGTTGCTAGTCTCAGTCTTTTCTATAAATACTATTATGTACTTCAGAATTGTCGTATATATATACCCTGCTTCCTTTGTTCCATCTCGTTTGAGTTGTTTATAACAACTTCAGGCATGTGGAACTCTCGTCCTGCTGACTGGTTTCCCCTACGTAAAGCTTCGTTCTATTCGATGTTATTTATAAATTGTACATTACATTGCGTTTTTGATGAATACAAACCGCTCCTGCCTCAGAACCAGACAGTTGCATTGCGTATACTGAACGAAACTGAAGTTTACTTTATTACCTGTAGTGGTATAACTGCGGTAATGGTTCTCTGAGAAGAAGAATTATCTTTGAAAACTCATGAGCTAAGGACTTTAAGATACTTTGCTTGAACCTTGAATTCTAATAAAATTTGATTGACACCTTATTTTATTACTTCATTCTATATTATAATATTAATGCTCTATCCAGTATAATGAGCTTCAGTTTTTATCCGGATGTCTCACTAATTATAAGATATTAGTGGACGCTTATATCTTTTGTTCGGTTGATTTATATATATATATATATATATATATATATATATATAGAGAGAGAGAGAGAGAGAGAGAGAGAGAGAGAGAAGCGCGTGTGTGATTCATATGTTTTACACCGTGTATATATGTAAGCAGTTAATTGATTTAAAAACTTGATCTCATCTTTAATACTTTTATTTAAAAGAATTAAATGCGACTCACCATATTCGCGAGCCAAGTACCTGCAAATCGCCATTGTCTCGGGCATCATATCTCCATTGTCCATCTGCAGACAAGGGAGGTTGTGACAGGGGAAATCTGGAAAATAAATAAAAACAATATCAGTTTAAATAAAGATAAGTCTGATAAAGAAAAGGCATCTTATTACTCAATATACATACATGTATATTTAGATGTCGAATTAAATTACAGATAATTGAATTATCGTTTAATGATAATATATTGTGATGATATAAAGCTCAATATATTAAATAGAGCAACCAATTCAAGAGATAGAAGGTGAGAATAAAAAATGGTAAAGATACAATATTTATTAGAACATCAAAAGTTCAAAGCAAGGATCTTCATATCCTTACTCCATGGATTTTCAAAAATAAACTCTTTTCATCAGAGGATATAGAAAAACCGACAATGTAATTATCGGCAACATTCAACTTTGAAATTTTTTTTAGAAAAAATAAAAACCAAAAGATGAAGCGTATTTTGTTGAGATGAGAACGTATTGCTATGGTAGGCGCCGTCAAAAAAACACGTTAAAAATTAAACAGCTATCATATTAGAAATGCATGTATAGAAAAAACCCTCAAATTGTTTAGGAATCCAAATATTGTTGTTAAATGCTATATATATATATATATATATATATATATATATATATATATATATATATATATATGTGTGTGTGTGTGTGTGTGTGTGTGCGTGTGTGTGTGTGTGTGTGTGTGTGTGTGTATTTGCTGTGTACTCAAACTGAAGCATTTTAAGCCGAACGGATATTAGATTATTTTCTAATATTGAATTCCAAAGAAATTTAAAGATTCTAACAGTTTTCGACAAAAACAAAATGGGGTAGCAGCAGAATTCGGGCGCATCTGCATATCTGAAGAGCCATTATGTCGATAAGATTTAAGCTGGATGATACGAATACTCTGATTGTGTAACTATGATGAAATAGTTGTTAAAATTAAAATCAATGTTGTTTATATGTACTTAGCCTGATGATTTCCTGCGGCATAAACATTGACGCCTCTGTGTAGCTTACCTTTTATAGATATACTTATGTACTACTGCTAATCTAACTGTTTAAGTAAATACTTAAAATCTATAAACAATATATTATATCACCTTAAAATATTATACGTATCTATCTATCTATCTATCTATCTATCTTTACCTTTCTCTCTCTCTCTCTCTCTCTCTCTCTCTCTCTCTCTCTCTCTCTCTGTGTATATATATATATATATACATATATATGAAATATAATTCTTATATATATATGAATATAAGCAAATAAAAAAGTTGATGAACTTAGTTTTCCGATAATATCTACAATTACATTGTTGGTGTTTCTCTATCCTCTGATGAAAAGAGTGTATCTTTGAAAATCCATGGATTAAGGAGTTATATATATATATAATTCATATTTATGTAATGATTTTTTATTGGTCATTGTAGCGTTTGTTGTTTTTTTTGCTTACTATTATTTCGATTGAGTGATTATTAGTCGCCCTTAACTTTATAAGACGTATTTCTCGTTAATATATATATTTTTTTATTTTTATTCCTTTATACGTACATAAAAGTAATCCATGAACACGTGTTTCTAGGTCACAGCTGTCATCAGCATTGCTAACTAAAACAAAGATCGAACCTTCGATATTGATATCTATAGTCCAGTGTATTTACCACTGGGCCAAGACGCTTGTCTAGAAATATGTACGATTTTTATCACCTAAATATGTAATGTATATTTATGTAATTATTTTTATTGGTGATTGTAACGTTCGTTGTTTTTTTTCTTACTATTATTTCGATTGTTTCACTCCCTGAGTAATTGAGATGCAGAAAATTGCATTAGTCGCTCTTAACTTTATAAGACGTATTTCTCGTTAATATATATATTTTTAATATTTTTTTTATATAACATTAAGTTATCCTAGAGAGAGACTAATGATGCATTTTTCTACATATTTCTAGACAAGCGTCTTGGTCCAGTGGGAATAGCGCTGGACTATATATATATCAATATCGATCTTTGTCTAAGTTAGCAATGCTGATGACGGCTGTAAGCCAGAAACACGTGTCCATGGATTACTTTTATGTACGTATAAAATGTATAAAAATACATATTAACGAAAAATACGCCATATAAATTATCTGTCGTTTCCCTTATTTTGTCCTTTATTTCTTCACATTTCATAAGAGATGTTTCTGACAAAGGGAGAAGAATTGCTGTTTTTTCAGTTCGGAATATATCTATCTAACACTTATCGTATGCTAATTTTGAAACAGTATTTCTCTTTAGCTATTTAGCAAAATTGACTTTCTTCCTTGCCTGGAACGATTTCTATTAATATATATATATATATATATATATATATATATATATATATATATATAGCTTTTCAACATCCTTGCTGAAACTCGGACAATTTCAGGCAAATCAGGATTTAAAACTGTAATATTTTTTCTGCATTTTTATTCATCCTGAGAATGTCTACAATAAAGACGAAACGTACACATAAAAATATAGTTTTTGACGTTCCTTTTTCATTTTCCACACACACACACACATATATATATATATATATATATATATATATATATATATATATATATATATATATATATATATCATATTCTGCAGTGTGTCTAGGAGGAATGGTGAAAGCGTGCAGTAAAAATGGAAAGTAGCAAGCTGGCGCGATAACGTATATTTCTTGTAGATCTAAACAAGTTCGTGATTGACAGGAAACCTTCGATTATAGATATTATTCTGCAGGATGCGGGGAGAAAACGTGTGATGAAGAAATGGTTATTAAAATATTTTCTTACCATTCCTACAACGATCCCAATCGGAAAATTCGTATCTCTTGTCCATGTATTTGACGCCAGCCATGGCCATCATCATACGAAGGATCTCGGCACGTCCGCGGCCATTGAAGTAATGGAGGGTGTAGTTAGGCATGGTGGAGTGGTTGTCGGCTTGTGTAGCACAAAAAGAAGAACAATTTGTTGCGATTCGAGTGACTGCAAGTGTTCTCTGACGAGCAAGATGGAAACGAACCGCGTATTTATACGCTCAGGGTAATTAAGTTGTTAGCGCTGACGAATCGGCCGATGCTAACCCGCCCAAGGACGTCTATGATAATATTCCGCACTTGATAGAGTTTAATTCGGGTTGTCGTGAACCAATTGCATTTATGCAGGTGACAAACACTATTGATTGTCTGGCGCAGATCACGTAAACAGTGTCGATTGATTCCGGGTGCAGTTTGCTGTTTATTCTCGCTTTTAGAAACCGTTAATTACGCATATTTGGTTCGGGTAGGGATGCCAATTACCTAACAGAATAATACAGTACGGCAAAGGATCACTTTTAAATTCTTATTTTTCTGTTTAATTTCTTAATTGCAAAGTTTGACAGATGACGCATTTAAAATTTTTTTAAAACTACCTGCTCCGTAATGAAAGTTGCAATATCAATAATTTAGTCCTTACATCCCCACATTTCAGGAGCAATTTTTCTGACAAAGGAGAAATAATTGCTCTTTTCTGGGTCGGAATCTATACATATAACATTTATTGTTTGCTTGTTTTTGATCTTGAACTATTTTTTTAGTTATTTTTAGCCCCTTACATCAAGTTGCTTCATGCCTTGTCTGAAGCGATTTCTATGAAAAAAAAAAGTAATTACGTAACCGATTGGGAATGTTTGTATTTAAAATTACCGAATAATATAGTCTACTTTTTGGAAGAAGAATCAGTAATCTAAAACTAAAAACGATCTTTTATAGAAGTTACAGGAAACAAAAACACCCGCCAGCGAACAGACAAAATGTGGGTTAAATAAATAAGGGTGATATCACTTTACTAAGAGAAGTAGATTATTTCATGTCACATAGTAATTGCATAGAATTATTGTTACTCTTATATTTCCGCCTGTAAACTAACTCTGTTCATCATTCCTTAATCTATTCCAAGGAGGCATTTATTCTGAATTTTATATAGCTCAACATCAAACCTTACACTTATCTAAATCCTAAACTAACTTCTAAAACTAACTCTAAGATAGTCCTAACAATAACAATAGAAAGGAGACACAAAAACATGTAACAAATAATGTTTCTTTAATGGAAGACGATCCGGACAAAGCATGAAGCCACTTGATGTAAGAATTTAACAGGGATGAAATATGAGTATCGCAATGACAGAATATGCCTATTGGTTTAAGTGGTCAAAAGACCAAGGTTAAAGGAAGGAGAAAAACAGTCAGCAGGAAGCTTGCAGTTCTTGGAAAGAAGCTACTGGAATAGGAAGCTGTTTTACAATTCGATATCAAAACAGGAAATTGATGGAGACCGCTACATAAACGAGTCAAACGATATAGAACAAAGGAAGCAGGGAATATATCTTATCATTCTGAAGAAAACATATCATTATAGTATTTATAGAAAAGACTGACACTAGCGACATCACGTCTTTGAGAGAGAGGTGCAGAGAAGAAGAAAGGGTATGGTCAATCATATTACAGATGCGTTCCTACACCTTATCAAGACACCTCAAATGGGGCAAAGATTCACCAGCCCAAATATGGCAGTAGTACTCAACACAAGGTCTGATAATAAATTGTTAAGATAGAGAAGTATGATATAAACTGATTATTACCAAGATTTACAATGTAACGGAAATAATTATGGAAACAAAATAGTATATGTTTTATCTAAAGTGATTACGCGTTCTGATCACCATAAATAGAGATTATATCTTCTTTTTCCATATGAATGAACAAATATGTAATGTTTTTGTAGATTTCTACCCCAGGAGTTCCATGGACATGATGAGGTGTGACTACATCAGCGATTGCTTCTATGAAATCATGCACGATTACATGAGGTACTACCACTGGAAGAACGGACGCTTCAGGGTGAGTCTGTTATGTAGAATGTTGCAATGGTGTATGTGTACAAATTCCAAATCATCTATCTACCTGTATGTGGATATATATATATATATATATATATATATATACATATATATATATATATACATATATACATATATATATATATACATATATATATATATATTTATATATATATATATGTGTGTGTGTGTGTGTGTGTATCTTGGCAGAGTCTTTTCTTTTATACAAGTATCATTAAAAATAACGGACATCTTGTGTCTGGTTATTTTTCTAAGATCCTTTCCGTTTTTCTGATTAGGTTCTTAGTTTCAGACGGAAACTGGCTGATTACATGGTCTGCTTGTAGTTCTTTTTAATATAACACAGCCTGAGACTGAGAAAATGTTTGGAGCGATAGAGAGAACCGACTTTACAAGAAGCAGAAAGAGCAATGGATCTAATGTATCAAGTCCAAGAAAGATTTGATGAGAGAGAAAAACCAAGAAGTTTCATGACCGGTTGACTAATTTTGAAAAAACTTCGATTCTCCTTTAATCAAGGCAAATCACAACTGAAGCGTACGGAGCTACTGTGATAACGTCCAGATTGATAGGGCTAAGTTGGATAGAGAGTGAGGCAGAAAGAGTGTTGTTCACGTTAAATGTTGGTACGATCGGTAAAACAGGGAAAAGAGAAAGGTAACCCATGAAAGCCCGGTGAAAGAAGCTATTAGAATAGAAACCCTTCCGGCATATATAGACCTCTAAAGTGAAGGGGTGGAATTTTGCTGTCAGTCGGTGGGTCAGGTGTTCATCTCATTCATTTATAAATAGCGGGCTTTTATACAAAATACTCGATTAAATAAACGATATATAACAAGACTGCCATGGCGGATATCAGCTTTCCTGAGGGTCCAACATTCAAACTCTTTGGCCTAACATTAACAGATACATAGAAAGTACTTACAAGTCTGCTGAAAAATGTAGGTAATTCTCTACCGAGCGACAAAACTTCTCACATCTTACATTATTCTATATATCTACAAATCCGATATTCTCCCATGCATGGAATATTGTTTTCACATCTGGGCTGGTGCATCAACCGCTAGTCTCTCCCTGTTAGATCAGGCCTCAATAAGAGTCTATAACACTATAGGTCCCAAAGTGTCTACCAAGCTCTACCCCCTATTCCATCGCCGTGATGCTGCATCACTCTGCTTGGTTTACAACTACTTCAACGGAATGCGCTTCGACCAAGTTGCTGCACTTGTGTCCCATCGTCGTAAATGCCCCTGACCAACCCGTGAATCAGCAACATACAATCCCATCTTCTGTAGAGGTTCCCGGGTGTTGGAAGGATTTCTATTCTAATAGTTTTGTCCCTCGGACCACTCTCCTTTGGAATTCACTCTCTGTGTTCCTAACTATAACAACATACAGACATTTACATGTAATGTAAACAAGCATCTCGCTAAACAACTCCCAATTTAAAATGCCCCTATAAATATTACCCTCATTCTCAGTAGCCCCTTTGTGGTTCAGTGGCAGCGTGTTTGTTTGGATCAATAGAAAGAAGATCTTAATAGGCCGAAATACATTTTGTGCATTTAGTGATGAAAAGTGTCCGTATAGGGGTGACAGACCGAAGAACATTCTACTAACTACTTAAAACATGTTTAAAAGTTTGGCTAGGCTGGGAGGTAGTATCATGAAAAATGAACAGTTTATGCGCTGTCCCCCAAAGGATAAGGTTATGCCTAGGAGTATAGTATCATGATATACACTGCCGTCAAAAAAGATGATTTAATTCCTGGGATAGTTGTATTATTATGAACATATATATATATATATATACATATATAAATATGGTAAAATGAAAAAGGAAAACCAAAAACTGGATGTTTTTATGTGTACATCAACGTTTCGTCTTTATTTATAAGACTTCATCAGGATGATGATATAGAGAAAAGATGTCATGCAAGTACAAATACATGTAGGGTAGACATGTTGGGAGGAAAAATAAAATAAAATGAAAAATAATGGCCACGTCTTGGTGGACGTCCGTACTTGTTAGAGAATAAAAATGAGTGAAGAAAAGTACGGACGTCCACCAAGACGTGGCCATTATTTTTCATTTTATTTTATTTTTCCTCCCAACATATCTACCCTACATGTATTTGTACTTGCATGACATCTTTTCTCTATATCATCATCCTGATGAAGTCTTATAAATAAAGACGAAACGTTGATGTACACATAAAAAACATCCAGTTTTTGGTTTTCCTTTTTCATTTTACCATCACGTCGGATTACCTTCATCCTTCTCTTCCCATATATATATATATATATATATATATATATATATATATATATATATATATATATATATATATACTACATTCGCCTTCCACCACCAAAATAAAAAGGTTATGCCTGGGAGGATGGTCTCATAACAACATAAAAATACTAAACTAACCCCCAAAGAGAAGGGGGCAGTGATTGGTAAGATGGTCTAAAGACAACAGAACAGATACTACACTAACCCCACCAAATAGGCGGTAGTATCTGGAAAGATGGGTTAATTACAACATAAAAGATTATACTTTACCTACGCCCGTCTCCAACCATAAAAGGAAGAAGGTAATACTTGGGAGGCTCCCAACGGTTGCATATTTTCGCTAGGCTGAGGGATGGTATCTTGACAAACGAGCATTTACTGCACTGTCCCACAAAAGAGAAGGTAATGCTTGGGAATATGGTATCATTATGAACGAACATATACACTGCCATCCCAAACGAAAGGGGGATTCTATACTTATTAACACACACTAGAAGAAGATAATGCCTGGGAGAATGATTTCATAATAAAAGATATATAACACCCTAAACCTAAAGGAGAAAATGGCAATGCATGTTAGGATGGTCTCAAGACAACAGAACAGATACTACACCAGCCCCCCCCCCTCCGACATAGAGCCGGTAGTGTCTGGGAAGATTATTTAATTAAAGCAGAACATATAATACTTTACCTACGCCCACAGTCACCCTAACAAGTAGAAGGTGATTATTGGGAGGATGGCCCCATCAAAATAGAACTGATACTACACTAACCCCTGCTGAATTGAGCTTTGAAAGATAGCACATTAGTCTGAAATAGTATAGTAAACTGAATTGAGCAAATAGTACAATAGTACAATATTAATAGATTTAATAGTATAGTTCCGGCTTCGGACAGATAGATATCAACTCTTTATTAGGAATAGTGTTGGTACTGCTATCGATTCTAAACCAGTTTCCATGAACTTTCCGTCGACAGCGTTCGGGCATGCTACGTAAACCCCCGAGAGATGCCGAATCGTATGGTGGCAGATATGCCGAGCGATTAGTAAAACAGCTGTCAGTAACCGGACGACAATTTGCCTAATCAGTATTGAAATTGATTAAAGCCAGAAGCAATTGATCAAAGCCAGTGCATGTTTATTTCCTGTTAAATTAAAAAAAGAAAAGCAAATCCAATGAATTACGAAGAGCTGTGTAGTAGAGTTGAATCTCGCGAAGGAGTCATGTCCTTCTGCCAGGAAGAAAATATGTTAGCAAAAAAGAAAAACATGTCCGTAATGCTATTACATGTGCCGCTTGATAGAAAGGAAAGATATTATTATTATTAGTAGTAGTAGTAGTAGTATGAGTTTTATTATTATTACGATTATTATTATTATTATTATTATTATTATTATGATTGTTGTTGTTATTATTATTAGTCTTATTATAATTATTATTATTATTATGATTATTATTATTATTATTATTATGCTGATGATGATTATTATTATTATTTTCATTATTATTATTATTATTATTATTGATATGATTATTATTATGATTATGATTTTTGTTGTTATTATTATTATTATTAAAATCATTATTATTATTATTATTATTATTATTATTATGATTATTACTATTATTATTATTATTATTATGATTGCTGTTGTTATTATTATCATTATTATAATATTTATTATGATTATGATAGTTATTATTATTAGTGTTATGATTGTTGTTATTATTATTATTATTATTATTATGATTGTTGTTATTATTATTATTATTATTATTATTGTTATTATGTGTATTATTATGAGTATTATTATTATTATTATTGTTATTATTATGATTATGATAATTATTATTATTATTATTATTATCATTATTATGATTGTTGTTGTTATTATTATTATTCTTATGGTTATAATTATTATTATAATAATAATAATTATTATTATTATTATTATTAACAGTTTTTAGCATTATTTTATTATAAAAAGAAAAACAACAAAATATTTATTAACAGTAATTTCGTTTTTGTGTTCGTTTTTTCTCAATCTTTCTTGAAAATTAAACTGAAAAAAAATACGACGCACCAATGTATCGAAGGTATCGGCTGCCACCATTCGGCTCATCATCTCTCGGGTGTTTACGTAGCATGCCTGAACGCTCGTGACGCGAAGTTTACGGAAACTGGTTCAAGATCGATAGAAGTACCATAGTGTTAATGGTTATACACCGACGAAAATGCTATGTATGATTTTAGCATGGCAGACCAACGGAAACCTTATTTTAAAACTAAGTATGGCAGACCAACGTAAACCTATTGTTACACTAAAGCTGAGTTAATCAACGTCTGTTTCCCTAAGGCTTTTTACTATACTTTTAATAACACAAAATACATGTTAAATATCTTTTAGTTACGTCATTGAGTTATGTTGAAAAATAATTATTATCTGATTATTCTAATTAGCGGTCCTCCCTAACTGTGTGTTGTTTCATCCTCAGCTGGTATACCGTATCTATCACCCTCGCTTCCGTCACTATCTCAATATCTATTTATTTACAGTTATAATAGAACTATATTAAAAAATATTAAAATTATAAACAAAAGGAAACATCACAATAAGTCGTAATCGTATTTTACTCGTAGCTGAAGAGAACGAACGAGCGAGATAACGAGCAGAAATAGACTAATGTTTATTTTTTTAAATTGTAACTTTATTTGATCCAAATAATCTTAGCTGAACTCAACGGTTTACCCAAAGATAACAGTTTTCCAGTACGCTGTCTATCACTCCCCATTCCTTCACCCTATCCTGCTTTTTTATTAACAGATAACTGTAATACAATTTCCCCACGTCTCTTACAATATTGACGTAAAGACACAGAAAAAAATAAAACACTACCAGCTTTTTGGCAAAGAGCAAAGTGTTGTAGCTGTTCAGATAATCTTTCTACACTAAGGAAATGTTTATTTTTATTCCGATCCAGCGTGCCCCTTTTTGGCTAGAGCTGGATTTTCCCCATATCAAATAGAGAATTTGTATCTTACTCTGGTCTCGTGGCGAGGCAAGTAAATATGGACAGCGTAAAATAAGAGACTACTGACGTTACTTGATTTTACCCTCCCCTCTATTTCGATATTGACGAAGTGAAACAACGAGAAGATGACAGTAGTACACCTATTTAACCCTTAGCTGGGGAGCGAAAAAGAGAAAGAGAGAGCGAAGGAATGAGAAAGAGAAAGAAAGACAGGGGAGTAATAGTGAGTAGATTGAACCTTTGTTTTAATTTTCTCGTTTTATTTTTTATTTTTTAATTGGCTTTGCAAGCTCACTTTTTATCGATTCAAAAAATCTAAGGCAAACTCAATGGCTGTATGAACATGTAACATAGTTCTTTACGCTGTATGTAACTTTCAATCTCTCTCTCTCTCTGTCTATCTCTCTCGCTCTTACTCCCTCTCTCTCTCCCTCTCTCTCTCTCTCTCTCTCTCTCTATATATATATATATATATATATATATATATATATATATATATATATATACAGCGTGGCGCAAAAGTGGCGCATTGGTTTGTTTAGGTGATTGAAACTATACTAGGCTTTTCTGATAAATAATATATTTACTTGGTAATTTTGTTGCAGTAGTTTTTTAAAAATAATATCCTGTAAATGGCTACCATTTTCGGCCTCACAAAGACGGGCTCTAGTTAGGGCATTTTCCATTACACCCCTTAGAATAACTGGCTCTTGTTCTTGGATTTCATGTCTGATATTGGTTTGAAGCTCTTGAAGTTTTGTAGGCGTGTTCACATATACCCTTTCCTTAAGATAACCGCAAAGGAAAAAGTCAGGGACTGTTAAATCCGGTGAACGCGAAGGCCAGTTAAAATCAGTAAATCTGCTAATCAAGCGCTCGTCAAACAATCCCGCAAAAGTCATGTATTAGTTTGAATCAGTAACAACTGATTCAAACTAATGCATGACTTTTGCGCCACCCTGTATATATATACATATATATAGATATACTTATATATATATATATATATATATATATATATATATATATATATATATAAAGTCAGGTTTATATTATATTCCAATAAGCATGTTTTTATTTTATTATTTTTATTTTTATTTGTTCACATTTCCAAAAAAACAAAACATTGCTGTTAGATATATTTTTACGTGAAACCAAACAAAAGACAAAGAAAAGATCAAACTCACACGTGTGGGAACCCACTAATACGGCATTTTGATTTTGATTTTGTTTCATTCAGAGCTAGTACATCTTAAAAGTTGTGTGGACATTTATAAATTTTAATTCAGTAATATTTCTTAAAATAGTTAATAAGTACTATATTTTATTTATAAAAATTCTAATTAACTTGAGGGTATTTTTTTACTTTCTAAAGTTACATCAATTAGCCTTCATATGTATATTTACGTCATCTGGATACGAAGCTTACAACGGAGGTGGTATTTTTTAAGTTCATCAGGTTAGAGCTAGTTTCATAGACTCAGCCATCCATTCAAGTACCTATTAAGATTATTATATATGCAAAGTAAAAAGGCATTGATAGTATATGTTAATATATATATATATATATATATATATATATAAAATGAAGGAGAATGGAAAGGAATTAGAGAAAGCAAAAGCCAAATCAAAATTCAATTCAAAAGTTCAAAGCAAGGTATATTCCGCAAAAAGGCAATTTATTCAAGTTAAATTTTCCTTAAGCCAGGCTTTTCAAAGATCAAAATCTTATCATCAGAGGAAGTCGCTGGGATAGATTAGTTGGGAATGGCCAAGATTTAAAATTTGAAAAAATGAAATAAAATAAAAGTTGTAGGGAAAGAAACGTAGGGCAAAACTGTGCCAGGGTGCAAGCAAATGTCCGATTGCCAAAAAGTTTTCAAATTTTAAATCTTGGCCATTGCCAACTTATCAATCCCAGCGACTTCCTCTGATGATAAGATTTTGATCTTTGAAAAGCCTGGCTTAAGGAAAATTTAACTTGAATAAATTGCCTTTTTGCGGAATATACCTTGCTTTGAACTTTTGAATTGAATTTTGATTTGGCTTTTGCTTTCTCTAATTCCTTTCCATTCTCCTTCATTTCTACCTGCTCTATCCTGGATATTGAGCTGTATACTCTTCACAATAGGGTTTTACCTTTCCTAAAAGTTCGCTTTTAGTACACCTCTTTATATATATATATATATATATATATATATATATATATATATATATTGTCATTAATAATTATATATATATATATATAAATATAGTGCCTCTTTCTTTAAGTTTTAAATTTTAAAGATGCTTAAAAAATGAAATTTCCCAATGTTAATACCTACCAGCGACCATGCGCGATTAAAGTTCAAATTTAAAAGAGACATTTACTCCGTTAAGTCCACACAACATCGGACGTCACTTCTACAAGACCAAGAAGGATTCTTACGAAAATAAAACAAGGTTAATACCTTTTATTTGTTTAAATCTCTGATGAAGCTTGTAATACCGAGCGAAATTATTAGAAAAAAAGTCAAGATGAAAAGAAAATAGTATTTTGATTTTAATAAAAATATCTGCATCCAACACATGTTTTTTTTAAGGCATTTTGCTTCTTTCTCTAAGTTTTATTGACACACAGCCATATCAACACTTTTCTCTCTTCGTCAAAACACCTAGACGGATTTTCGACTTGGCCACGAGAATGTCTCAACCAAGAGGAAAAACGAAAAAAAAGAAAAAGAAGAAATATTCTTCTGAAGATGGTATATTTACCGAAAGTACTCGAGTTTATAAAAAAATGTTTTTAAGATGAATAAATAATTTATTTTTAAAAACAAATAATCTGCGTTGTGCAAGGTTTTCTAAATATTTTATAAAATAAATATCTTCGTTATTATTGCCACCCACCCAGCGCTTCAAATTGTGTTACTTTTAAAAGTATCCTTCCACGCCGACCACGTGACACGCAGCCATATCAACACTTTTCTCTCTTCGTCAAAACACCTAGACGAATTTTCAACTTGGCCACCAGAATGTCTCAACCAAGAGGAAAAAAGAAAAAAAGAAAAAGAAGAAATATTCTTCTGAAGATGGTATATTTACCGAAAGTACTCGAGTTTATAAAAAAAACATGTTTTAAGATGAATAAATAATTTATTTCTAAAAACAAATAATCTGCGTTGTGCAAGGTTTTCTAAATATTTTATAAAAAAATATCTTCGTTATTATTGCCACCCACCCACCCAGCGCTTCAAATTGTGTGACTTTTCAATATACATATGAGGTTCCAACAGCTATATATATATATATATATATATATATATATATATATATATTGCTCTATTTATTAGCAGTCCAATGTAATACAATAATTTATATTTACGAAAATAATCAAAAAGAAGATAAGTTTAGTAATTCTTAAGAATCATGCGATCCATGTCCCGCTTCTTTTGTACCAGCTCGTTAGATTCGTTAGTCTAGTGGTCTCTATCAATTAGCTGTTTTTATACCTCATTGTAATACAGCTTCCTATTCTAGTAGCTTCTTTCCAAGAACCGCAGGTTTGTGGAATTCTTCCAGCTGACTGTGTTCCTCCTACCTATAATCTTGGTCTTTTCAAGACTAAGGTCAATAGGGATCTCCTGTCTTTGAAATAATCATATTTGTGTTTGTTAGCTCCCTACATCAAGTGGCTTAATAGCTTGCCTAGAGCGATTCCCATGAAAATAAATACTATTTGACCTTAAGCTGTACAGGAAAAAAAGCGAAAGTAACAGAGAGAAAGAGAGATATGTAGCGAGCAGGAAGATACTTTTTTTTGTCTTTATATTTAAAAAAAAAACTGGCTTTGCAACCTCACATTTCCTTGATTGAAACAATCTAACCGAACTCAATGGCTGACCAAACATAACACATGTTTCTATTTTGCTGTCTCTAACACTTATTTTCTTTAGTCTTCTTGGTTATTTTCAGTGAAATGTAATAAAATCAGCATCCAGTCTCTTTCTATATTGACAAAGAGAAACAACGAGAAAAATAGTAAAATCTAAGATATGTATCAAGCAGAAAGAGACTAATTTAGTATTTTGTATTTTTAGTTTAAAAAAATTAGACTGGATTTGGCAACCCCGCTTTTTAAAATTAAACAAAATGTAACGTGAACTCAATGACTGACAGAACATATCACATTTTCTAGTACGCTGTCTATAAGATTTTACCTAAAGCTGAGTGTCCTCCAAGCCCTACGATCTTGAGGCAAGGTGTTCGCTTAGTTTATGTTCATGTACGTCCATTCACAAGTGTTGTCTATCCATCTTTTCTTTTGTCTATACATCGACCGGCTTCTTTGTATTATGATTTCAACGCATATTTTGCATAGCCCTACACTGGAACGCTTAATGTGGCCAAACAATCTCATTTGATGACAGAGGATATTGCTGACATGCCAGCGAGTTTTCGCAACTCTGCGATGTTGATGTGATCAGGTAATTTATGATCAGCAATATAGCGCATTACTTTCAGACGTAGTTTGACTGTATAGTTGACACATTCAAGTCCGTATAAGACTACAGGATGGGCATATGCGTTATAGATTTGCGCTTTGATTTTGTATTGTATGCGTTTAGAAGTTTGGGCGGTTTTATTTTATTTATGTAGCGTTACGGCGGAATCAATTCTTTGATCTCCGCAGATTATTCGAAGGTAAAAGTGAGTGCGTTTTCTCTTCTTTTTTCTTATGTTGCAATTGTCTACTTAATAACATCCGTTGTTCAGTTTAGCAATAAAGAGACCACACAATAGTTTGGAGGACATCACCACCGAACAATCGCGAGTTAGACATCACTCTCACCTGACTAAGATAAAAGATGTTCTCTATCATATAGCTAAGCTTAATACCAATCAAGATGCTGGTATTATACAAATTGCTACACATTAAATTAAACTAATTACTTAATTTTTATTTTGTAAATTAAATACTCCCTTATTCGTCACTTGGGCATTGTTTAGTTCAACATCGAGAAATCCCGATTCCTTATATAATTGTATCACAGTCAATAGTTTTTTTTCGAATGTCAAGCTGGCTTGGCAGGCCGAGAGAAGACTCAATGCGTTTCCACGAATAATGGCGATAGAGGAGCGCTGGTAAACCCAAGACAATTCGCGATTGTACCCGGTGTTGCGCCTCATTAATAGAACAAGGCTTCCTAAGAAGTCGCGCATGGCAGAGCCAATCCCTCAATTCGTCTCCAGAGCGATTGGTTGTAAATACAAATCTGTCGAGAAGATCAGCATATTTTGACCGCTTGCAGCTCTCTGTTGACGCTGCTGCATGCCCAGGGTTTGTTGCCGATTCTAATACTGACGAGGGCGCAAAATTGTCGACCCAAGTAGCATTTCATATCAGTGATTTACAGTGAATTAAATAAAAACAATTATTAGTATGACTGATAAGCATAACTATTTTAAAACAATTTGTAATAACTTAATGTTTGGTGTAATACATTTATAATAATATGTACATTGTTGTATATATATATATATATATATATATATATATATATACTGGTGATACCAGATCAGGCTGCCCTGTGGCTCCCTGAGACGAAATTCACCTACATTGACGTTTTTTTTTTTTTTTTTTTTTTTGTTTGTAAAACTTAATTATGTTCTACAAAACCAAAAACAACAGCCCCTCTCCCTTTCTCCCTCCCCTTTTTTATTTTTATTTTTCCTACCCTACTCCCGGTCCTGGATATGACCTTAAACTACATCCGATGGTGAGATCCGGTTTACGGACTTTGGGGAATGTGGAGCCTCCTCTTAATTACCATTGCTCCCAGGTCCACCCTGACCCGGAGTGGTAGTACCTGTTAGGGTCCCAACTATGGGTTAAATAGAAACAGATATTAAAAGGGGAAAGAAACAAAAAAGAGAAGAAAACATGACCAGATTCGGCATTAAATAACACAAAAAGGGTTGATATGCCGTAAAACAAAACTACCAAACCATACCTAAATATATATATATATATATATATATATATATATGTATATTATATACATACATGTCAGGTTCATATTATATTCCAATAATCATGTTTTTATTTTATTATTTTTATTTTTATTTTTTCACATTTCCAAAAAACATACCATGTCTGTGAGATATATTTTTAACGGTCCGTTTCATTTGCCTTGTGCCAAACAACATTCTTATGTCAATATCGTCACTGCAAAAATTACAAAATCATCAGAAAAATTCACAAAGAGTAAAAGGTTATTGGATTAAAGTGTCTTGAAAAAACCAACACTATACAGTTGTTCATTTTTGGGTGAAAACAAACACAAAACAAAGAAAAGAGCAAACTCACACGTGGGGGAACCCACTAATACCCATTTTCAATTTTACGTTCAGAGCTAGTACATTCTAATAGTTGTGTGGACATTTATTAATTTTAATTCAGTAATATTTCTTTAAATAGTTAATAAGTTCTATAATTTATTTATAAACATTCTAATGCACTTGATAGTAATATTTTTACATCAATTAGCATACAGATGTCTATTTAGGTCATTTGGATACGATATATATATATATATATATATATATATATATATATATATATATATATATATATATGCGATTGTTCCGTCGATATTGGCGCTCCTCACAGGGAATGCCGATGGGTCTACTCGTGCATTTTTTTTTATGCCAGAGGGCACTTTTCATGGTGCGCTGACCTTTCAAAAACTTGTTCGACATCTGTGCCTAACCTCCTTAAGAGGTAAATTCCAACTTCTGCTGTTAGCAATTCTTGGTTTCTTCAGGGATCCCGGACAACGCAGGATCTCGGATTCAACAAGCAACGAAGAAAATAAAAAATTACAAAAACACAGAACTTAAGACAATATATTTCATTTATTCCCTTTTTTACAGATAATTGTTTTCAATGTCTTTCTTACAATATTTATTTCAGATTTGAGGCATTTTCTTTGAATGATTCAAAATGAAAAAAAAACACGGAATGTCGTCCATGAAAACTATTTCCTGTTTTACCAGTCGGTCATGCGACGACTCTTCAGGTAACTGCAGATTTTGGGGTGGCTGGCGAATCGGTTGTACATACCCATCATCTTGGGGTAGTTGCTGAACATGGACTTGTTCTGCATGTACATATTTTCCATGCAACAGTAAAACATCATGTCACACCACATCATCTGGAAAAAGATAAAAATAAAGGTAATTACATTAAAAAATCTACTAAAAGCCAGATAATTTAATAAAATAATCGGTACATTTCAAGGTTGTCGTAGCCAAGGACGGATAATGAGGAGCAGCCCATATTGTCTAAATACGGCGGACATGTTAGCTGAAGCGCTAACCCGGCTAACAAGGCACTGGTAAAAATTCAGGGGTCAACACCAGTATCCGTAGTCCTCTGGTCAGCCTTGCCTATGCGTGTGGCACGAAACTCTTCCTGATCTTGATAGAGAGTTGCTGTATTGTAGTTTACATACTATCAAGTTAACCGGGTTATAGTGAAAATCCAGGCGGTGTCGTCATAAAAAGTCGTCGTGTTCTCCTCGTCCGGTCCTCCGCGTCTTGCAACCAATGGGCGCCAAGCGTTGAATGGGAAATAAATGGTGTGAAAGTTGTCTCTTCGCCATTCCTAGGTGTACCCCGGGTCTAACCTTCCGCAACTTCGCATGTAATCGTAAAACCATGCTACCCTCGGATTCAGGCGGTAAAAACAGTAATTTTGCAGGCTAACGAATTGCAAAGTCCAACGAATAGATTGTTAAGTAATCTTGCCGGCTAACGAATTGCTAAGTCTAACAAATAGGTTTTCATGTGGACCAGATAATCCTGATGGACTATCTTCGTGAGTGTTATGCAGAACTCCAACTCTCATTACAAACATACAAATAAAAATTCCTAAAATACAAATTAATATATCTTTTTTGCTGCGTGGGACTCTGGACTTCCTTGGACCTTAGTTTTAATTCTATAGTATGCGACAATCAAATAAATACTTTATTTGATACGTCTTTCAACCAGCGCATACACAGACACTTCTCTAGGAAGGGCATAACGCTGTTATTCACGCTTTAATACATTGCCTACGGTCCGTAAAGCGGTTGGCATATTCATATTATCAACATTGTAATATCTTAAGACATTGAGAATTATACTTATTATACAATTTATTTATTTAAAAACGTACCTGATCTCCCATGAACCACTGGTTTCCACCATTACGCATGCACAGACTCCTCTCCATGAAGGGCATCACTCGGTTGAAAGTGTTCATGTATCTCCAGTACATGTAGTTCTGAAAAGAAAATGAAATGCATTATCTAAATCTAATCTATTCGTAGCATTTAGAATTCAGGTAGATTTAATTACAGAATATTGAGTCAGGTGTACCTGAAATTTAACCTGGCAGGATTTCAATGTACTTGACACTGGCATACATAAGAAACAAAACGGGGTTAATTGACACGGTTGATTGCCATGGAAACACAACTCTTCATGAGTAACACATCTGTTTATTGATACAAATGTTACAATTATCCACAAACGTTAGCTGCAGACGAGAACATCCCGTCTCTAAAGTAACATTTTAGCGGCGTGGATACATTTACAGCGGAGGAAAAATCCCAGAATAAGCATTTATACGTGGATGGGTGGGTGTCCTAAATCATTATATAAATTAACTTGAAATTCAGAGCGAGAGTCAACTGGCGACTGGGTTCGAACAAAAAACACTTCTGTTAACTTCTGTTCGCCCTCAATTATTTTCCCTCCCCCATTCGTTAAGCACCACTAAAATATAAATATATATTTATATTTTAATTCATCAGAGATTATCGCTATTCTTTTAAACATAGAAGAAATACAATAATCTTATATACACCGAATTACCCCACAGAATACAGCAGTATTACATGTAGTTGTGAAAGCAAACAAAAAAGATCCCGTGGCGTGACGGTTACAAGCGTTAGTTTACAATCAGATCTAGGTCTTCTTGACATTGACGGGTAAATCATTACTTCATTTGATCATACATAGCAATAGCATAACATAATAAAAACATCGGCACGTGGCGTAACGGATAAAGGTGTCGTGTCAATCAGTTATAGGTGACAGTGTTCTGTTGCTTGATCGCTCAATAATGACTACAAGCGATAATATAAAAAAAAAGAAATAATTTAACATGGCTGAGGGAACGAGAATAATCTATATATGTCTATTAAACAATTGTTTCAGTCCGAAATCCTTGATATGTTCCCGAGTTAGACATAAAGATTCCCAAGTTCGAAAAGATACACCTGAAGACGGTCGGAGGTTATATCAGCTATAACGTTGTCAAAATAATAAACAAGTTGAAAAGAGCCGTCTTCATGATACAAATAACGCAAATTATTAATATTCATGTAAAAATGACTAAGATACATAAATTTTATTCGTTATTTTTAATTCGCACACTTTTTTATATTAATTTATTAATGGGAAATATAGTTAACATAATTCATACATTTATTTCTCTTGATTTCATGAATACAATTGCATACAAAAATATAGAGATTTACAATCAATCTATTGGCCACTTGCAATCTCAAATGCATGAATAATTCAGTAATTTTTACCATAACCTTTTCGAGATCATACTAAATCAGAACAACGTTTTTAAGTGTATATTTGATGGTTTATGAGTGGTAACCGCATACACATATTTCCGTAATATAATAGATGATAACAATTTAACATGTTCGTTATTACTAAACACATTTCACCAAAACATTGAATAATTAATATTGAACTAATGCTTATATAGATTAATCATTAGACTGATAACCCCCATTTACTAAATGTTCTGGTTTGCAGATGACAGGCAACCAGACTTACACTGCTTTCTTATAGCAGTAGTACCAGTTCCATTTAAAGGACTAGAAAGTGAAGTTAGAGGATGTTGCGGACATCTTGGAAGTTACACGGTTCTTGTTTTAAACCACCAGGTAACCCGGCTTTCACTACATTTTCTTGCCGTAGTAGCTGACGACACCACGCTATACTCTCGTCATGTGAGCAAAACCGACGCGCACATATATAAGGCAATGACTGAATTTTTAGAAAATGAGCTTTAGTCTGTAGTGGAATGGTGTCAAAAATAGATGGTAACTTTTAATGCCGCAAGGACAAAGCTACTTTCCTTCAATAATTACAAGAAACGTCTTCAACCACCGATTGTCATGGCTCCATAGTTCCATCGAGCATATATCAAAACTACATCGGGGAGGGGAGGAACTGGACTTTAATTGTAAGTGACTCTTGCAGACAGATACAGAATAGGTAACTCATACTTACATCATAATTGCAGTTCATGTCACCGGATCCCATCATTCCACTGGATCCCATGTTGGAACCCATCATTCCGCTGGATCCCATGTTTGATCCCATCATTCCACTGGATCCCATGTTTGATCCCATCATTCCACTGGATCCCATGTTTGATCCCATCATTCCACTGGATCCCATGTTGGAGCCCATCATTCCACTGGATCCCATGTTGGAACCCATCATGCCACCCTCAGACCAGTTGTACTGGAAAATAAACGTCGAATAATTAAACAATGATACTTAAACATTTTATTTAAAACCAAACAGTAATAATTAAAAACAATCTATTGCCATTCAAATTCAGAACTGATATTTGTATTAACCTCATGTATGAAGTGAGCGAGTATGTTTCTGTTTTCTTTTTGTCGTTTATAGCTTACATTACACAACATTAATATTTAATTCGGTTTACTAGTCGAGAGGAGATACGGCCAACTTCAATATCGCAACCTCCTCTTTTGTATTAAGTGCAATCATGGTACCAGCATTGAACGAAAATAAGCACTATATTAAAAATAATCATTGAAATCGAAATTATTTACCTTCGAATTCTGAAGAAAAAATGATATTCTTCTCAGAGCTGCATTGTATGGTCCTCCGCTTCACATCCGCAGATACTTAGTGAAGGTTTTTGTAGCACATTTGGACTTAGCGGTATTCGTTAACCTTCGTTATCATTAATTACTTTTATAACTATAATTACTTATTTATAAATAACTGTTTTAGATAATATTTCGCAAGGGAGATAACTCTACACGTTTAATTCGATATAAAGGATGACTTATAGAAATTTATTTCGGTCGTATAGCTTTGAACTAAAACAAAAAGAAGCAAAGTGATACGGAGTTAAGATAAGTGTTTATACAAAGAGGCGTTACCTAAAAAGAACTTTAAATGAGCGATGTAGTCAAACTTGGCGTATTTTTGTAATAATTTATCAATTATTAATTGGAATCGTTAATGGAACAGAATTGAGGAATGTTAAAAAATAATTCTCAGAATAACGTTCACTGATCGAGAATAAATAAAAATAACAGAGATAGCCTTAAAATCTGTTTGAGAAGAATATTCCGCTTTTTGCTCCCCAAACCTCAAGTATCTTAGGATGTATATGATGAACGTAGTATGCTAAGAGAATGTCGGTATTCTACGACAATAAAATGTCAGCTATCAAAAACCTTTCTTGTTTCGACACTTTATTTGTTGAAAGAGAATACGTCTCCAAAAAGCTTTCACATTTTAGCATTAGTAAAAGAACCAGGTGTAATACTACATATGTAGCTGATTTAACCTATAAATAAACTCATTGTTAAGGATATGGATATTCTTTAGTATAAGTAGATGAAATAGATTGTATGTTACCATTAATTTATCTAATAATTATAATGACTTATTTACAAAAAATATGTTCGATAATATCTTGCAAGGGACATAGCTACACGTTTAATTCGAAATAGAGGATGATTTCGAGAAATGAATTTCGGTCGTAGGACTTAGAGGAACAATAAATCAGTAACAATGGTGATATGGATTTGTAGAAAGATATTAACAATCTGTGAAGCCCATATTGACAAATAACGTTTTAATTATCTGACTCACCCTGAAACGTCCGTTCTTCCAGTGGTAGTACCTCATGTAATCGTGCATGATTTCATAGAAGCAATCACAGATGTAGTCACACCTCATCATGTCCATGCTGCTCTTGGGATAGAAACCTGAAATAAAAAGAGAATTATAATAAAGGTTAGACTTGTGTAACATTTACCTCAACTACATAAGTAAAAAACTGAAGCAGTATTAAATAATGATCATTTATTTCTAAATATTAGTGAGTACATTAACTAGTACAAATGTGTTAGTATTAATATTAATTCTAACAGATTTGTTCACATGAATCTTGCTTTTTGTTGTAAACAGGAAATATCCTCAACCAGGTATTAGAATAGTAGACACATTTAATGTATCTTTATATGCTAAGGTTCGTGAGAAAGGAGGTCAATCATAGCTGGTCGGATGTGACATGTTACGTACGACAGAGACAGTTGTGACCCGTCTTTTATTGATTAATCCTTGTAAAATTGTGTATGAGATTAGAGCCGGTTTAAGATTAGTAATAAAGTAATAAGCATACAGTAAGTCTGTCTTTGAACTTTTGACCTTGTAGCTTAATGTACGTTCGTGGCAAGATTATGTTGTTTGATTAATCAATTGAAATTCCAAATGTCGTTTTTTTAATTTGAAGACAAAACACACGTGCAGAAAGGGTAACGTTAGCGAGATAACAATGGATGCATTTTAGTTGATTAAAGATTTAACAATTAAATCATTTTTGAAACTAAGTTATTCCGTAAAGGTGAACTCGGCGATAACACAAAATTATGTAAATGAATTTTCAATGTGAATGTTGGATGTGAACAGTAATTGGTCATTCTCTATCGAAATGAAAATAGAAGTGTTGCCATGCATTTTTGCGATTTCTAAGAAAATGTAAAGTAATCGAGTTGGAAAAAAATATCAAATTACAGTATTCTATAGATCATTATTTTTTCATAAAAACTCTAAACTCTAAAATGCTAACATCTGGGTGTACATAGTGGATAAACTAAAATTAATATCTCGTTTTAGTTGATTCCGAAATGAGCTGGTTTGTCCCTGTCGAGCAAATATCTGACATTTTATTTTGGATATAATGTAATTGAGGAAATATATGAGAGGTCAATTATGAATAAAGTCGAAAACAAATAATGTTTGTATTTTCTTTGGGGACAGTAGATTCTTGAATCTTATCAGCTAGAATCTCATTGGATGTTTTGCTCCACTTTTCAAACTTTGAGTAGTGGTAGCAAAACAATAGCACCCTCTTTTGTGCAAAAGTCCATGGTTGGTCTTTTAAGCCTCTTATGTTTTTGTGTTTTTTTTTGTTGCTGCATTTGATGGAGATAGGGGGCCAGGAACTTTTGTCTCAAGGCCTGATGGCTGACCCTGGTTGGCCTCTGTATTGGCTGGAGCACCATTTCCAAAGGCAGGAAGGTTTACACCATTGCTTACATTTTCCCGCCTGGTGTATGAACGGATTGATAGGCCCTTGTTATCCTGGGTGCCGGCCTGTCAGTATTTATTTTTCTTTTCATTCATATTTTTATTATTCAGTTCCTCATTGTAAACGGCTTATAATTCTTTATTCGAAGCTGCCCTCTATTTGTAGAGGGGTGCCCAGTCCGCAATTCGGAAGACATTATGAATGGCTTGAGGAGATAGCACACAATTTATTTAATATTTGGTCAGGGTTTAGTTCAAGTAAGAGACCGAAGACACCCGAAAGTGGTGTCTAGGAGGTATTTAAGCCATTTGTTTTCGGAATGTTGTATGAAGTGCCTATTCAAATCTTTTGTCAACTAATTCCTCCTCAAAATTACTATTTTGCTTGGTGATTCTTCACGACCATTTTGTGAGATACCAGCCAAATACTTAAGGAATACATTCCTGGGAATTCTTGGAGTTTCAGTTCTCTTAGATCCGTATAATATTCTGAATTACTATAATTTTAATGTTTGTTTAATTACGATTTCAATTTACCTGTAGTTTGTCAGCCTCATCTTTTTATGTAAGTTAGTTCCTAAACTATTATTATTATTATTATTATTATTATTATTATTATTATTATTATTATTATTATTATTATTATTATTATTATTATTATTATTATTATTAACAACAACAGAAATGTAAACACAAATGTAATATTCTATATTCTTGAGAAGTGTGCCCTACTGTTTATACTCACCAAATTCTCTGGACAAGTACCTGCAAATGGCCATGGTTTCGGGCATCCTCATACCACCGTCCATTTCAAGACAAGGAAGGTAATTACAGGGGAAATCTGAAAGAGAAAGTCATATAGACATAAACAAGAATTCAAATAAAGTTTATTGCATCAGAACCCGTTACTAATACGCATAGCGTGACTAATAGGTGCTGTACTAATATATGTAGCGTGACTAATACGTGTTGTACTAATATATGTAGCGTGACTAATACGTGTTTTACTAATATATGTAGCGTGACTAATACGTGTTGTACTAATATATGTAGCGTGACTAATACGTGTTGTACTAATATATGTAGCGTGACTAATACGTGTTGTACTAATATATGTAGCGCGACTAATACGTGTTGTACTAATATATGTAGCGTGACTAATACGTGTTGTACTAATATATGTAGCGTGACTAATACGTGTTGTACTAATATATGTTGCGTGACTAATACGTGTTGTACTAATATATGTAGCGCGACTAATACGTGTTGTACTAATATATGTAGCGCGACCTAATAAGTTTTGTAACGAAATCCTAAAGATTGTTCTTTTGTTTGTTGATCCGTTTCTGCTACTTTTTGTTTGTTATATGTTATTTGTTTCTTGCTTAATTGTTGTGTTGATGGACTGATAATCCATACACTGTCGTTAATCTATGTTAATCTACACAAGACAACACACCGAAGAAAACCACGAGTGGTTACCTTTAAATAGTGGTTTCCTTCTGGTTTATTTGCGCAAGCTACACTATAAAATTATGCTTAAAATAAATCATGTCTTTTTTAAGCGTTTGTTATACGTAATTGTCTGTCGGTAAGTGCACGCTGGCTGTTGTGTCAGTACCTGGCTTTGGCGTGAATTCGTTCGCAATTATATCTATTTAATTTTACCGTTTTGCTCATCAATTTAAGTCATGCAAGATTCTCGCATGCATCAGATTCGATATTTATGCGAATATTATTTCTTTATATCATGCCTACCTTGAAAACTTGATTTGTTCCAATTGTCCGATGACTTACGTCAAAACCAAAATTTTAATAAGAAATTGCATTTCTAAAAGTTCTCATGAGACTGCGTTTTGGAAATTTATTTGACTTTTTATTTGTCTAAGTTTTGAGACTTCTTCAGTAATTTATGACAAACTTGCAGGAATACCCGACTTTACTCGGGTTTTTCACTATCACTGTCTTTGTCTTTACTGTACCTTCTCCCGTTTCGACACATAATACAATCAGAAGTAGCTAAAATGTAGGGAAAGTCTATGAATTACTGTCTTATAAATGTGGTTTTAATTTCATTAAAATCGAATATACGTATTTAAATAGCAAAGAGTTCTGTCACATGGTTCTCTTGGACATGGAGGGCACACACTTATTAAGCACATAGGGGGTAACCTATAGATTCGGGACCACTTAAATTGTCTTTCTCGGCGAATATTATACATATGATATAAATTCAATGAAACTAGGATATATTTCAAGTTTGAAAGCTCACTTAGGTAAGAAGGAAACTTAGAGGTTCAGGAAAACTTTCATTGTTTTCCCCAGAAAATTTTATAATCAGATTTTAATTTCGCAAATAAAAGATACATTTTAAGTTTTACTAGGATATGCACTCATAACCGTCTTCGGGGTAAACGTAGAGATTCGGGAAGACTTCCATTGTTTTCCCTGGTGAATTTTAACATAAGAATACATTTCAGATTGTATGTACATTCTCTCACCTTTCTTTCTATGAAACACAAACAAGCAGCACGCACAGGCCTACACACAGAATTGAGTTTTATATATGAAAAAGGTTTGAACTAACAAACAGACAGCAAAAACGGTTACTTAACACAAGAACATTAACTATTTTACTAAACTGTATTATTTCCACGTGTGTTTACTGATTGTAATATAGATTATCTATGTATTTGTTATCGCGACTATTACTGAACACGGCCATTGTGCTTACTCCTATGGCCTCCGAGTTTTGGAACGACTTGGGTGCGAATTTAAAGCTTAAAAGATATTAATTCAAGAATTTATCTTTATCTGATTGGCGACCACGCTACAACTTAAAAATTATTTTTTACTAAACGTTATATGTTATTAAATTTGGTACAACAAAAATATTAAAACGCTTCTAGATATACCCCTAAATTATCAAGCTATAACATTTTATATAATGAATTACGAGCAGAATATTCTCCGCTAACAAATTAAAAGGGTCAGTTTATATATATATATATATATATATATATATATATATATATATATATATATATATATATATATATATATGGTAAGCAATGAAAATATATATGGCAATCAAGCTACACAGAAGCTCCCGTGTTTCATCCCCGAGGGAATCGTCAGGCTAAATGCCTGACGATTCCCCCCGGGGATGAAACACGGGAGCCTCTGTGTAGCTTGATTGCCATATATATTTTCATTGCTTACTACCTAGCTCTACTTACGTATCGAGCACTGTTGAAGTAAATACTGAAAACTGATACATAACAAATTATATCTCCTTATAATATTTTATGTGGATACATGAAGTACTAATATATATGTATATATATATATATATATATATATATATATATATATATATATTAATTTATTTATTTATTAATTTTTTGTATACATATTTTTTGAATTAATCTACAAATTATTTTTCTGGCGTGCACGAAAGGTAGACATGGACTACATATATATAGATATGTGTTTGCATTTTTTATTATTTATATTTATAATTTTTTCTATTAATATATATAATGTTATAATAAAAAGTAAGTATAATAGCTCAATAGTGTAAGGCCAGAGCTATGTTATATTCAATATTTTTATGTCATTTTATACCATTTCAATGTTATCAAAGACAGATTAACGTCATTTCATAAAACTTATTTTCATTCAGCATAAAATTATGTCAGGAAACACCAATATATTTGTAAAATGCTCTTGTGCATTTATTTCTTGGTGTGGCTATCTTCAGTTTTACTTGTACAAAACAAAGCAAACAGGCAAAAATACATGAAAAACTAGGCGATGAAAGCCTTAAATTAAAATAAGTACTCTGCTATAAGAGCTCTAGATAGGGCCTACATGAAGCCTACTAATATAGTCTACACCCAACTTATCACGATGAAAAAACAACCGGCGCAAACAGTGGATTATTTCATGTTACAGTTGTTAAACATGCAATTTGAGTGCCGAAATAAATAAACACTTTACAATGATATACTGATCTCTTATTCTTCTCGTCACTACACTACAAAATATACGATAAACTAAGATCGATAGACAGATACATACAAATACCCTAAGGTATAACAATACGTAAAGAAGGAACAATTTCTTACCATTCCTGCAACGATCCCAGTCGGAGAATTCGTATCTCTTGTCCATGTATTTGACGCCGGCCATATGGAACATCATACGCATGCACTCGGCACGGCCGCGGCCATTGAAGTAATGGAGAGTGTAGTTGGGCATGGCTGGATTCGTTGTACTTTTTCTCAGCTAACTAGAAACGAATGCAAAGACAACAGTGGCTGATCTGTGGCCGAACAGTCAAAAACACCTGATTTTATACCCTTATTCTCAAATTAAAATGTTCGTCCTAATTAATCAATTATCGACGACAAATTTAGCAAGACGGTCACGAACTAAAATCTTTATTGGCAACAGACTAAGTTCTTGTGAAAGCACGTACTATAATAGTGCAACTCACGCCATTGACAAAGAACTGATTGGCAATTACCTCTTTGCATATAGTCACTGTACAAATACGAAGCTTAGTATTTAAATGCATCCAAATTCTAAAGCTCTGGCACACATGATTCATTCGTTGGTCGAACAATTCTTTTTTTCTTAATTGTGTCCAAAACTAAGCTAAAGTTTGATTAACGTTTGAAACCAAAGGTAATGTTTTTGTTGAATAAAGGTATAAAATGCGTAATCTTTCTCTAATTGTCTAACGCGAACGATTATCGTAAAAGTATTCGCTAGTGCACTTTAAGAGAAAAACACGCTAAACTTGAATGTACACAGACACACACACTGATTGAGGTGAGTGTTCCAAATGACAGTGGCTTAAACAGAGCAGAGAGGGAGAAGGTGACAAAATACCAAGGCCTAATGTATGATATGAAGAGAAAGTGGAACCTCAAAAACATCAACATTATCCCAGTTATAATAAGAGCTAAAGGCCTCATGACGAAAAATTTCAAAAAGTATCTGGAAAGTATTCCCGGAAAACCAAGTGCAAAAGTAATCGCAATAATTGCACTTAAGGGAACAGCCAAAATCCTTAAAAGAGCACTTGGTGGGAGCCTCTAAATACAGGTGATAGTCTGGCATTTGGAAGAATGCCCCGTCCCTATGCTAACGAAAACAGAAATAAGAAAATTAAAAATACAGAGATATATATAAGAATATTTAAAAAACCCTGAACAACGCATTTTTTTTTACTTTTAAATTAATTATTTATTTATTCTAAAAAACTTAGGCACTTTCGGCGATGCACGCCATTTTCAAAAGTATAGGCATTTTGTTTTCTCTTTTTTTGTTTAATCATTCTTGATTTAGACATATTTGTCGCAATCAAGTTGAAATTCGTCTGATGTAATAGCGATTTGTGTTGAATGCCGGTGTGTGTAGCACGCGGTTTACGTGTTATGGGTAAAATGACAATGTCCACACTTGTAACGTTGACGGAGTGGTAATAAGAATATTTGAGAAACCTGAACAACGCATTATTGTTTGGTTTTTAAATATATTATTTATTCTCAAAATTGAGTACTTTCTGTGACATCCGTCTTTTTCAAAAGTATAGGCATTTTTCCCTCTCTTTTTTAAACTAAATAATTTATTTAAAAAAAAAGCAATCCAAAAATTCGTTCTTCAGGTTTTTGTAAATATTCTTCTTATTGCCATCTTGTCAAAGTTACAAGTGTGGACCTTTTTCATTTCACCCATTACACGTAAACTGCGTGTTACAGACACCAACATTCAACATCAATCGTCATTACATCAAGACGGATTTCAAATGACTGCGACAAATATGTCTCAATCAAGAAGGCTTAAACGAAAAGAAAAGAGGAAAAACAATGCCTATACTTTTGTAAATGGCGTATATCGCCGAAAGTCGTCAATTGTTTTTGAATAAATAAATTATTTATTTTTACAAATCCCCCAAAATGCGTTGTTCTGGTTTTTCAATATATATATATATATATATATATATATATATATATATATATATATATATATATGAGAGAGAGATTTGTCTGACTTATATATATATATATATATATATATATATATATATATATATATATATATATATAACGATATTTATTATCCAGTTTGAACATATATGTTCTATATATATTACGTCTATTAGACATTTTCTCAACCATTTAATCCGGACATTTAAATATAATAAAATAAACATGTTTCATTCGAAGTAATTTATAAAAAATAATTTAACACATAGTAGAAAACAAGTTACAATTATTATTTCAAAAATGTTTTTTTCTGTCTTCTATTTTTATTACTTTGAAATGTCCGGATATAACAGCTTGAAACTATTCTAACTAAGATACAAATAAATATATGTTCAAAGTTCAATAATAATTTTGTTTTGTTTTTATATATATTCTTTATATATCTTCTAACTATATTTATGCGTATTTGTGATATTGATCATGCCTTATTATTATTATTATTATTATTATTATTATTATTATTATTATTATTATTATTATTATTATTATCAATATCTAGGATACTTTCTCATTTGAAACCCTATAAATATTATTGTAGCTATAATTATTTTTTTGGTAATAATACATCCGTCATATAGCTATAAATAGAGACCCGTCCTTGTAACCCTGTAAACACGACTGACTATTGTTGCGTGCTCAGGACGATAGGATTTATTTCTCATCACATCCTATTGTTATTACGAATTACATAATTGATTAGAGCGTCGGGATTTGGAGTTAAAAGTGATTCTTGTTCCGGTGTTCAATCGTGCGAAGGGTTTGATTATCTCCACACTGATAGTTTTGAAAATATAAAACGTATCTATCTGTAGATAATTTAGCATTTATCATAAAATAGTTATCTGAAGCCCGTAATTTGGCCGGGCACTATAGTGAGTTGTAATAAAACAGCCATCTAACCATATCTATAAATGAATGTCCCTCTTTGTTGAAAACTGTTCAGATCGGCATGATAGGATTTATTTCTTACGACTTTGTATAATTATCTAGAATGGCTACACCGGTAAGGTCGTCGGGAGTTGTAGTTAAAGGTGAGTCTTGTTTCTGGAGGTTCGAATCGTGCGATTGTTTTTGATAATACTTTCGACACTGATGATTGTGAAAAGGTGAAACGTATACGTCCGTAGATAACTTAATATTTATTATAAATAATTCGTTGTAGCTCTCATTTCAACTAGCCCTTTTAATAAGAAGTGATAATGCAGGCATCAAATAATAGCTATAAATACATGTCCTCTTTGTTAAACACTGTTACGACGGCTGACTGTCGTTGCCTGCTCGAAATAATGATTTATTTCTAACCAGTTCGTGTCGGTAGTCAGAATTTCCCCATCAGTTACGGGAAATTCCGTTCATATTTCCCAGTTCTAAAAGATACACCTAAAGAAGGCTGGAGGTTACAGCAGTCGAAACGTTGTGAAAATTACATTCAAGATGAGAACAGTAGTCCGAATAATCCAAATTATACAAACTTATATTTTAATGTAGTTCGAGTAGTTTTCTTTGTAGAAGTTAAGTAGACTATCTCTTTACTCTATAAGGCCTTAAGATCTGTTATTATTATTACGCTATTATTGCAGATAAACACTCTCAACAACCCCCTAAATAAAAAGTAGATTCTACATTTTTAGGCGATTACGTGTGAACACTCTGGAAACCGTGGCGTGAAGAATAAATACGAAAAGATAATTTATTTTAGAATTTAGATTAGAAGATCAGTTTCATATGAAAATTTTACGTAAATGTAGCCCAATTTCCGAGCTATTCTAGCGTGTTAAGACAGTAACCAAAACGAATTTTTCTCTGGGAGATTAATTCTGTCTGTTTTATTGTTAGAGGGTGTTACACCGGCCTTTCTTACACAGCAGAAACTGCACCGGTTGTCACTATAAATAATGCGAGTCCCCAGAGACACAGAGAAGACAAAGCACAGTCTTGTAACTGTCTAGCCAAGTGCTAGTCAAGTTTCTTACTTTGTTAATACACTTGTTAAACCAACCCTCGACTTGACTTCCTTTATTTATTATTTACTGTTGGACAACTTCACAACAGAAGGGTAATTTTATAAGCGATTACGTGTGGATTAATAACCTTACATGTCAGACTTAGGGTTAGATGTAAAAGATGTCATGAGCAACCCTAATAATTTAGAATGGTTCGGAAATGAAGATCAGTTTACATTAAATTTACATACGAAACTTTTCTTCCACTCCAAATTATAAAATAACTGTTTTGAATTTTTTCTGACAAGTTTTTTCAGGGTTTACACTCGTAACCGAGTAAAAAAAGTAGAATCTCATTTTGGAGAGTGTGATTAGTCTAAGGTCTTATTAATTATGTGTGTTCTTATTTACTTGTGTCAACGCGAGGGAAGAGTTAAGACACGAAGTCGGTTTTTAATGTGGATTATAAAGTTTTCGAAAATAGAGCACTCTGGATTGGGAATAAATTAAAATTGCCTCAGTCTGAACGTGTTGTATCAGAACAGATACTACACTTTGATTTATTCATTTGCTGAAAAAAATATAAGATATATTTTAACAATGGTTTGTATACAGAGGAAATTTTCGCTCAGCACAAAAATGAAAGGAAATGTTTTGTTATTTAATTGAGAACATTTTTCCTTCTTTGAACAATTATAATTAAACCTAAAATGTGTCCAATAAGTAAAATTTGTATTTTTTTCTGAGTTTCTCTTTAATTCTTTTTTAAAAATACGTACAGTATTAATCAGTTCATAAAATAAAACGAAGCAAAAACAAACACGGTAACTCTGGAATAAATGCCGATTTTAAAACTGTCCTGTAGGGAGATATTGTTTTAAATACGTTTTCGTGGGCGTTTTGGCCAAGATCAAAGTGTAGTATCTGTTCTGATGGATACTACACCACATAAACTGGTATTGTCTTGGCCTTCGTGGCTTGATTTACGCCGGTCTATGGGTCTGTCCTGTGCAGTTCTAGGAGGTCCGCCCTCCCAAGCTTTACCTTCTCACCCTTTGAGAACAGGTTAGTTTATTGCTAATCGCCTGAGCCGCTCCTACCGGGGAATGCACACGGGGCTGCGCAGGTATTTTTTGTAGGCCAGTGTGCCTACCTGGTCGGGAACTGGCTTTTCAAATCCCACTTTCCCGACCTTGTGTCACATCTTACCTTGTGGGAGGAAGATAAATAACTTGTTTTAAATACGGGCTACAATCTTATTCATATAATAATTGGAAAAGATAATTCAAGACCTGTGTTTATAAAACACCCTTATAAAATCGATTTTATATGTTTTAAAACAACAGTAAATATTTTAAAATATTTTTGTTCAAATATTATATGGGGGTTTAGTGCCTATTTAAAACTATATACCGCTCAAGAACGGTCCTAAAATCTATTTTCAATCGATATTGATATTATAGTTACTTAATTACTGATTCTTGTAAAAATTGCCTCGTTTTCCGTTGCCTAATTTTCCGGGCACCGTTTTTTTAAACTTATCGCTGGGATACAAAAATATACCCATATGCGTTTTTTTTTATAGATTTTATTCCAGCGTAAAAAAATGACGTAAACAAATTTTTTGTTGATTTTTTAAAAATATATAACTTATAGTTACATTTTAACCTCGTGAATTAGAATTTGTGTCTGTCTTTTTACGAAAAAGTTGCCGATTAGAAAAACTGCTGATATCAGATTTTTTTATATAAACGACCTTAAATCGACTGTATTTAATAAACTTTTTCGATACACGACTCAATAGTGTTGCAGGTGATCACTTTTTATGTAAGTGTGGTTGTGTACTATCAGGCGTTTTCGTGATAGAAATCGGAATCGGTAATTGTATCGGAATCGTGAATTTTAAAAAAAGAATCGGTAATTCTATAAGAATCAATAATTTAGAACAGAATCGGGAATGTAGAAAATGATCCATAATTATATCGGAATCGGCAATTTAGAAAAGAATCGGTAATTGTATCAGTATATGTAATTTAGAACAGAATATGAAATGTTAGAGGAATTGGGAATTCAGAACAGAATAAGTAATTGTATCAAAATCTGTAATTTAGAACAGAATAACATATTTTATCGGAATTGGAAATTCAGAACAGAATCGGTAATTGTATCAAAATCTGTAATTTAGAACAGAATCAGAAATTTTATCGGAATTGGGAATTCAGAAAAGACTCGGTAATTGTATCAAAATCTGTAATTTAGAACAGAATATGAAATTTTATGAGAATTGGGTATTCAGAACAGAATCGGTAATTGTATCAGTATATGTAATTTAGAACAGAATATGAACTGTTAGAGGAATTGGGAATTCAGAACAGAATCGGTAATTGTATCAAAATCTGTAATTTAGAACAGAATCAGAAATTTTATCGGAATTGGGAATTCAGAACAGAATCGGTAATTGTATCAAAATCTGTAATTTAGAACAGAATATGAAATTTTATGAGAATTGGGTATTCAGAACAGAATCGGTAATTGTATCAGTATATGTAATTTAGAACAGAATATGAAATGTTAGAGGAATTGGGAATTCAGAACAGAATCGGTAATTGTATCAAAATCTAGAATTTAGAATAGAATCGGTAATAGTGTAATCGTCCCGTTACTAAAATTACCCCTTGATGTATGATTCTTTACAGTAATTCTACGTACCTTACCGAACTTTTTCTTGAACTACGTGCCTTCAAGACCTTGAGTAAACCAAATATAATTGGTCAAATAAAAGTTATGATAATTCATGACAACTCTTGTATTTGTTTTTGTAGAACAACAGCATGCATGGAATGGTCGACGATGAAGAAGAAAAAAAGAAAAAGAAAAAAAGGAAATATTGTTCGTATTACAATGAATAGGGTTTTAGAAAATCGAAAATTTGGATTAAAAAATAATGATTTAATGAATATTTTATTTATTTTACAAAATCATGCGTCAGATTGTCTGATTTCTCAATTTGCAAGGTTAATAAATATATATATATATATATATATATATGTGTGTGTAATTTTAACTAATTTAATATTTATTTTTAAATATTATTATTATAAAGCAACTTTAAGAAATTAAAGTCGAGTACTTTTTTAATATATTAAAAACAGCTTGTCACTTAGCTATTGTTCCGATAACGTTCGTCGAACCCTCCAAACTGTCTGCTGTTTACTGTCCGTTGAATTTAGACATAAATAGAACAAGAATTATCGTGTACTTCGTGATAATTTCTGATGGCCGTGGGAATAGAGCGAAAGCGTGCAGAGTCTTGGCCCTCTCTTTGAAATGGGTTCGCACCCTGCGACCGATAGAAATTGTCACTTTCAACACTAATGAGTTTAGAAGCTTGAAACGCCGGAAATGTGTAGGTATAAATAATTCAGCATTTATTTGTAAATATTATATATATATATATATATATATAGATATATATATATATATATATATATATATATATATATATATATATATATATATATATATATATATACTAAATCGTGCTGGTTTCCCGGACCATATTGACCCAACTCCTCAATACTTCCCTGTTCGTCATGACTCTGTGAAGGTCTTCGAGTTGAGAACCAATATCTTCGGTCAACTGTTTTGTGTAAGTTTTAAAGGGTCGACCAACCTCAACGGTTCCGTGTGTTGGCGTCCATCAAATCAGATCACTGATAATCTCTTCTTTGTTTCTATAACAATGTCCAGCGAATCTCATTCTCCTTTCTTTTATTACTGATGATATTTTAGACAAGTTGCCATACAGCCGTTTATTAGATGGGTGCGTTTTCCAGTGCATGTTTAATACAGCACGAAACATCCGTGTATAAGTTACATCTAGTTTCCTTTCCAGTGTTTGTGTTAGATTCTAAGTTTATATATATATATGGGAAATGAAAAAGGAAAAAACAAAAGATGTTTTTTTATGTATTCATCTTCTTCGTAATATAGCAGGAAAAATCCCAGCAGAGTGATCGATTAATTGAGAATTAAAGTTAAAAATTAAAAATTAAGAGCGTAATATTTATTTATTTTCGTACAGAAAAATTAGTACAACAATCGTACCGTCGGTTTCAAGCACAGAAGGACTTAGTCATCCGGCTCTCTTCAGCTTCCGTTGTTATCTGTTTCAGAAATGTGAAGTCACGTGTCACTCTCGTTTCGACGTGTTTTTTGCTTAGAGTGTTATGTATGTTTGTTTAAATTTAGTGTAAGGAAGGTTTAATAAGGTTTGAAAAAAGAAGGAGGAGGGTGAAAAGTAACAGTTAAGATTTAAACCGGAGAAGATTTAAAGAGATATAAAAACAATGATAACAAAATAAAAAAATATTTCTATATAAATCCCGTGAGACAATATTATGAGTATCGTATATTTGGCCGTTACTGTTTTGGGGTTTAATGATGTGTCTTCTAAAAGAATTGGGGAGGGAAAATGGGTTTAAGGATTTAAAAAAGTTAAAAGGAACAACGTTAATTAAATTCAAATTTAGATCCTGGATTAAAGGACTTTAAATCAACCCCAAAGGAATTTAAATAAATATATAATCCGGGAGGTCATAATATTGGCTCAAGAGATTTATATAGAAATATTTTTTTAATTTTGTTATTTAAAAAAATCTCAACTGTTACTTTTCACCCTCCCCTTTGTTTCAAACCTTATTAAACCTTCCTTTCAAATTCAATTTCACTTTAATTTGAAGTAGAAAAACTGTTCGAGTTCCATCCGAAAATCAGCCCGGAAAAGAAAAGGTTGTTCAAAAGTAGCAATGACAATAATTGTGTATTTACGTATCGACAAGTGATTGGACAAAATGCCAATCAGCAGTTTCTTTCAGAAGAGCAGAGAATTCCAACATGTTTTCTATAAAAAAACACCAGCTAAACACAACATTTTTCTCTTTCTTAGTTGCAGAATTCTTCGACTTTATCCAACGCCGTGAGTACCACTTTAAAATCAAAATCAAGTCTCTGTGCAAAGATTCCCGAAATAGCACTTTCGCACACGTGTTACCACGTAGACTCTCACTAACAAAACAGGCAGACTAATATAAACCTAATCTCCATATGACTTTCCTATTGCCACACTCGAAAACCCACATGCCCCCAGCCGAAATGAACACGTTAATACACATATTATCTCTGTCTAATCATTTACACACAAGTAAACGTATGCGGCGCCAGCCGAAACAAACATCTGCATTAATGTTACCTTAGACGAAATATAACTATTTATCTCATGAACGTGTATTACATACTTGTACCCTCAATCTTTTCGAACCCTTCGTGTTTATTTACTTTACAAGTTGTCGTATAATAGTAATGAGTTTTGTATAAATAAACGTTGCCACTGTATCTTTTTATAATATTTTACCTTCTAGAGTTGTCACGCAATTAATTTCAATTGTAGTAGGGAGTTGTCACCCCATAATAACTACTCACTTTCGCGGTTGGGGAAAAAGAGGCTTGATCGCTTTATACGTTACGTATCACGGATGACTTCCAGTCAGTGTCGCAGTATCCTTGAACGTAGCCCTAATTCGAATCATTTAACGCACGATAGAATTTTTCGATTTCTATTCACTCTAGCGTTGTGAGAAAAGTTCCGTTTTTAACTTCATGTGTACAATGTTTTTACATTTATTTATTTTTATTCTAGTCCTGCTATACCCCAAACCCAAAGCGTAACGCTAACCTGTCCTCACATGGCACCTTTAATTAAATCACGAAAACGTTTTTAAAACTTAGCAGGTAAAAAATACAATATCTAAATGCTTAGGTGTTAATATTAGTTTATTTGGAAATACGAGCTGGTGTTCTAAGTCTAGGAGTGTAGAAAGCGGACCTTGGGTTTACTTTCGGCAGCCTCGTAACTCTCGCTACCATTATTGTGTCCTTTAGTTCTGACATTCCATGAACGATGTTTCTAACAAAGCGGGAAGAATTGTTGTTTTCTGGGTCAGAATCTATCCACCTAACAATTAGCGTTGGCTAGTTTTTTACCTTAAAGTATTCTTGAGCCCCTTACATTAAGTGGCGTCATGTCTTGTCTGGAGTTATTTCCATTATAAAACAAGAAAGAAAGTCGAATACCAGGTACAACTGCGTGCAGCCATCGTATTGTTAACTATTGCTTTGCCAAAAGACATCTCATTAATTTTATATTCGTTGGTATTGTGGGGGAAATACCGTTTAAATTCCATATTGTGCAATGATGAAACTGCTGCTCTGGTGCCCTAACGACGCAAATTCACTAGACTAACCCGATAATCTGCCAAATCCCATCCATTTACTGTGGAGATCCCCAGATGCCAAAGAGCTTTCCACTCCAAAAGCTTCTTTCCTCGTTCTGCTGGACTCTAGAACTCCCTCCCTGCTCCAATTTTTTCTGACGGTACTGACATGCAAAAATGTTAAACTAATGTAAACAGACATCTGCCTACATAGCTTCCAATTTAGGTTAACCCAAAAAAACTTTCACCCTTTTTCTCAGTAGCTCCTTACGTCTACAGTGGCGGCCTTCATTGTTTGGGGTGAACTGTGTTATGTTTTAAACAATATTAGTACACAATCCTCTAATCCTGTCACACTTCTCCCTAACTATAAGTCAATGATTGTTTTCATTTTAATATAAAACATCATTCTCTTTACGAATAATTTTAATATCGGGATAAATGTTTAGCATTTTCGGTGAAAAGTATATTTCCCGACCTCAGCGGTCTGATGTATTATTCTGTAAAGTTGTAGGAACTCTACCCTCCCAGGCTTTACTTTCTCTCCTAGAGAGTTTATTGCAAATCGCTCGAGGCGGCCATACCGGGGAATGTCGACGTGACTGCTCAGGCATTTTTGCACGCCAGAGTGTACTTCTCGTGGTGACTGGCTTTTCCAAACTTTTTCTGACATTTAAAAAAAAAATTCCGGAGAGCTAATACGCACTTATGTTGTTTATGATTCTTTGTTTCGTCAAGTGTATCAGACAACGCTAAGAGACTTGTTTCACGAGCAATGAAACAAATTAAAAAAAAATACAGAAGCAGAAATTAAAACATATTCCATTCATTCCATACTTTTAATATGACCAAATGATTGTTTTTTGTTTACTTTATTACAATATCTACGAGATTGTGTCGTCTCGAAAAAACTGTAGATTTATATTATTTTCATCTATTTTGAAATAAATATATGTATATCATGATCCATAAATTCTCCTCGGAATTGTTCATTATCCTGTGTGTATAGTTAAATCAAAGTAAACACAAAGAAAGGACACATTCACATTTGGACGTGGAATATTTTTATTCGGCTGCCCGTATCGTTTACATCGCTGTGATGAGGAGGCAGGTTTTATTTACTCCTCCCCAGGAGTTAGGCACAAGGCCAGTTTTATCTTACTCCCAAAAGTAAGATGTGACCCAAGATCGGGTCGAGAAAGTGGGGTTTGAAAAGCCAGCGCTCGAGAGATGAGCACTCTGGCCATTTAAAAATAGCCTGGGCAGCCCCGTCGGCATTCCCCGGTAGGGGCGCCTCAGACAGTAAGCAATAAACTTACTCCTCCCCAAAGAGGGGAGGCAAAGCCTGGGAGGGTGGACCTCGTAGAACTGCACAAGAGGAGGCAGGTAATAAGTCCCCTTACTATGTTCATCACAGATCCTTTAGTCATTTCACTGACGTCGTTTTCCCTGGTTATTGTTCCGAGGGAAAAATCGAAAGTCTCAAGGTAACCGCCAAACGAGATAGACAAAACCTGCCTACATGGTAGCATTTATTTGCGTTCCTCCAATGATTGCTCGTTGTTTCCCCTAGATCTAGATACATCGTCTATAGAGTGTATATACTAAAGGAAAACGTGTGTGTGTCTATGTATGTGTGTCTATGTATGTGTGTCTATGTATGTGTGTCTCCGTTATAAGAAAGACCGACTAAAGAATTTACCTAAAAAATAAAGGTTTATACATGTAGAATTCTCCTAGGAACCTTATGGAAGTATCCCCGACTTTCTATATGTCTTTTAAGAAAGCTAATGCACCTTTTCAACATTAAATAAGAATAGGAATTTACGGATGAGTTTTATTTTAAAGTAGTACGTAACGAATGTCGGAATTGTACAGTTGGCAAAATTATCAGACTAGCGACATAGAGTATGCGGGTTCGATTCTGCACTTCGTTTAAAAAAACATTGTTTTAAATATAATTTTATGAGTAATGAGTACTCAATTGGTCTTCTAATGGGAATATATTTTGATCACCCATTCTTACGGCTACATCGCAGTGATAAGAGGCAGGTAGTATGTCGCTGATTCTAAAGTAATTTCACCTGCATCAATGTAAGACCCCTTCCTCTTCATGGGTTTTCCCTAATAAGCACTCGGTTTGTTTTCTAATGGGAATATATTTTTATCACCCATTCTTATCGCCTACATCGCAGTGATAAGAGGCAGGTAGTAAGTAGTTGATTCTAAAATCATTTCATCTGTATCAATGTCAGACTCGTTGCTCTTCATGCGTGTGTCTATCTCGTCTGACATTATTTCCTCTAAGTATTGTCCGTAGGGAGTAATTGATAATATCAAGGTAAACCGCATAATCTGTAGCGGAGCTTTACAACATACATACTTGATAACATTTTGTTGGTGTTCTCTTAATTAGTACTCGTTGTTTCTCTCTAATGAGTACTCGATTTGTCCTCTAATGAGAATAAATCTGGATCGCTAATTCTTATCGGCTACATCGCAGTGATAAGAGACAGGTAGAATGTAGTTGATTCTAAAGTCATTTCACCTGCATCCATGTCAGAAACCTTGCTCTTCATGTGTGTATTTATCTCGTCTGACGTCATTTTTTCCAAGTATTGTTCCTAGGGAATAATCTATAATCTAATGGTAACCCGCCTGATGCCTTGGTGACCTAAACAACCTGCTTACTTTGTAGCATTTATTTGCATTCCTCTAAAGTACTCGTTGTGTTCCCCTAATAAGTAATCGGTTTGTCTTCTAATGAGGGGATAATTTTTATCGCCCATTCTGATCGGCTACATCGCAGTGATAAGAGACAGGTAGTATGTAGTTGATTCTAAAGTCATTTCACCTTCATCCATGTCAGACCCCTTCTCTTCATGCGTGCGTCTATCTCGTCTGACGTCATTTCCTCTAAGTATTGTTTCTAGGGAGTAATCGATAATCAAAGTAACCCGGCGTATAACTGACCGACCCTTACAACATGTCTACTTGATAACATTTGTTTGTGTTTCCCTAATAAGTACTCGTTGTTTCCTCTAATAGGTAATCGGTTGGTCTTCTAATAAGGATATATATTTATCGACCATTACTATCGTTTATATCGCAGTGATAAGAGGCAGGTAGTCGGCTGGTGATTCTTAAGTCATTTTATTTGTGTCCATGTCAGACTCTTTGCTCTTCATGCTTGTGTCTATCGTCTGACGTCATTTTATTTGTGTCCATGTCAGACTCTTTGCTCTTCATGCTTGTGTCTATCGTCTGACGTCATTTTATTTGTGTCCATGTCAGACTCTTTGCTCTTCATGCTTGTGTCTATCGTCTGACGTCATTTTATTTGTGTCCATGTCAGACTCTTTGCTCTTCATGCTTGTGTCTATCGTCTGACGTCATTTTATTTGTGTCCATGTCAGACTCTTTGCTCTTCATGCTTGTGTCTATCGGCTGACGTCATTTTATTTGTGTCCATGTCAGACTCTTTGCTCTTCATGCTTGTGTCTATCGGCTGACGTCATTTTATTTGTGTCCATGTCAGACTCTTTGCTCTTCATGCTTGTGTCTATCGGCTGACGTCATTTTATTTGTGTCCATGTCAGACTCTTTGCTCTTCATGCCTGTGTCTATCGGCTGACGTCATTTTATTTGTGTCCATGTCAGACTCTTTGCTCTTCATGCGTGTGTCTATCGTCTGACGTCATTTTATTTGTGTCCATGTCAGACTCTTTGCTCTTCATGATTGTGTCTATCGTCTGACGTCATTTTATTTGTGTCCATGTCAGACTCTTTGCTCTTCATGCTTGTGTCTATCGTCTGACGTCATTTTATTTGTGTCCATGTCAGACTCTTTGCACTTCATGATTGTGTCTATCGTCTGACGTCATTTTATTTGTGTCCATGTCAGACTCTTTGCTCTTCATGCTTGTGTCTATCGTCTGACGTCATTTTATTTGTGCCCATGTCAGACTCTTTGCTCTTCATGCGTGTGTCTATCGTCTGACGTCATTTTTATTTGTGTCCATGTCAGTCTCTTTGCTCTTCATGCTTGTGTCTATCGTCTGACGTCATTTTATTTGTGTCTATGTCAGACTCTTTGCTCTTCATGCTTGTGTCTATCGTCTGACGTCATTTTATTTGTGTCCATGTCAGACTCTTTGCTCTTCATGCTTGTGTCTATCGTCTGACGTCATTTTATTTGTGTCCATGTCAGACTCTTTGCTCTTCATGCTTGTGTCTATCGTCTGACGTCATTTCCTCTGAGTATTGTTCCTAGTGCATAATCGATCGTCTTCAGGTAAACCGCCTGACTCCATCCTCACACTTACAACCTACCTACTTGTTAACATTTGTTTGTGTTCCCTAACGAGTACTCGTTATCTCCCCTAGTGAGTACTCCTAGCAGATGACGATGGCTAAGTAGTTAACGACATCGACTGATAATGTGGGTGTGCCAAGTTCAAATACAGTTCCTTCCACAAAAAAAAACACTTTCGCTTAGGATGTTAGCAACTTTCACGTGTCCCCTCCTGAAAGTACCCGATGGCTTGTAGAAATACTTCTACATAGAAATGTATTCGTGAAATCAATGCCAACAATAAAATAATCTGATTCATGTAAAATGAATAAATGAATGAATAAGTACTCGTTGATATACCCTCAACATTTAGCATTAATACCGACGAATGGACAATGCTAATTATAAAAATTCGTGAACAAATCGAAAAACAAAACAAGTAATAAAATCAATAAATAATTACAAAGTCACAAATTACGAGAATATATTTCATTTATTCGATATTGTTTATTTTGTTTCTTTTTTTGTCTCTGAATATATTCGAGATTCTCCCATTTTGTGTACACTGGAGATTCCAATTTTTTATCAATTTCCTTAGAAAGATTTCAAACGCGAGGAATATCTTCGCTAAAATTCATTTTCGCTTTTACCAGTCGGTCATGCAACGGCTCTTCAGGTAACTGCAGATCTTGGGGTGGCTGGCGAAACGGTTGTACAGACCCATCATTCTGGGGTAGTTGCTGAACATGGACTTGTTCTGCATGTACATGTTTTCCATGCAACAGTAGAACATCATGTCACACCACATCATCTGAAAGAAGATAAAAAATCAAAGGTAAGCATATCAGCTTGTTTGAAAAGTTTACTGTTTCAAAAGAATCTTTAAAAAGTCAGGAAATTCAATTAAGCATTAAGTGTATTCCAAGGTTGTTATAGCCGAAGACTGGTAATGAACATATGCTACCGTTGTCGATGAAAAAAACAGAGAGGTTTGGCCCAAGCGGTATTATAATCGAAACCCAGTTCTTTATAAAACTTATCCACTTTATGAGGAAAGAGAACCTGTCAAAAGGTAACATGAATTGGAACAAATACATTGAAGACATTGCCAAGTCTGCCGCAAAGAAGGTTGGCTCCCTCTACCGTGCTAGTAAACTCCTCACACCTGACAGTATCCTGTATCTCTACAAAGCCACCATCCGCCCATGCATGGAGTAGTGTTGTCACATCTGGCTGATGCATCATCTACTAGTCTCTCCCTCCTTTAAAAGGTCAAAAACAGAATAGCCAACCTAATAGGTCCCTCACTGTCAACCAAGCTCCAGTCCCTGTCCCATCGCCGCAATGTAGCATCCTCGACGTAAATTCACTAGACTAACTCGACAATCAACTAAATCTCATTCATTCACTGTAGAGGTCCCCAGATGTCGGAGAGCGTTCTACTCAAATAGCTTCTTTCCTCGTGCTGCTGGCCTCTGGAACTCCCTCCCTGCCCCCTGTTTCCCCGACAGTACAGACATGCAGAAGATATACGATCAAAGGTAAGCATAGTAAATAAAGTGTTGCTTGTTTAGAAAATGTCACATTTTAAAAATAATCTTCAAAAAGTCAGGACATTCAATTACATTTTAGGCCGAAGGCTGCTAATTGAACGAGCTCGCATTGTCTATAAAACAGCGGGAAGGTTTGGCCCTAGTGGTATTAGAGTTATAGCACAGTTTTTATGCAGCCTCTCGATCATAAAAAAGAAAACCAAGTTAACAACGTTTAATTAAGTTTGACTTGTTTAAAAAGTTCATATTTAAATAAATAATATTGTAAAAGTCAGGCAATTCAGTTAAATAGTCAGTATATTCCAAGGTTGTTATAACCGAAGGCTGATAATGAACACCAGCGCTCATTGTCTATAAAACAGCGGAGGGGCCTTGCCCAAGTGGTATTAGAGCTGTAACACGAGTTAATGAGATCTTCGTGTTTTCTGATACAACTTATCAACTATAGGAGGAAGGAGAACTTGTCTCTAAAACGACTGCTCCCTTCTGAAGTTCATAAAATAGAGAAAGGTTTGATAGCTTTAGCTGCTACGTGTCACTGGCGACCTTCTGTCTGTGCCATTATACAGATACCCTCATTCTACCTGGGTGGGGTGAAAATAGAGAAGGAAACACAGCTTCACAAAAGAAAACGCCTGAATCCAATCAGCCCGCGTGCTAAATATGAAAATTGTTTCTATCTTCTTTCAATATTTCAGTACGAACTTCCTGTCTATTCAGTCACATACTGCACACGTAGCTCTAATTCTACTGTTTCATTTCTAAATGCATTTTGTGATATTTCTTTACTCTAGCTTTGTGAGGAACATTCTCGGTTTCAACTCTATTTTTTAAACTGATGAAAATCCAAGAATTTTCGGCATCACATTCGCTTGTATTGTAGTTTCCTCTGCCTTTGTGTTTGGCAACAAATAATGCCTGCAGAGCGGAACCGCCAATCAACGATGTAAAAGTGTAAACTTTGTTTCTGCGCGATTCCTTTGCGTGTTGTGGGTCCAACCTTCCCAGACTTTGCATGGGTAAGCATCAATCTTGCAAGTTAACGAATAGGTGCAACCAATGGGGATACCTTCCTGCGGACCAGACAATTCTAAAATACGATCTTCGTTAGCTATAGGCAGGAGTACGACTAAATAAACACACAAACGAAAACATCTACCAAAGATACGATCTATTTCCAACGTAATTGTTCTCTTTTTATGTTGTAACCGCTATTCTTACCCTAGATCTATAATCTTGATTTCTTGAATTGGTTGATATAATCCTCTTATCCAAATTTGAATATCTTAAAACATTTAGTATTATACTATATATACAATTCATTTACCTGTTCTCCCATGAACCACTGGTTTCCGCCGTTGCGCATGCACAGACTCCTCTCCATGAAGGGCATGATCCTGTTAAAAGTGTTCATGTATCTCCAGTACATGTAGTTCTGAAAAGAAAAGGAAATGAAATGCGTAATTGAAATCAAATTTACTTGTCGCATTCTGAGTTCAGGTAAGTTACGTTGTTTAATAGCGAGTCAGGTGGACCGGACATTTTACCGTGCATGAATAAATCTTACCTGAGATAGGTACGAATCAAGCTCGAACAAAGCAAACCTGGTTAATAGACACGGTTGATTGACATGAAAACACAACTATTTAGTAATAAATTAGTTGATTGATGAAAAAACACCTGCAAAGATTCAGCCACTCGTTTACTTCCACCGAAAATAAAGAAATATCCTTATGTTTTTATTAATCAGTGTTTATCGTATTTTTCTTAAGCACAGCAGGAACCCAACAATCTTTAGTTCGTTTATATATATATATATATATATATATATATATATATATATATATATATATATATATATATATATATATATATATATAGTCTCGGAAGTTTCTCAACCATTAAAACTATATTTCAAAAAAAAAAATTTAAAAAAACCTTATAGTCCTAAGTCGTCCAGTGGAAAATCACTCATGTAAGTCAATTTATTTTTTACAGTTATTATATTAGTTTATTTCTAACACTATTTTAAGGGATCATCAGTTGTTTACCATGAAAAACTGTTTCGGGAATTTAATAATATATATATATATATGTCAGCTCGCAATAAATTTACTGCGAAAAAACTAGGTATTCATGCGGTTCTGATGTAACAATCACCAATTAACTTCCGAGCAAAACACATCTCAACCGATGTTTCTTCTATTTCTGAAGATGAGGTATATACCTCGAAAATCTAATAAACTCAAAATAACAGTTAGAATCCTAATTCAACACACGACGTTGGTAAATAAAAATTAATTATCGAAAATTATTGAAACCTTTCAATATTGTCGTTCGACCTATTTACCTTGTCTCGTATCCAACGGATTTTCTATCACCCAAACACAAAATATTTTCGTCACTAAGTCTTACATGACCAGTCTGGGTCTCTCTTGTTGCGACAGGTGGAGGGTACAGGTTAGACAGCTTGTCTGGCTGCTGTTTCCGACTGATAGGAAGGAGCCCAAACTCTTGGGTAGCGCCAAGAACGGCTGCTCCATCATCAGTTGCATAATACCGTGGGTAGTTGTATGTGCCATGTCGCGCATGGAAAGGGACCCTGCAATTATCTCCGGTGGGCTTTCCCGAGGCCACAACCCCTATGGACCAGGTCGTGACTAATGGACTGGTTGTGTGAGCTTATTGGCACCAAACAAGTACCCACCTTGGCCAACCCACTCTATAATCAAACCAAACATGTCTCGTATCCAACGGATTTTCTATCACCCAAACAGAACATTTTAAACACACACACATACCTATATATATATATATATATATATATATATATATATATATATATATATATATATATATCAAAGATCTCATCAGAAAAAGTAAATCAATGAGTATGAATCAAAATGGTACAACTCTGTTGACGTGGTTGATTCTGTTGTCGACAGGAAGGCACGTAATGGTTGCCAACATGAAAGTGGTATAATGGAATCAACTGGATTCGAACTTGGCACACCCATATCCTGGGAGGTGACGGTGGTTAAGTGAATAACGACACGGACTTACGAGCTGGGTGTCCAAATTCGAATTCAGTCGATTCCATGATACCATTTTCACTTTTGAATGTTGGACACCATTACGTGGTCCGTCTTGCATGAATGCCAACAAAAGAATCAACTAAGTTGTACCATTCTGAGTCATACGAATTTACTTAACCATGAAAAAGTAATATTACATGAAGTGCTACAAGCAAACAAAAAGGATCCCGTGGCGTAACGGTTAAAGGTGTTAGTTTACAATAAAATCAAAGTGAACTGTCAATCGTTGCAACGTTTGAAGACGTCTTTTGGAGCTTGAAGGCACAATCAACATTACAGGCGATAATAATAAAAAAAATTAGTTAACATTTCTACCCGGTAATGCCTGACCGAACGAGAATAATCTACTCCGTGTATTAAACAAACGTTTCAGTTGTAAATCCTGTATAGGTTGCTGAGTTCGACATAAAGATTCCCAAGTTAGAAAAAATACACCTGAAGACGGTCGGAGGTTACATCGGCCGAAACGTTGTGAAAAAATAACCAAGTGTTTAACAATAAGGTCAATTATCAATTCTAAACTCAACATGTCTAGAAAACATTAATTATGTCCTTATTTTTTAATTCGCACAATTTTTTATATTAATTAGTTATGTGGAAATATAGATAAAACTATTTATAATTGATTTATTTTATTTCATTACTAAAATAACATATACATATATAGATCTACAATTAATAATTTAAGTTCTGATAATCTTAAATAAATGAATAATTCAGTAATAGTTTTACCATAACCTTATCGAGATCATACTAAATCAGGAGATGTTAAATTTTATAATGTATGTTTGTATAGTTTCTGAGTTGAAATCGCACACAATCATTTTCTGTAATATAATAAATTACAACAATCAAATATGTGCGTTATAATTAAATTAATTCCACACTTTGTAATTAACGATAGGATATTTCATATTTAGTTGATTTGTATATAGGTAAATTATTAAACTGGTTAGTCCCATCTTCTAAAACGTTTTAAGACTGCTTTTTCTAACGGAGTTACCAGTTCGATGGAAGAGACTATGAGCTCGATATGGTTAGAAGCTGTTACGAACATATTGAGAAGAAGACATTTCTGGTTTTCAGAAACCAGGTAACCCGACCGTCACCACTCTTTTTAGTAGTAGTAGTAGTAGTAGTAGTAGTAGTAGTAGTAGCAGGGCCCATTGAGCTCATATCTAAGCTACATTGGGGAGGAGAGAAGCTGGACTTAATTGTCAGTGACTGTTGCATACAGATACAGAATTGGAAACCCATACTTACATCATAATTGCAGTTCATGTCACCGGATCCCATCATTCCACTGGATCCCATGTTGGATCCCATCATTCCGCTGGATCCCATGTTGGGGCTCATCATTCCACTGGATCCCATGTTTGATCCCATCATTCCACTGGATCCCATGTTGGGGCTCATCATTCCACTGGATCCCATGTTGGAACCCATCATGCCACCCTCGGACCAGTTGTACTGGAAAATAAACAGCGAATAATAAAACGCTGGTTCCTAATCACTTTATTTAAAAAAAAAACAATTATGGCAGCAATAATTTAAAAACAAATTATTGACCTTCAAATTCCGAACTGATATTCTTTATATTAATCGCACGTATTAAGTAAAACAGGTATTTTCTGTGATTTTTTGTGATTAATACCTTATCTTGAACCACATTAATATCTAATTCTATTTTCCAGTCGAAAACAATTCCAGCCTACTTCGATGTCGACCTCTAAACTTGTATAAGATGGTTGTTTCTATTGTAATCATGGTACTAACATAGCAAGAAAAGCAGCATCATATTAAAAATACAATAGTGACAGTAATAATTCAAACTTAAATTATTGATCTTTGAATTCCGAAAAAAATTATATTCCTCTCTTCGTGTCTTTGAATAATGCGACTATACGACTACGCCCCACATTTTACTAAAGACCTTTTCATTAACATAGAACGTTGCAGTATCCACTAAACTGCATTAGATCTGTATCGTATTTGTATATTTTATTTAAAGTAGAGGGAGTCTACTTTTGTTCTTGTTTTGTTTTGCCTAGCTTAGTTCCCAAAACATCAGCATTTAATCATGTTTCGATCCCAATATTTAATTATGTTTCGATCCCAATATTTAATTATGTTCTCCAGTCCAGAATATATTTTGGTCGTATGGCTTTGAACAAAAAAAAAACAATGGTGAGATGGATATCTAGATAGATGTTAACAATCTAATAAGCTTATAAGTTGAAAATAACTGACTCACCCTGAAACGTCCGTTCTTCCAGTGGTAGTACCTCATATAATCGTGCATGATTTCATAAAAGCAATCACAGATGTAGTCACACCTCATCATGTCCATGCTGCTCTTGGGGTAGAAACCTGAAAAAGAGAGAATTATGATAGGGTTAGATTTTTTTAACATTAACTTCAACTATATCAGGTTGAATAAATGAGGAAATATTACATAATAATCATTTACTTCAAAATAGTAGTGCGTGCATTTACTAGTACACATATTAATTCAAATAGATTTGCTCAGATGAATCTGGCTTTTTGTTATGAACAAGAACTATTCTCAACAAGGTATCACAAAGATTAAGCACATTTGATCTATCTTTATATGCTAAGTTTCGTGAGAAAGGAAGTCAATCATAACTGGTCGGATGTGACGTTTGACGTATGACAAACACAGTTGTGACACACTTTTTATTTGCCAATTTTGGTGGAATCTTTTATAAGCCAATACCCGGTTTAAGATTAATAACTAATGTATAAGCATAAAGTAAGTCTCCCTTTCAACTTTTGAGCATACTGTAGTTCATGGCAAATACATATGTTCTTATTCTCAGATGTTGTTAAATTGATTAATTGAAATGTCAAATAGCTTGTTTTTTTTTTAAGGCACAACAGGCGTGCAAACACGAATTTTAGTAGATTAAAGTATAAATAACCAAATTACTTTTTTGAATTAAGTTATTACATAGAAGTTAACTCAGCGACGATTACGGGTTATATAACATCATTTTAAATTTAAATTTACGATGTAAACATTAATTTTCCACTCTTTATCGAAACGAAAATAAAAATAAATATTGATATCCATTTTAGCGATTTCTAAAAATTGTTAAATAAGCAAGTTGAAACAATATCAAATTGCAGTTATTTTATAAATCATTAGTTTTCGTAAAAACTCTAAACTCTAAAATGCTTACATCTGGCTTCACATTTTGGATAAACTAACAATGAATATCTCGTATGAATTGAATTCGGGCAAATGTCTGAACTTATATTTTTTAATACAATCGAATTAAAGAAATATACGAGAGGTGAATTATAAATAAAACCGAAAACAAATATGTTTTTAATGGAAATCGCTCCGGGCAAGGTATGAAGCCACTTGATCTAAGGAGCTAACAAGAACGATATATGGTTAACGCAAAGACAGGATTGGCCTTAGTCTTTTAAAGAATAAGACAATAGGTAGGAGGAAACTGTCAGAAAAAAAGAGAGTTTTACAAGCCTGCAGTTCTTAGGAAGAAGCTATAGGATTGACGGTTATAACGACTTTTGTCAATTAATCTCTGCTCGAAATGACCATTTTCCTTGACACTTAACATCAATTTTATGAGGTACTAGACAAACACTTTTCTTTGGTGAATCAATTCATGGAATTTCTAGTAATTTCGGTTCTCTTGAATCCGTATTCCTGAATTTCTGATGCCTGTTCAATTTCTATCTCAATTTACCAGTGATTAGTTGACCTCATCTGGTTATGTGGGTTGGTTCCTAAACTATTATTATTCTACCTATGGGTTATCACACAAGTGATTTTCAGTAATTTCACACCGACAATAACCAGTGGTGTTCCCTGCAGTCTGAGTGACAACAACAGTCCCCAGAGAACCGGTACTCTCAACCTCTTTTCGATCACCACCGCAAATGACCTTGCGTTATCGCAACAGCCTCCTACTATTTGTTTATCGCTGGAAACGAGCCTTATTCTCCCCTGGGATTCGGGTGGCAATAAGCCTTCCCAAGGTCCTAGCACTCTCCGCACCCTTCCAGTTGAGGTCTGGTTAGTGCTGTCCTTTCTCGGTGTTCCCGTCCTCCTTGACCCTCTACGACTATTTTGTGTGGTGTCAGCCGAGGCCGATGCATTTCTATTTATTTATTTTTTAGAGAGGGGGATAATCTTATGATGTTTCTTGTAGTTTCTGTTCCTTGGTTCGTGACGTGGTGATCTTCCTGTGTTTTTTTTTCTTGCTGTTGTAATTTCGATGTGACTGGTTACCATTCGTAGCTTATGCGGGTTGGTTTCCGCAATCGTGGATTTTCTTTAAGATTCAGCTGTTTTGATCATTGTATGTTCTCAGTGATCTCTTTGATTCCAATTTCTTAGTCTTTCTTCATGGGTTTTTTAGGACTGTTCTTAGTGCTCCTACGATTATTATTATTATTATTATTATTATTATTATTATTATTATTATTATTATTATTATTATTATTATTATTATTATTTTAGTAGTATTAGCAGATTGGGGTAGCGTTCAGGACAGATTGAGAGACAAATACATAATTGCTTACATACAAACACTACATATTTTGTATAAATTTGACACCAGTGGTTATTATGCCTATTGGCTTAGCAAGAGTTGTCCTACCCTTGCCAATTATTAAAATAAACGCAAATTCAATTGTTTTTCTGTTTTTTTTCTTAAAGAATGTATATTGTCATGAAACTAACAGAAATGTTAACACAAATGTATTTTTTAATATTCTCGAGAATTGTGTCCTACTGTTTATACTCACCGAATTCCCTGGACAAGTACCTGCAAATGGCCATGGTCTCGGGCATCCTCATACCACCGTCCATTTCAAGACAAGGAAGGTAATTACAGGGGAAATCTAAAAGAGAAAATAATATAGACATGAATGAGGATTCAGAAACGGTTTATTGCATCAGAGCCCGCTACTAATATATGTAGCGTGACTAATAGGTGTTGTACTAATATATGTAGCGTAACTAATAGGTGTTGTACTAATATATGTAGCATCACCCGTTCTAATAAGTGTTGTAACGAAATCTGAAAGGTTGTTCTGTGTTGATTAGCTACTGCTACTGTTACTGCTTGTTTGTTATGGCTGTTGATTGGTGGACTAATAGTCTCTGTATTCTCGTGAATTGTGATTCATATACAAAAGAAATCCCACTGAAGAAAACATGTGCGGTTATTTTCAAACAGCGGTTTTTCTCTGGTTTAATTGTGCATGTTACACTCTAAAATGACGTTGACAATTCATTCACGCATTATTATAGAGACTGCTACACGTCCTTGTATATCGGTTAGTATAAACTAGTTAATGCCGGCCCGCATGCAGAATAAAAATAAACCAATCACTCTGTCTGTGCATAATGTCACCAAGGCTGAATTCAGCCGAAATCTTAAAATTCCACAGAAATACTTTTGGAGGAGAGGGCAGTTGATAATATATATTAATAGTATCTAGGAAGGAAATAATTTATAAAAAAAGACTAGAAACAGATATAAAACGACTTTATACGTCAACGGAACACATGAATTGTAAGGGTAAGATCAATTCCGTATACAATTGGAAACCGACCAAGGATCGTTAGCGATTGTGCAGTATAGTAGACGAGAAAAAACGTTTGAAAATGAGAAATAGAAAACAAATAACTATAAACAAACCCAAGAAAATACAGTTTTTTAGTAAACTGTATAATGTTTACGTTTGTTTACTGATTGTAAGATGTATTATCGATATCTTTGGTTTTCTTTCTGTAAACCTAGAGAAACTATTCTTGTACTTCTTGTATTATGGTTAATATATATTTATATATATATATATATATATATATATATATATATATATATATATATATATATATGTATGTATGTATGTATATATATATACTACAAGATGGTTGTGAGAAATGTATATATATTGATATAGATATACATGCTCACAGTCATCTTTTAGTATATATATATATGTATATATATATATATATATATGTATACATATATACATAATTAAAGACGGCTGTGAGCAATTTATATGTATATATGTATGTTCTGTTTGATGAGATCTCAGCTTTTAACAGCTGTTGATCGATAACATCAACATGCCAGTGTCGCAGATTATGTACATGCATGTATAAATAAAAATAGTCATAAATATATATATATATATATACATACATATATATATATATACATATATATATATATATATATATATATATATATATATATATATATATATATATATATAAATTTAGATATTTCCGACAAATACAATGTTTGCTATTAATTTTAAAATTGCAGCAGTTTATCTATATCTCATACAAACGGAAGATTAATAGTATATATATATATAAATATATATATATATATATATATATATATAGAGAGAGAGAGAGAGAGAGATAGAGAGAGAGAGAGAGAGAGAGAGAGAATTTGATCTTCATAATTTATAAGAATAAACCCCGACTTGTATAGGGTATTTTTATGGAAAACAAAAACAAAACAAACTTTAGTGTTTATTCGAAACATGCTGCAAATACAATTCACAGTCAGATATTATATATAATATAAACTACGATAGATAGACAGATAGACATATATGAAGACTAAGGTATAAAAGAATTAATAAAGTAAGCATTTCTTACCATTCCTGCAACGATCCCAGTCGGAGAATTCGTATCTCTTGTCCATGTATTTGACGCCGGCCATATGGAACATCATACGCATGCACTCGGCACGTCCGCGGCCATTGAAGTAATGGAGAGTGTAGTTGGGCATGGCTGGATTTGCTGTACTTTTTCTCAGCTAGAAACGAATGCAAAGACAACAGTGGCTGATCTGTGGCCGAACAGTCAAAAACACCTGATTTTATACTCTTATTCTCAAATTAAAATGTTCGTCCTAATTAATCAATTATTGACGACAAATTGTGAAAGACTGCCACGAACTAATTTCTTTATTGGCAACAGACGAGTACTTGTATGAGAACGTACTACAATAGTGCAAATCACGCCATTGACAAAGCACAGATTAGCAATTATCTCGTTTCATACAGTCACTGTACAAATTCGAAACTTAGTGTTTAAATGCAACTAAATTCGAATACCGTACGACCGTTGATTCATTCGTTGGTCAAACAATTCTTTTTTTTGAATTGTCTCTTCAATAACCCCTAACGATAACCCTAACCTTAGCTCAAATTTAAATACTCTGCGACACATGATTCATTCGTTGGTCGCACAATTCTGATAGTTTACAAAATTAAGGAAAAGCTTGATTAGTACTTTTAAACCGAAGGTGATTTATACGTTGGATAGCGGGAAAAACAGCATTATCTTTTCTTACATTGTCTACAGCTTCCGGTTATCGGAAAATTATTTGCTAGTGCACTAAACTAGGCTATATATATATATATATATATATATATATATATATATATATATATATATATATATATATATATATATATATATATATAATGTATATATTTAGGGAGAGAGAAAGAGAGGAGAGAGAAGTATGTATATATATGTATATATATATATATATATATATATATATATATATATATATATATATACATATTACTCTTTTATGTATCCACATAACATTTTATAAGGAGATATAATTTTTAATGTATCAGTTTTCAGTATTTACTTCAACAGTGCTCGATACATAAGTAATGCTATGAAAATATATTTATGGCAATTAAGCTACACAGAGACTCCCGCGTTTCATTGTCGGAGGTAATCCTAAGGTTAAAATCAATTTTAGCCTGAGGATTCTCCCCGGTGATGAAATGCGGGAGCTTCTGTGTAGCTTAATTGCCATAAATATATTTTCATAACTTTATATATATATATATATATATATATATATATATATATATATATATATATATAAGTATAAATTTATATATATATATATATATATATATATATATATATATATATATATATATATGAAAACATTGGTAAAAATACTAGAATTCGTACGTTTAATTATACGATTTTTTATTTTTTCCTAATTTTTCTGATAATCTGTTTTGTATTAAATTCAAAAAAATTAATAAATATTCCATACGTTTCACATGTTTCACGAACGTTTTCGATTCTTCATCGAATCATCTTCGGGTGTAAAAAGCAAATGGACAAAAAAGCTGGAGAAAGAAGAGAATTTTAAAAAGACAGCGGAGAAACGCGCAGAGAACGTTTTTGCATTGTTCCAGGAAGACGTTTTCGATTTAAATTCAGCAATGTTGGATAGCATCACACACAAAGACAGACAGGCAGACACATACACATACACATACACACACACACACACACACACACACACATATATATATATATATATATATATATATATATGGGAAATGAAAAAGGAAAAACTAAAAGATGTTTTTTTTATGTATTCATCAACGTTTCGTCTTTATTTGTAAGACTTCTTCAGTGTGATGATTTTAAGAAAAATGTCATGCAAGTTCATAGAAATATTCGGTTGACATGACGGTTTGATGAGAAGTAGTAGCCTCTACTGGGAGCGCAGGACCAAGGCCCGGGCTCAGAGAAGTCGGTGTAAGAGAGTAAAATGAATGTGGATGGCTGTGAGTGAAAGATGGGATGGGTTGGGGTATTAGTGAATTTGTCTAAGGGTGGTAGGTCAGAGAGAGATTGATAGATAGTTAGATAGATATATAGATAGATAGATAGATAAATAGATAGATAAATAGATAGATAGATTGGAGTTAAAGGTTACTCTTGTTCCAGGGTTTCAATTATACGACTGGTTTTAATAATTATCTCTATACTCCTTATTCCAAAATGATGAAACGTATACGTAAATAGATAATTAAATATTCATTCTTCAATATATATTATTAAATAATTATTTGTAGCCTCAATTTCGGCTGTCCCTCTTGTGAGAATCAATGATACAACTGTCAACTTATAGCTATAAATGCATCTTCCTCCTCGTTGAACACTGTTAAGACGGCTGACTATCGTTGCCTGCTCGGAATAAAAGAATTTATTCTTCACCACTTAGAATAGTTATTAAGAATTGCCTCATCGGTTAGGGCGTCAGGTTTTTGTGTAGAAGGTGCCTGTTGGACGAGGTTCGAATCGTGCGACCGGTTTGCATTATAATCTTTTTTTTATATTAAAGGTCACCGCTTATCAAGGCCTAAAAGCAATTTGAGAATAAGAGTTACAGAGTTTGACTCGAAGATAGGGGTTATAGAGTGTGACTGGTTGATACTTAGACAACATCGCGTTCACCGGCAAAATAAATTAATTATTTACGGGGACAATTCAATAATAACTTGTTTACATTGAACTTGAAGACGACCATATTGTAGTCGGCAGGGAAGCAGGCTCGCGGCATTCTATGAAGAAGCTCTGCCCATGGAAGTTTCGTTTAGTCTTGGGCACGTAGATTTAGAAAAATAAACCATTGACATTAGTAGTAGCTAGGCGGGTTCTTATTGTGAATGTTTTACAAGGGGTACCATAGATTCGGGCTCAGTCCAGCACCTACCATGACATAACGGTACAGCAAAGAAAGACAAACAGCATCTTGTATGTGAGAGAGTGACTGTTGGGAAGAGAATAGAACAGCCCCCACTAGATTTCGAAGTAGGTTTTGAACTCTGTAAGTGAGGAATGCTTTCTCTGAGTGGCACTTACCACTATATGCGAGCAGTACTCCATCTTAAGACGGATTTGATTCTTGTACAGGTAGAGGATGGCGTCGGGCGTGAGATACCTTCTGGAGCGGTGGAATGATCCAACTATTTTCCAGCGGTCTTAGCAACAGGTTTGATGTAAATCTTTCTATTTTAAGTCTGAAAAGAATGCCAGTCTCAGGAGTTTATCAATGCAGTGGACTTCCGCAAATGGAGAGTCGTTCATTTCAACTGGGACAAAGTGGGGATCGGAGCGTTGGTAGTTTAAGGAGAGGAGCATTGTCTTTGACGGATTAAAAGTAACCAGCCACCTTTTTCCCACAGTGTACCACTTGCTCCAGGTCGGAAGAAAGAGAGAGAGAGAGAGAGAGAGAGAGACAGACAGACAGACAGACAGACATACAGAACCTTCTCATTAATGGTTTTCGAGGTGCTTCCATAGATGGTTGTGTCATCTACATAAATGTTGACGAATGATCTTAGACTGTTGTTAGGGAGATCATTTATGAAGATCAGGAAGAGGGTTGGGCCCAGAATTGACCCCTGGGGCACGCCGGCGTTTATACTGTGTGCATCAGACTTCTGTCCATCAACGACTACTTTTATAAATCTATCAGAGAGAAATAATTTGATGGTTGAGAGTACATTTCCAGATATTCCATAGCAATTCTAATTCGGAATGATGAAACGTATACGTCTATAGGTTATCAAATATTTATTATTAAATAATTATTTGTAGCCCCTCTTTTTGCCGGGCTGTTCGCTTGAGCACTCTAGATTGAAGCAATAGGATTTAAGTTACCTCCCCTCCAGGAGGTTAGATACAAAGTCAGGTGTGGGTTTCGCTGAAAGTGTTTCTGTGGAACGAATTGAATTTGAACGTGGATCACCCATGCCCACTAAATCCCTCAAATCATAGCTATAAATGCATGGTCTTCTTTGTTTAGCACTGTTAAGAAGGCTTACTATCTTAGCCTGTATATACGTCTGTAGATAATAATATCTATTATTAAATGATTATATATATATATATATATATATATATATATCTTTATATATTTTATATTTTTTAGAAATAAAGTGTTGTATATATATATATATATATATATATATATATATATATATATATATATATATATATATATATATATGAAGGTGTATAACTAAAAGATAACTTTTAGAGAATTAGACTTATTGTGAGATGAGGAAAGCTCAATATACTGGATAGAGCTAAAATAAGGTGAGTCAATGAAAAATAGTTAGACCTGTAAATGGAAACAGATCAATATCTTCAGTTGTTACGAACAAGGAGCATTTAGTAAATAAAAATATTTATTCTTCTCTTTCAATTGCATTCCATAAGGACGGCTTTTCAAAGATTAAAATCTTATCATCAGAGGAAGTGGAGATTGATAAGTTGACAGATAAGAACAGTCAATATTCAACATTTGGAAAAAAGTTTGTTTTTTTTAAGTTCTTTTTAAAAAGTTTTAAAAGTCCGACGGGTGTGTTTCAATGTAACTGAAAGTCACCAAATACGGAGATCCAAGTTGTATGGGGTTCAAATGTAATTGGTAAATCCAGAAGAATTTTTGAATATTGACTGTTTTTATCTGTCAACTTATCAATCTCCACTTCATCTGATGATAAGATTTTAATCTTTGAAAAGCCGTGCTTAAGGAATAACATTAAACAACCTAGTTAGGGTGAAATTTATTTCATTTTATTATTGATTAATTAAGAAAAATATAACAATATATAGTTAATTATGATATATACAATAAATAAATAAACATGATTGAAGGTAATTAAAATATAGTTCGCCCGATTTCAAGTCTTACTTGCCTCGTTTCATTCATTTCTTGTGAGAAAATCACTGGTAAAAGGTAATCATTTTGTTTTAATTAATAGAAAATATAAACCTAAATCAAATATGTAAATTGCAAAACATGTCTGGTGTCTGAGCGAGTTTTGGTAACGGGATATAAAGAAGTTGAAACCGTATTAGTTTAAGTAAGATTCTTAACACTTTGCCATTTCGAATCGCAGTCTCGTCTTGTAATTTGTTTCTACTTAATTTATATGTTATCAAATGTTTTTTTAATGTTATCTAATCTAAATTAATCAATTAATAGTGTCCCAACCTTATTCAGAAGGTATACAAAGATTATGAACGCTGACTTTAAACAAATTAATTAAATAGTAATTAACCGCGCCCCCTTACGTTTAAGACAATTCTCGCCGACGGACAGACAAACAGACAGACATACAGACAGACAGACAGAGAACCTGCTCGTTATTTATTAAGAAAATCCCTGGTAATCATTTCGTTATCATTAATAAAAACTAAAAACTCTTTATTGTACATTATTTTCTATTCGTAACAGCACATAGCTAAAAGCTAAAATGTTTTACAGATGCTTCTACAGACTTTGAACTGAATCAAATTACTCGCTCCTTCGTAATAAAATAAACACTTGACGAAATTCTTTCAAGAAAATACGTTCATAAAAATTGCTGGTATAAATTAATCATTTTGTTTTCATTAATAAAAAATATCAATTTTAATCAAAATAGTTTCATTTTTCTCGATTGTTGGTAATACAAATTATTCATTTACAAGCAAACGTATGTGCTTTGTAAGAAAAAATCTAATTGCGCTAAACAAAGAAATTTGTTACTGGTAAACATTTCGAAAACTGAAAAAAAGCAAGTGGGATCGAACCGTAAAACTAATAGTCTGTAGTCAGTAACTTTAACCATTACACAAAAGGGCGAGCTTACTAGAAATGTGTGAAAATCTTACTCTACTTTTATGTAGTAATTTGTAAATACTGCAAATAATTCCTAAAATTGAACTGGTAATAACTTCAGAGAGAGGCGACTTTCACATAAGCTCTACCACATGCCTTCGTGCTGTGATGGTTTCTTTGATTTTTTCTGTATTTAACACTAATTAAACAATTGTTTTTTTTTTATCGCAGTAGGGTACTTATGCAGTTTACCTTCCGGCAGGTTGCGTATAGAAATTAAGATTTGTATCATGTAGTTTTTTTCATTAAATATTATTAAATGGGGCATCATTTAGGGTAAAACTCCATTCAGTATTACGCATGTAAACTTGAAACGAAAAAAAAATTTAGGTACAGAAATCAAAACATTTACGGCTACTCTAACATTTTAAACCAGGCAACAATTGTTTTAGATCTTTATCCCTAAGTCCGACTGGCAAAATCATAACACCACTCGAAGTCGCCTTAAAAAGTAAAATGCACAGAATTTTTCTCCCATAGCAAGAAAAAATTGTTTACAATAAATTCCTAATACGTTATAATGGCTTGTTTCTTTTGGGTCAACGGAACCAGGTTTCGTATTGACGTCGAAGGAGAGCGGTTTTACAGCCATTTATCTATTATACAGGGTGGGCAAAAATAAGGGTCCTATTTTTAAAAATTCATAACTTTTTTATTTATTGATTTAAAAAAATTTTTTTTTAGAATAAGTAAAGGACCCCTTCCGAAGCAAGCATGAGCCGTATTAGCCCTAAGGAACGTACTCTCATTTAGAAAACATTATTTTTGCTTAAAAAACTCAAAACAGTGTAAAAAAACAATACTTTAGTTTTTGTAAGTTTTAAGAAGTGTTTTTCGGCTAAAATTTGTTTTGTTTATTTCAAAAAATCTCGGAAGGGTCAGTCTACACACACATAAAGTTTGGTGAGTTTAACTTTTATTTTGTGGAAGTTATTCAAATTCAAGTTATTCAAATTTAAAGATAGGACCCTTATTTTGGCCCACCCTGTATAAAGGAGAAGTGAATGGCTTACATAATTATGATTATTTTCAATAGAAAACAATGGGCTGAATGGAGGTGAAAGAGGGGGGAAGGGAAATGGAAAACGGGGAAGAGAGAAAGATAGAGAGATGGATTGAAAGTTGTAGTGAGAGGTTTTAATATAAATATATTTCACACACTTTTTAACTACTCCTATTTTGTTTTCTTGGCTCCGGGCAACGCCGAGTACCCCTTTCAATGTTACTATGTACTAATTTTAGAAATAAAATGCTGACTCATTCCTCAAGGAGAGTTGTCTGTGTGTATGTCCAGAGAGAGGAAATGGGCTAGGCTGCAGAGAGAAAGGGGGGAAACGGGGAGAGGGCAGACCCCGGACAACTTTTGTGGAAAACGTTCGTATGTATGTATGTATGTATGTATGTATGTATGTATGTATGTATGTATGTATGTATGTATGTATGTATGCAAAAGGGTCCGAAAATACTCGACACCGCCTCATAAATTTGGAATCTGCTTCACGGGTGTTATTTCCGACATATAATACCGAGAAATAGAAACGAATATTCATGTCATGACAATAAAGGGACACAGTTTACCTTTGAGAGTAGGTAGTCCAATGTTATCCAATTTCGACAGATGTACGTTTATGCATGTACGCATCGCATTGCACATCCGTTATGAGCATCGAACATATTTTCCGGTTTCAATAACGAGACAGAAAGACACAACGAAGTTTTAATAATGGCGACTTCATTGAAACTAAGTAAAACACATAACATAACTTCAACCGAATTTATCTGTTTATAAAATATACCTATTATTTATTCGCTGTCCTTAAAATACAAAACATAACTTTAACAGACTTTATTTGTTTAAAAACTACGTACTGTTTTCATCACGGTTGGAGCCTAAAAGATTTCCGTTCACTGCGTTCGTATACTTCCTGTTAATTATGTTTCAGTCCCGGAGAAATCTTTTTAATGTTATGCAAGGCGATCCATGATACAGGCCTGGCAAACATGCGACTGGGGTCCACGACTAAGGGCGTGCATGTGAAAACTAACATTACTACTAAATAATTGTTATTCAGAAAAGTTTTAGTAAGAGATTTACTAGCAATGTTGAGTAATTAGCAACTATACATCTTATAAAGAAGCAGCTTACAATAATTTATTTATTTTTATAAAATTAAATGTAAAAAGTAGAAAAATAAAAAATAACTAAATTCACCAAAAAATCACTTAATTCACTATGAATTAGCCACTTTTTTGATATTTAAAAAATCATGAGTCAATTTGTTTTTATTGACTACTTGATTACAGAAAATACAATGACATAATACAATGAGAAAGCAAATTCAACATTTTACAAAATCAAATATTTTATGAACAAAATAATGTTCGGAGAAACAATTTTGATCATTGTAACAAAGTTTGTTATGTTTGTTACAAATACAATTTGTTAGATATACAATTTGTTTTTACAGAAGATGAAGAAAATGCTTGTTTCTTTATGATACGATAAGACATAAACCCAGTCTTAATAATGAAATGAAGTTACTTTAACAAGAACATAAAACCAATAAAATATATGTAAAAAGGGGAAAATGTAAAACATATCTGATAACTGCTTGGAAAATATGTCTTATCAATACTGATTATGTTAGTATTATAATTGTATAAACATTTTTATTTTATAATTAATATTTTAAGATAATTTCAATTTTTTTCGTGCTGGTTCTTGAATTGCTTTAAGTGAATCAAACAAACAATAACTTTTAAAAAAATATTGAATAATATAGACTCATGCTCTCTTTAATATTGAAAGTGGCATAAAGTTTTACTTATGATAATTATTTTATCTGAAGGAGTTGGGGGTCTATCACTCACGTAAAATTATATTAACAAGTTTAAATAAGTTTAAGCTCTAATTGCACTATAGAGACTGTATAATTTATATTGTCCACTTCGATCTGTATTCGTCCAAATGATTGATAAAATTTATTTTTAGTCCGGTCTAAAATGGCACTTTTGTCCTGATTCATGTTTTAATTAGCTGTTTTTTAGTTATGTTTTTTAGTTATGTTTTTTAGTTATGTTTTTTAGTTATGTTTTTAGTTATGTTTTTTAGTTATGTTTTTAGTCATGTTTTTTAGTTATGTTTTTTAGTCATGTTTTTTAGTTATGTTTTTTAGTTATGTTTTTTAGTTATGTTTTTTAGTCATGTTTTTTAGTTATGTTTTTAGTTATGTTTTTAGTTATGTTTTTTAGTTATGTTTTTTAGTTATGTTTTTTAGTTATGTTTTTAGTCATGTTTTTTAGTTATGTTTTTTAGTCATGTTTTTTAGTTATGTTTTTTAGTTATGTTTTTAGCAACAATAACTCTTGTTTGACTATTTAATAATGAGAGATATTTGTTCTCTCTTCTGTTACTTAAATCTGAAAAACGAAACAAATGAAAGTACAAAATACTTAACCAACCCTCTACATCCCTATGTTTAGAATATGTTTCTAAATAACAGCGTTATTCAGCCCGATCCGTAAACTCCATAAGGAGCAAAATGTGTACATAGAAACACATGTGTTTCCTTTTTTTTAATAAACCGTTGTATTTTTATCTTGTTTACAAAAGAAGCAAAATGCATTATCATGTATTTAATTTCAATCGTAGGCGTGTCCCTTTTTTCCTGAGATTCTCATAGATGACTCTGCTTTTGGGGAGAAATCGACTCTGAAACTTCTTGGTGTTTCTCTCTCATCAAATCTTTCTTGGAGTTCATACATAAGATGCATTGCGCTTTCTGCTTCTCATAAAGTCGGTTCTCTATCGGTCCAAACACTTTCTCACACCTGAGACGATCCTCTATCTCTACAAATCAACAATCAGATAATGTATGGAATGCTGTTGTCATATTGGGGCTTGTGAATCACTGTCCCATTTGAGGGTTCTTGATAAGGTGCAGAAATGTATCTATAATTTAATTGGCCCTACCCTTTCTTCTTCTATGCACTCTCTTTCTCTCTCTCCTATCGACGTGATGTGGATAGTCTCAGTCTTTTCTATAAATACTATTATGGCATGTGTTCTTCATAATTATGAGATCTATTCCCCGCTTCCTTTGTTCCAGCTTGTTTTACTCGTTGGTCTACTGGTCTTCATCAATTCGCTGTTTTGATACCTCATTGTAATACAGCTTCCTTTTCCGGTAGCTGTTTTCCAAGAACCGCAGGCTTGTCGAACTCTCTTCCTGATGGCTATTTGCCTACTACCTGTAGCATTGGTCTTTTCAAGACTAAGGCCAATAGAAACCTTTTGTCTTTACAATACTCACATTTCATTCTCGTTAGCTCCTTACATCAAGTGGCTTCATGTATTGTCTGGAGCAATATCCATGAAAAATGAATAGGAGCTAATCTCACATTTTTTACCAAGAGAATCAGATCATGTATGGAGTATTGTTGTCATATTTTGACTGGTGAATCTCTTTCCCATTTGAGGGTTCTTGATAAGGTGCAGCAACGTATCTGTAATGTTATTGATACTACCTTTTCGTTTTCTCTACATACCCTCTCCCACAGACGTGACGTTGCTAGTCTAAGTCTTTTCTATAAATACTATAATGGCATGTGTTCTTCAGAAATATGTGATTTATTCCATGCTTGTTTTCCAACTTGTTAGTCTAGTTGTCTCCGTCAATTCGGTGTTTTAATACCTTAAAACAACATTAGATATTTTAAAATATTTATGTTTAAATATCATTTTGAGTAAGTGGGGCTTACCTCCTATTTAAAACTATACACCCTCTCAAAAACGGTTGTAAATCTATTTTCAATCATTTTACTTTTTCGCAAACGAACATATAAACACTCAGATATTGAAGGTAAACCTCCTACTTACTCATGAAGGGGAAGGGTAAATGACTTAGATATTTCTAGATTATAATTCTTCTTGGTAATAAACTAGACTTACCAGTGACCCGTTGGATCACAATCGCAACTACGATTTATTATAATTTGATTCCGTTCGAAAATTCATAAACTGTAACATATCTGTTAGGACATAATTAACACTAATAAGTCTCATTTAATATAAGTCTGTTTACTTCTGCATTTCCCTTAGCAGTAGTAGTAGTAATAGTAGTAGTAGTAATAAGAGTAGTAGTAGTAACAGTAATAGTAGTAGTAACAGTAATAGTAACAGTACTATTATTATTAGTAGTAGTAGTGGTAGTAGTAGTAACAGTAATAGTAGCAGTAATAATATACACTAGCGGGACCCGTGTAAATTACACGGAATTTTTAAATTTTAAAATTTTTATTTTTACTTACACCGTGTTGTGTTCGTTTTTTTTTTTTTAATCATTTCTTGAAAATAAAACTGAAAAAAGTGACGAAGTTATCGTCTGCCACACTGACCCTAACTCTAACGACGGTGTCAAAGTTAGCGCGGGGCCTAATGTAACAAAGCACCCTCTATTTGTTAGTTACACTTGCTTTATTATGAGCCCCCCTTCTAGATAAGAGTGAAATTTTTTTTAAAATGGTAACTCGTGTACAATCTACTAAAAAAGATTGATATGCCATCCGTTCAAAAACAAAATAAATAAATAAATAAAATAATACTGGCCCTCTCAACAACCAAAAGAAAACGTAAATAGACAATGCCCTTAAAAACGCCAAATAAAAAAACAAAAAATAGTTTTAAGTTTAAAGCAACAGAAAAAAGTACTTTTTAACCAGGTGAGTAGCATACAAAGATTCGGAAGGTCGTTGCTTTCGATGTAAGCATGACACACAAAATCACACACACTATTGTATTGATATGTATCTTCCCAGTCGTCCACTCCCTACTTCTCTTCCCCTTAAAATGTAGAAAAAAAAATCTTAGAGGTTGGTTGGGATCGAACTATAAACCAGTCGGGCCGAAGTAAAATTTACTACGTCGCTAACTGTTACGCCAGAGGGAAATACTTGAAAATACTTTTGAAAATAAAGCGACCTGACTGTTTTTAAAAATCTCGGTGTGGTACGCATACGCAGAGCTTTTGCCGGAAGCGTGACACACGAACACACACGCTATCGTATTAATATATAGATAATTATTATTATTATTTATTATTCTTATATGTTATTGTCTATTTTTTTAAATTTGAAATTATACTCTGTAAAAGAATTTTACTTAATGCTTGTCATTTCTTTTTCAAATTTATTTTAACTTGACTTTGAAGAACAACACGTTTTCGAGTTTAATCCAGAAATAGATACATGAAAGGGGAGTTTTTTTCGAAAGCAGCAGTGGCGAGAATGTTATATTTACGTATCGACAGCTGATTGGACAAAATATCCAATGACTAGTTTCATTCAGCGAATCAGAGAATTCCAGCACGTTCATTAAAGAAAACCAAGCAATTAGTACTAATATATCCTCTAATGAATACTCGTTATGTTCCCTTGTAAGTATGCGTTGTGTCCCTTAAAGAGTACGTATTGTGTCCATTAATGAGTACTTGTTATGTTCCCTAATGACTACTCGTTGTGTCCCCTAATGAGTACTTGTTGTGTATCTTTATGAGTACCCGTTGTGTCCCCTAATAATTGTCGTTATGTCGCCTAATTATTGCTCGTTATGTCGCCTAATGAGTACTCGTTGAAACACCCGCAACATTTAACATTAATACCGACGGATGGACAACGCTAATTATAAAATTGCGCGAACAAATAGAAAACAAAACGAAACAAATAATAAAATAAATAAATAATTACAAAGTCACAAATTACGAGAATATATTTCATTTATTCGATATTTTTACATAAAATCATTCTTTTTCGCTTGCTTTCTCTCAATATCTTCGAGATTTTCTAATCCCGTGTAAACTTGATATTCCGTTTTTTATCCATTTCCTAAGAGAGATTTCAAAGGAGAAAACTATGAACATCTTCGCTCAAAATCATTTCTTCTTTTACCACTCGGTCATGCAACGGCTCTTCAGGTAACTGCAGATCTTGGGGTGGCTAGCGAAACGGTTGTACAGACCCATCATTCTGGGGTAGTTGCTGAACATGGACTTGTTCTGCATATACATGTTTTCCATGCAACAGTAGAACATCATGTCACACCACATCATCTGGAAGAAGATAAAATATCAAAGGTAAGCATATTAAATGAAGCGTAGCTTGTTTGAAAAGTTTACAGTTTCAAAAGAATCTTTAAAAAGTCAGGAAATTCAATTAAGCATTCAGTATATTCCAAGGTTGTTATAGCCGAAGACTGGTAATGAACATAAGCTACCGTTGTCTATTAAACAGCAGAGAGGTTTGACCCAAGTGGTATTATGATCGTAACCCAGTTCTTATAAAACTTATCCACTATACGAGGAAAGAGAACCTGTCAACAATACGACTGCTCCCTTACAGCAGCCTGAAAAGTGTAGTATCTGTTCCGATGGATACTACACCCAATAGACCGGTATCGTCTTGGCCTTCGAGTCTTGATTCCGCCGCTCTGTGGATTTGTCCTGCGCAGTTCTAGGAGGTCCACCCTCCCAGGCTTTGCCTCCTTTCTTTGGAGTGGAGTAAGTTTATCGCTTACTGCATGAGGCGCTCTTACCGGGGAATTCCGACGGGGCTGTCCAGGCATTTTTTGTAGGCCAGAGTTCTCACCTTCTCGAGCGCTGCCTTATCAACTTCTGCGCTATTTTTGTTTGTCTTCCGGTCGAAAATTTCCCCGACTTCCAATGCAACAGCTGAGCTATGCTACGAACAGTTTCGGAGTTACAAACAACAAATCTATTAGGTTAATGAACGACGAGTACTTCATGTAGACGAGACAATCCTGAGGCACGATCTTTGTGAGCCTTTCACAGAAGTCATACTTACTAAACACACTAAACAAAACCACAATAGCCGAATATAGAATCTATTCTAAACGTACTCGTTCTCAATTTACGCACTGGCTGCCACCATGCGCATGCAGATTAGGCGCCACGATGGGCATCACGCCGTTAATCATGCCCTAAATCTATTGTCTGATTTCTTATCATATTCTATTATCTAAATTTAAATATTTTAAAACATTGTGTATTTAACTAATACATAATTTATTTATTTTCAAACTTACCTGGTCTCCCATGAACCACTGGTTTCCACCGTTGCGCATGCACAGACTCCTCTCCATGAAGGGCATCACCCGGTTGAAGGTGTTCATGTATCTCCAATACATGTAGTTCTGAAAATAAAATAAAATGCATCATATGAATAAAACTATTGCGTAACATTGGAAGTTCAAGTAGATTTAATTGTTGAATATCGGATCGGGTGAACCGTACATATTATCTGGCAGAAATAAGAATGAAATAGACACAGACACGGACCTGGCCACTACAAAGATACCACGGCCAAACACGGTGGATTTAGACGAAAACCCAAATGTTCAGGAATAACATATTTGTTGATGTATTCAAAACCACCTGCAAGGTTTATCCTTATCCCCAAAAGTTGAGCTGAATACGGAGATGTCCCATTGCTAAATACACTTTATAGAAGCGTGGCTACATTGACAGCGGAGGATAAATCCCAGAATATACTTTCCAATGTGAATGCGTGGGTGTCCAATATAAGTACAGAAACTAACTACAAACTGAGATCGATAGTCGACTAGGCACCCTCCACCATTCTTGCTTACCCAACACGTTCATCGCCACCGACAATAAAGCTATATCATTATATTTTCATACATAAGTGTTTTTCGCCATTCTTTTAAACACAGCAAAAATACAGCAATGTTATATACATTGAACGATCTCACAGAAAACAGTAGTATTACATGCAGTTCTAAAAGCATCAAAAGAATTATCCATACATTTATTGATATTTAAAAGAAGAGGTATTCTTAAAATATATCCAATAACATCCTTTGCACAAAGACCCGTGACATGACGGTTATAGTGGTTGATTAACAGTAAGTTCAAAATAGGTCTTTAAGATATTTAAGAAACAATCGTTACTACATGCGATAATAGGAAAGGAATAACATACAACTATTAATAATCTCTGTCGTTATTAACATATAAGGTGCTCGACTGAGCTCCAATCTCGTGTCTTCTTTGAAAACATTTGTCGCACTAAATCGTGTTTCTACCACATTGAAAAAAAGACGTTTCTTTTTCTCTCCATGTATCTAGCGCCAAGCGACATTTTCATGAACATTGCTTTATCACAAGAACTTTCTACCGGTGGAACACATTACCGCGAGACTGCTTCCCTGTAGATTACAACTTAGTCGTCTTCAAATCCAGTATCTTTTTTTTAAATAGGAATAGCTAAAGACAAGACATGAAGCCACAGGATGTAAAGAAATTTCAAAACGAAAAATAATTATCGCAAAGAGAGGAGATACATATAGGACTTAGTCTAAAAAAAACGGAGCTATAGGTAGAAGGAAAACTATCACCGGGAAGAGAGTTCAACAATTCTGCAGTTCTTGGAAATAAGCTATTGGAATAGGAAGCTGTATTACAATGATTGCCAAAACAGCGAATTTATGGAGACCAATAGACCAACGAGTCTGAACGAGCCGAATCAAATGAAGCAGGGAATACATTAGACATGTTTTTAATGGAAATCACTCCAAACAAAACACGAAGCCACTTGATGTAAGACGCTAAAAATACTACTTCAAGGTAAAAAAAAGTAGCCAACGATAAATGTTAGATAGATAGATTCCGACCCAGAAAACAGCAATTCTTCCCCCCTTGTCAGAAAGATCGTTCATGAAATGTGGGGACTAAACAAAAAAAAAAGGGAATTCTGAAGAAAACATGCAATCATAGTATTTATTGAAAAAAACTGAGACTAGCAACATCACGTCTGTGAAAAAGTAATACTCGTCTCAGGACAAGTAAACTTCTCCGAAATTTAAAATAAGGTTATCCTGTCAGTTGCTGTCTAATGAGTGTGGATCAAGTTTCATGCAAATCTGAAACTATTCAGTTTTCAAATAGGAAATGGTGCCTATGTTAAAACGTTTTAAAATATCCAAAAGAAACTAAAATTTGGGAAATATTTTTAATTGATATCTAATACCTCGTGTTTAAATTTTACACACATCTAAGGCTTCTGAACTCTTACAAAGTGCTTCAACCTCATTTTCAATTTAAACAAAATATAGTTCACACGTTGACCCATTAGGTCGAGCAGCTTTATTTAAAACTTCATAATAATCGGTTTCTATACATCCAAATATATAAACGTATTAACATGCCTAACTTTACATATATATATATATATATATATATATATATATATATATATATATATATATATATATATATATATATATATATATATATATATATATATTAAATACATTTTTCGTGGTACAAAATTTAATAACGGCGAGGAATACAGACATTTAGGACATTTTTGGGAGGGTAGAATGAGATTAAACAAATATAAAAACGAGAGAAAACGATTAAAAAGAAATTAATTAATGTACTGAACCGGTTTTCGTCCACACTCATCAGAGTAAAACGTGGAAGTGATTAAATACGACTAAAACCTAAAAAAATTGTAATGAAAACTAGTGACAAGTTTAGGAGAAAAAATATGGAGAGAAGAGTAATAAGGTGATCACATTAAGTCCTAAAAGCCATTCCTTTTGTTTACAAAGGAAGGGTTTGATTGACTTGATATATATGGCTTCCAGGACTTTGAGGTGGAATAAAGAATGTGATCTACTTATGACAGAAAACCAGTCACTAGTGTACGTCGACGCACATTCGGCGCTATTTATGAGATGGTCAGCAATAGCAGACCCGGATGTAGTAACTAAATTATTTAAATTATTTAGTCGACCCTGGCGTATGGCAGGGGGGATGTGTTGTTTGATTCTGGATTCAAACCTTTGCACTGTTCTTTCCCACGTATATATATATATATATATATATATATATATATATATATATATATATATATATATATATATATATTAATTATATAGATGCATTATTAGATAGTCACACTTACATCATAGTTACAGTTACTGTCACCGGATCCCATCATTCCACTGGATCCCATGTTTGATCCCATCATTCCACTGGATCCCATGTTTGATCCCATGTTTGATCCCATCATTCCACTGGATCCCATGTTAGAGCTCATCATTCCACTGGATCCCATGTTGGAACCCATCATTCCACTGGATCCCATGTTGGAACCCATCATTCCACTGGATCCCATGTTGGAACCCATCATGCCACCCTCAGACCAGTTGTACTGGAAAATAAACGTCGAATAATAAAAGGCTGATTCATAAACATTTTATTATATAAAAACAATGACAGTAATAATTGAAAAAAAAGATTATTGACCTTCAAATTCCGAACTGATATTTTTATATTAATCTCATGTATAAAAGAGCAGGTATGTTTCTCGTATTTTTTTATTTAGATTAATAGGTTTCTTTCTACAGCAAAACATATTTAATTCTGTTTACCAGTCGTGAACAGATACAGAATATGTTGATGCAGACTCCTTAATTTTTTTATCTGTTGTTTTCATGGTAACAAAATCAAACGAGAATATTATATTTTCGTTTTTACTACTTGGCATTTTTATAGGAGCAAAGTGTAGAATCTGTTCTCATACTACACTTCATCTTTTCTGTCATCAGTCAATGAAGGAGATATCTTTCTAGACTGAGGCAAGTTTTATTTTTGTTCCAATCCAGACTATCCTTAGTGTTGGGCTAGATATTCACACTTTGAAAACCGACCTTGTGACTAACTCTGCTCTCATGGGGAGGCAAGGTCATATGAGCATAAAGCGAAAATAGATTTCAATCCAAACAAGGCGTGACAGAATAGAAGAAAGTATACGGTCAGTCTGTGCGACTAGATTGCAGTTGCATGTATTTATTGTAAATGACCTTTCATACATCCGACAATTATTTATTCCTTTGACAATCAACCGTGTTTATGTTGTTTCTTGCATATCCTGTTGGCAGGTGTATCTCTTCTTGTCAAAATAACTTTTCGGTACACACGGCCGGAATATTTAATATTACCTTTGAACTCTACGAAATTTAAAAATCTTAACTGGTTGGGTAGTAGACGGCGGACAACTCAGTACTGCATCGTATGGTCGTCCACTTCACATTCGCCTAATGTTGAGTAAATTTTGTAGCCTTAACTTGACTAACGCATATTTATTCCCGTTCTTAGACTATTAGGTGTCATCAACTTCATCGAGTTTGTTTCTGAGCTAACGGAAAAGATTTCCCTTATATTAGGGATGGGACCTAATAGTGAAAATTTCAGATTCATGCGAGTAGTATTTTTTTGTGTTCATTTATACATAAATAACACTAAACAATTTTGCAAAATTCAGAAGGTGCAGGCCAAAAATAGCCGTTACGGTTTCATTCGACATTGCAGGTCCTAAAACATCCTCAAACGCTATGAATGGATATAGATGGTTAAATCTGATATAGTACTTTAATTTAGGACCATTTTCAGGCCGTGAAAGGGTTTTCATAAATGCAACTTAGCCAAAATCCTTTTGGCCGGTACCTTCTGAATGTTGCACAATTTTCAAAATGTTTGATTGTTTAGTGTTATTTATGTATAAATGAACACAAAAAATACTACTCGCATGAATCTGAAATTTTCACCATTACGTCCCACCCCTACTTATCTTTCATATAAAGTAAAGTCAGCCTGTTTTTCGTTTTTTAGTTATAGCTTACCTCCCACAGCAGCAGAATGTAATTCGGTTTTAACCTAAATATATAATGTGGCTCTCAAGAATAAATACTGGCCTACTTCAGTGTAGATATCTAGACTTGCTGGTATGTTTCTCTGTTTCATGTACACAACATAGATAAAGCAATAGAAATAATTACTGTTTTGACGTCTGTGTTTAAATATACCTATATTAAATAGCGATAGCATTCAAATGTACGGAAGCGTCCGTTCTTTTCATAAATACTTACAGTAGTTAAATAATAGATACCCGTATTACTATACGTATTGTACCTGTAACTATAAGCGATTTCTTTAGTCAATTGTTAATAATGTTGATCGGATGTTGATGATAAATGACTCACCCTGAAGCGCCCATTCTTCCAGTGGTAGTACCTCATGTAATCGTGCATGATTTCATAGAAGCAATCACAGATGTAGTCACACCTCATCATGTCCATGCTGCTCTTGGGATAGAAACCTGAAAAAGAGAGAAATATTGTAAAGTTACCGCTCTTTTATTATTAACTTCAACAACATCAGGTGAATTTATAATAAATTAAATAATATTAAATAATACTCATTTACTTCAAAATATTGGTGGGTTCTTTTACTAATATAAAAATCAGTTAAAATAGATTTGCTTATATAGATCTGGCCTTGTGTTGTAAACAAGATTTTTTTTAAACTAGGTATCAGAAACACTGCTAATGAAATGTATGAACTAAATACAAAATAAGGGTTAGGGTTAGATTAAGAGTTTGCGTTAGGGTTAGGGTTAGGGTTATGCTAGGGGTTAGGGTTAGGGTTAGGTTTAGGTTTGGGTTATGGGTTATGGTTAGGGTTGGGGTTGGGGTTGGGGTTAAGGCTAGGGTAAGGGGTTAGGGTTAGGGTTAGGGGGAGGGTAGGGAGGGGCTATAGAGTTTGGGTTGAGGGTTAGGGTTACGTTTATGGGTTATTGTTAGGGTTTGAGTAAGGGTTGGGATTGGGGTTACGGTTAAGGTTAGGGTTAGGGTAAGGGTAGGGGTAGGCTGTAGAGTGTGGGTTAGAGTTTAGGGGTTAGGGTAAGGCTAAACGTCCTAGAAGTGATGTTAAATATTTATTTAATATTTTGTACGTAAACACAAATTTAAGTTTCTAATTTCTTGAGAATGTTTCCCTGGTGTTTATACTTACCGAATTCTCTAGACAAGTACCTGCAAATTGCCATGGTCTCGGGCATTCTCATACCACCGTCCATTTCAAGACAAGGAAGGTAATTACAGGGGAAATCTGAAAGAGAAAATAATATAAACATATATAAAGATGCAAGATTATTGTTGTGGAGCGCTACACAAGTGTATGTTGCGTAGCTAATAATAATAATAATAATAATAATAATAATAATAATAATAATAATAATAATAATAATAATAATCATGATAATGACAATAATAATAATAATAATAATAATAATAATAATAATAATAATAATAATAATAATAATAATAATAATAATAATAATAATAATAATAATAATTCATTAAACTTAATAAATGCACAACATATTTTTTAATTCTAATATCAATATTTCGTTCGAAAAAATGAGAATAAAGTCCTTTGACGTCATAGACGCACCACGTATTTTGAAATAGTAACATCAATGTGTTTATTCAAATCAGTCATCAAAAAATGGCCCTGAATGTTGATGAACAATTTTCGGATTTTGCCTTTTTTTAACTTTCCATAAAGAACATTATTATTTCCATAATTATCACACACATATATATATATATATATATATATATATATATATATATATATATATAGGAAGTATTTTCTCATTTATGCAAACATTGCAAAAATAGAATAATTTGTCTGTTTAATTATACCTTTTTTTATTTTTCCGACTTTTCTAAATGATTCAGAGGTATCACGAACGTTTTCGTTGTCAACAGCAATATTGTAAAATGCTTAACGTAATGTAATTACATTATGTGATGCTATTCCGGCGTAGCTGAATTTAAATTGTCAACGTCTTTCCTGGAACAATGCAAAAACTTTTTATGTTCGCGTTTTTTCGCCGTCTTTTAAAATATTAACTTCCTTCTTAAGCTTTTATGTTGATTATCTTTAGCCACCTGAAAGTGATTCGACAAAAATCGAAAACGTTCGTGAAACCTATGGGATATTTATTCATTTTCTTTATTTGAATAAAAAATAACCATTCGAAAAATAGAAAAGATAAAAGACGAATTATGTTATTTTTTACAATGTTTGCATATATATATATATATATATATATATATATATATATATATATATATATATATATATATGGCATTTTCCTTCCGACAACGTTCGTCGAACACTTTAGACAGTCTGTCTATATGTGCCTTCTTCGAATAAATTGAACTTAAATTGCCTTTCTTGAAGTGGTAATGTATTGGTTTAGCAGTCTGAGATTATAATTCTCGACACTGATAGGAGCGAAAGCTTGAAACGCTGGCGTATGTGCGTAAAAAAATTAATACAATTTACTTCAATTTAATATTATTCAATACATATATATATATATATATATATATATATATATATATATATATATATATATATATATATATAGATATATATATATATATATATATGATGGACACTCCCGTCGATTTCGACGTATGAGTGCCCTGCCAGGGGCTGCCCGTGCGTGAACTTGTAATTGCAAGGGTTGCGCAATCCCAACAACCGCTCTCCTGAGTCGGCATTGCTTGATTCCAATGGCAAGTTGTAATACAGGACGACTGGAAACAATGCCGAGATAAGCAGAGAGCACATACAGCACCTGGTATTCCCAAATGGTCACCCATTTAGTACTGGCCAGGCTCGACGCCGCTTAACTTCCGTGATCTAACGAGAATCGGTGTGTCAACGTGATTGTGCCGTGTGTGTATGTGTATATGTATATATATATATATATATTTATATATATATATACATATATATATATATATATATATACATATATATATATATATACATATATATACATATATATATATATAGATATAGATATACATATATATACATATATATATATACATATATATATATATATAATTAAGTTCAAATATTAACAAAATGAAAAAAAACATTACTTTTAAAAAGTGCTCAATATATATTCATTTAATTTAATATTCTAATATATATATATATATATGGCAATTATATATGTGTGCGTGTGTGTGTGTTATAAGATAAGACCAATTCTTGTAAATAGTTCAGATTGATTCTACTGAAAATCAATTTCCAAAGCAAAATGGAGCCCAATATTTAAACTGTAAAATAGTTATTCCAATATTAAGATAAAGCTATAAATAAAAACACTGAGAGAGCAAATAGTTCGATTTCATGTCTGAAGACAAAATGTTAATATGTTAACCTTATATTCAAGTATGGTCTATTTTTTCCAGAAACATGTGTAAGATTTCTTTTGCTTTGAAATTGACATCAAATCTCAATATGATATTACTCTAGTCTACAATTCTATTATTATATATAACAATAGTAGAAAATAAAAAAGTTCTATTCTTATAATTGTACTGCAGGATCACAGTAGATCCTATCATCAGAAGGGAAATATATTATTGTACGTTATGCCTGCATATATTTGAATGCAGGCAAATATTTACAGACTTTAAGAACGGGAATGCACTTCCGACCAACGAACCTCTCGTGAAACAGCAGTAAAATATTATAGGTAGCCGCTTTAAATTAGTTGTTATTATTATAAATCTATGGAAACATTACGAATAAGAAAGAAACTGGCACAGAGAAAAAAAGAGAGAGATAGAGAGATAGAGAGAGAGGAAATATAGAAAGAGAAGATGGAGAGATATAAAGGGAGATAGAGAGGAAGACAGATAGAGAGAAGGGGTGAGATAGAGAGAAAGGGAGAGAGGCAAAGGAAGAAAAAGAGAGTGGAGAGAATGATAGAGAGATGGTTAGAGAGAGGGAGAGAGAGGGAGAGAGAGAAGGAGAGAGAAAGAAGAAGGGAGAAGGAAAGAAGGAGAGAAAAGGAGAGAGAGACATGGAGAAAGATAGATAGAGAGAGGGCATATTCCTTACCATTCCTGCAACGATCCCAGTCGGAGAATTCGTATCTCTTGTCCATGTATTTGACGCCGGCCATATGGAACATCATACGCATGCACTCGGCACGGCCGCGGCCATTGAAGTAATGGAGAGTGTAGTTGGGCATGGCTGGATTTGCTGTACTTTTTCTCAGCTAACTAGAAACGAATGCAAAGACAACAGTGGCTGATCTGTGGCCGAACAGTCAAAAACACCTGAATTTATACCCTTATTCTCAAATTAAAATGTCCGTCCTAATTAATCAATTATCGACGACAAATTGTGAAAGACTGTAACGAACTAATTTCTTTATTGGCAACAGACGAGTACTTGTATGAGAACGTACTACAATAGTGCAAATCCCGCCATTGACAAAGAACTGACTAGCAATCATCTCGTTTCATACAGTGACTGTACAAATACAAGACTTTGTCTTCAAGTGCAACTAAATTCGAATACTCTACAACTGTTGATTCATTCGTAGGTCGAACAATTCTTTTTTTAATTGTACCTTTAATTAAAGAAAAGCTTGATTAGCGATTTTAAACAGAAGGTGCTGTTTTTGTGTTGAAAAGCGAGATAAAGAGAATAATATATCCTTAGTTGTTTTAATGTACGATTTTCATGAACTTATTCATGTCTGCACTTTTAGATTTAACACACACAGAAATAGGAAAGGGGTTCGATTTCTGCGACCAGTATGAGTAATCATCTTTACACCGACGATTCCTGAAAGAATTAAACGTATACGTATGAAGATAAAAACGAATATTGCTCATTATTTGCCACCTACAAATCTAGGCTAGAAAGAGGTGGGGGATGGGCAGGGGTAAAGTGGATGGCAGAGAGAGTGGAGGAAGAGGGGGGAGAGAGGTGTTTGACCAGATGGCTGCGGTTCAAGATTGAAGGGGAAAAAGTAAGTTGGAATGTTTGTGTATGGGGGTGTATGCAGGGAAATGAGGATGGGTAGAGAGGGATATATATATATATATATATATATATATATATATATATATATATATATATATATGAATATGAAAGTTCGAATGTAAACGCAATAAATCAAATGTGTTTTAAATGAGACATTAAATAATAAATTGACGATTATAAATCTAAACTTTGTACCAAAAGTGTATTTTAATCAAAAGCAACATAATATTATGCCGGCATCATATAACATAAAACAGGATTTCAAAGCGTGCTTGATTATTTAAATGCAACACGTTTTCTAATGATAGTTTCGTAATGCCTTGATCGCGTTTTGAATTCGAACTATTCACACTTAATTATATATTTTATTGATATGTCTATCTATCGATAGACATATCAATAAAATATATAATATTTATATATCTTTTTATATGATTTTATTACTTAAACAATCTTGATTTATTATTAGTGTTATTATATATATATATATATATATATATATACATATATATATATATATATAGGTGTGTGTGTGTGTGTGTGTGTGTGTGTGTGTGTGTGTGTAAAATGTTGTGTTTGGGTGATAGAAAATCCGTTGGATACGAGACAAGGTAAATAGGTCGAACGACAATATTGAAAGGTTTCAATAATTTTCGATAATTAATTTTTATTTACCAACGTCGTGTGTTGAATTAGGATTCTAACTGTGATTTTGAGTTGATAAGATTTCCGAGGTATATACTTCATCTTCAGAAATAGAAGAAACATATGAATCCAATATCTTTATTTCATTGGGTGTATATCTTCAGTGCTCGTATAAAAGAAGACAATAAGGGAATTTTCCAGGTAGGTAAAACCTGGATTACAATTCGTACTTTTTATACAAATGATTGGGTTTTCTCCCGTAGGCCTATTTTTAAATCGTTTGTCGTCGACTAAGATATTTATCTTGAATCACAAAACATAAATGTTTTATCTTAATGTTTTTTTTTTGGAGGGGTGACCTCTTTATTTCTTTTTATCAATTTTTTTAAACATCAATTCGGTTCGAATAGTGATGTAATGTGACAATATCTATATATATATATATATATATATATATATATATATATACACACACACATATATATAGTCATCCACATACAGCCTGTTTCGAAGCTCATCAGTGCGGCTAGACCAGTTAGTGTCTCAAGTCGCGATCGAAACGCAACCGTCGAGCTGACAGTCGGCGATGCTAACCCCTACGCCATCATGCGACATGCGAAGGTTAGTGATATCTCAATGTAACGAAACGTAAACATTGCAAATGCCTGAGCTCGAAATTAGTTTTACCTAATGAGCATTGCCTTAAAGCTAATGGCCGTTGACGATATATATATATATATGTATGTTAATTTTTATTTACATTTTTTTACATGTAAATATATTTTTATTTAATTTTAAACTATTTCGAATCTGTGGAACGTGAGATTAATATGACTTCAGAAAACAACTGTTTTTATTTTCAGCATACAATTATTTCGGCTTACCACCATAACATTTGTAAAATTCTACAATACCCTATTCATTTATTTCCTGATATGGCGATCCTAAGCGCTCATATATATAACAAAGACAGTTAACTGAAAAACAAGGCAAGCAAATCCTGAATTACAATTCGTACTCATTATCCTCATCATTTTCTTTATCTTTCTAATGGAGCAATACTCTTTATATATATATATATATATATATATATATATATATATATATATATATATATATATATATATATATATATATATATATATATATATATATATATCTTGTGCGTTTCGCTATGAGATTTTTAATCGTTTAACATCAGCTTGGATATTCACTCGAAAACCCATGACTAAAAATATATGCTTTTGTTGTTTAATCATAATTATTTCCTTTTCATCCGAGTTTTAGTCATTGATTTTGCCTTATTTTAGATGCCTTGCTTACATTTGTATATCTGTACGGTCGGCAATATATATATATATACATATATATATATATATATAATTTTCTAGTATTGCAGAGAAGATATTGTCATAAAAATGTTGTTTTGCCCACACCAAAATCTTTTCTTAGGTCCTTCCCATCCCCAATATCCTTCAGTCACCAGACTGTAGGTGTCATTTTCCAAATAGCAGGAGGGGGGGAGAACTGCTGATTTTTGACACGACCTGAATTATTGAGAAACATTGAACCCCCCCCCCTCCATGCCTACTCTTACAATTTCTGTTTATATGTCTGGCCTCCTTCTTCCCTCTCTGTCATTAATTATGTAATTCCCCCCTCCCTACATAATTATACATTAAATATGCTTCAAATTTCCCTCTCTCTCTAAATATGTATTAAATAGATCGTCACTCCCTCTCTCTCTCTCTAATTATATTTGAATTGTCGAGTGTGAATTTCCCCTATTTTTTCAGTTTCAATAATGTAATCATCTAAATTGGATGCTTGAAAATACCACAATGTTTAAATATATTATTGCATCGATGATTATGTAATTTTGTGTTACTATATTTTATTTCATATATATATATATATATATATATATATATATATATATATATATATATATATAGGGCTTCTAATATATTGAGTTTTTGTTTGTTACTACTATATTCTAAGAGTTTGGTATTTTCTACTAGGAGTTTTCTGAATTCCGATCGGGGGCAGAAATGGCCGTTAATTAAGTGTTGGGCTGTGACGCTAGTATCAGACAAAATGCATCGTCAATCTTCTAGACAAAGTCGTGGTAGTCAAACCTATGTATATGTTTTCTTGGTTGTCGGAGACACAGCTTCCCAAAGGACATTTAAACTCATAAACCTGGTTTGTCTTATCCAAAACTCTTACTCGAGGGGGAAGAATTATTTGTGATAATAAGGTTAGTGGTTTTTACTCTATTGTAGAAAATGATCAGTTTTACTTTTTTTTATTTTGGTCAGTAGTGAATGCGTTCTTATTAATAATATTTCTTAGAACTTGTTCATCTATTTTATAATTGTGATGGAATTTGTTGCGATAAAATAGTTTAATAGTTGTGTTAAGTGGAGATCCTGATTCGGACTATTGAAATGATCTACCAAAGGATATCCAAGCATACGTTGTCTCTCTTATATTCAACAATACTTGCCTGCAAGACAATATGCTATATATATATATATATATATATATATATATATATATATATATATATATATATATATATATATATATATATATATATATAGTAATCCAGGTAAGGTAAACCTCCACAGGATAAACATCCCAAAAATATTTGCGGGGATTATGAATATTGCTCAATACAGCCTTTTATATATGATTGTTTTTCTTTATACATACATGTACATAATCTGCGGCACTGGCATTTTGATTTCATCGATTAACAGCTTTTAAAAGCTTAGATTTGTATTATAATTTTATTAGTAGTATTATCGTTATTATTATTCTGCGTGATGAGATCTCAGCCTTAAACAACTGTTGGTCGATAACATCGACCTACCAGTGTCGCATATTATGTACATGCATGTATAAATAAATAAAAAATCATATATATATACATATATATATATATATATATATTTATATATATATATATAATTAACTTGTTACAAATATCCAGGGGGTATGAATCCGAAGGAAGTTGAAACCGGGTTTATGAGAGTGCTCAATGAAAATTCAGAGCAAAATATATATTTTTTTTTGATTTTATTCCATTAGTTGCGACAAAACAGGTTTTGTTTCATTGGTGCGGATAGCTACCAATTCATCGGGCCGGCGAAAGGAATTCAAATGGCATAAAATTTTAAGTTCACTTTAACGGGAGATTGAAAATTGAAAATACATTGGAGGGGGAGGGGGATAGAGTTGGGGCTTTGTCTATAACGGCGACATGGGACATGAGAGGGGAGGGGGAAGGACCCCAACAAGTCGTGTTTCAAATTATTACGTGGGAGGTTTTGCACGTGTCAGTGCTGCGACGATCTCAATCTCGGCCGGGGCGGGAGGAGGGAGATGGGGCGACGGCCAGAGTGAGTCAAATTCAAAATGAGAATAAAACCATAGTTACCACCGTCATTCTTATTTTATTTTAATTCTAATAAGTAATTATCATGTGGATAAAAATGTTTGATAATTTTAATTTAGGGTATTTATTGCTACTTTTGCATTTTATTTATTTTATTTTAATGTTTTGTTTATTATTTGTAGTGAATTTTGTTGTGATTATATTTTTTTAAATTGTGATTATATTATACCGAGATCAATACTAGTGGAATCTTTTATAAAAGAAGTTTTCTGGTGTTACCAGTCATATCACCAACAAAACCGATTATGACAATGCCAATGCCCGCCAACCATACCCACGACAGTCGCAGCGACAACAGCCTTGTGTAAAAGCCTTAATAAAAATAAAAATAAAAATAAAAATAAAAATAAAAATAAAATAAAAATAAAGATAAATATAAATAAAATTAGAATAAAAATTGAAATAGAAATAACAAGTTTGTAAGAATATTAATGATAATAACAATAATAATAATAATAATAATAATAATAATAATAATAATAATAATAATAATAATAATAATAATAATAGTATTAAAAAAAAAAAAAAAATAATAATAATAATAATAATACTAATAATAATAATAGTAATACTGATAAATATCACCATCATTACCATCTTGCTACTTGTGAAGTCATTGGGCGAAATAAGTCGACAAGTGATGGTAGGCTTTTTTAATTCCACTGCCAATGACAAGGACTAAGTACCAGTTAGTAATTAAGTGTTCAAGGTAGTGATCGAGGGGTTAAGTAATTGAGATTAGTCTAAGTGATATCAGTGTTGATAGCTGTCCCAGTTATGGGTTTATGTTATAATTGGTAGTATGGCTGAGAGGTTATTGGGGCTGTGCATTATAGGTAGTACGTAGAGATTTGATATTATTGGTAGTTTAGAGGGGTGGTTATATATTTATAGATTCATCATGACTTGTTGGGGTGGGATTGGGTTGTAAATTTGGGTGGGTGGGTAGGGGGTTATAGTGTGTTTTGGGGTAGTGTATAGTGGGGGTTAAATGTTATCATTCATTTTTGTAAAAAACAAAAACAAAAAAACTGTTAATTTTATGTTGAAGTTAAGTAGGGTTGGTGTGGGGTTAAGATGGGGTATGTGGGTTGCTAAGGAGGTAGAGTCTACTATGTTTACAGTTGATAGATGTCTCTTGTTTTCTATTTAAGAGTTTGTTTTTGTCCTTAAAGCGGATAATTTCCAGTTTTTCATTTAAGCATAATCTACATGGAGAGTTTATTGATTTGCAGGTGCTGGATTTTTTCAAGATTTTCCACTTTATTATGGGAGTTTCTTTTTTGGTTTTTAGTTTGTGGTAGTGTAGTGAAAGTCCGGTTTGCCCAGGATGGTCTGGGTTGTTGAAGGAGAGTTTATGGTTGTAGAATCTTTCCTTGAAGTTGTTGCCTGCCAGACCAATATAATAGTTAGTCTGGGATGGGTTTTCAGTTGAGGAGATAGATGCCTCATAGACCACTTGGGTTGATAGGCACTTTTGATTTAGGGGGCAGTTTGATTTGTTATTACAGTTGCATGTTCTTTTAGAATTTGAGGTTACTGGGGTGTTTAGTATTTTCATGTTGTGCTTTTTTATGATTTTTTCTAAGTTGTCACCACAACAATAGCTGAGTTTTAGTGTATTCTTATTGAAAATTTTATGGAGTATGCTGTTATTGGGGAAATGAGTGTTTATTAAGTTCAGGAATTTATTCCCTATTTTGGTTTTAGTTGAGTTGTTAAATGGAGGTGTATACCAGATAATTTTCCTATTTCTATTTTTGTTCCTATTAGGGTTATTTTGTGTAGTTGGAATATACTCTATTTTGGTATTTTTGTATCCACTCTCCTTTAGTGCTTTATTATAAAAGTTCTTATGTTTATTGAAGATATCTATATTGGAGGAGTTGTTGCTAATCCTTCTACTAATTGATTCTGGGATGTGTTTACTTACAGATCTAGGGTGGTTAGATAGTGGGTTGACATAAAGGGGGTAGGAATTATCTTTAGCATAGGGCTCATAAGTATCTCTATTGAGGTTGAAGGTAATATCGAGGAAATTGACCTGTTTAACATTTGATGTTATTTCAGCCTTTAGGCCTATTCGTTTCATTTCTTTGGATATTATTTTTTTGGTTTGTTCACATTTTTGTCCGTTTGTGTTTTTAACGTACATTAGGCCATCATCTCTGTAGAGGCCGATTGAATCGACTTCAAGATCTTTTGTTAGGTTGTATAGTAAGTACAGGCCAACCAAGTCTGTTACCTCGGCAGAGTCAAGAGAGCCCATAGATACATCGAATGAAGAGAAATGGTCTTTCTTTGTCCATTGTTCTTTGTTATTTATTAGTACTGTGGTTCGACATTTTTTGATTATGTTTATTTCGTCTTCCGAGATATTAGAGAGGAGAGTGGCGAATTCTATGACATTTTCGAAGAGTGCTTTGGTTATTGAGGGGTAGTAATTAACTATATCGAATTGTATGAAAGAGCATTTATCTTTATTTCTAATTCTATTGAACAAGCTTATGGTTTCTGCGGTATTGATCCACTGGTTTAAGTTGTAGGTGTTTTTAATTTGCTTATTTATTTTTTCTAAGATGTTTTTACTGATTTTGCCTATCTCTTGTCGGGTAGGATTAATAAGCCTGGTTTGAGGTTTAGTGTGGAAATTGGTTTTGTGATCTTTTAATAGTATATATGCTTCTTTTGTTTTTAGTTTACCTACTCTATCGCTAATCTTGAGTTTATCAGTTATAGTTTTACTATCTGAGTTGATTTTATCGATTAGGTTAAGATCAGATTTTTTATAATTTTTTGTGATATTTTGTGTAATTAAATTCTGGTATTTTGTTTTAGTAAGTTTGTAAAAGTTATGAGTTTTGTCTGCTTTTACTAGCACAAGTTTGGAGTTATTAATTTCATTAACCATGTTATCCAGTTTTTTCTGGAAATGGGTTTTTTTCTTATAGAAAGTTATATTTTTTATCATGTTATATAAGTCATCTTCAAAATTATCAAGTTGTTCGACCCGGGGGCCGTTACCTTTATTCTTGAATCCGTAGTAATCCGTTGAATTTTTTTTTTGTGGATCCTTTGAGGAAGAAATAGGCTTTCCATTTCATCCTTCTTAATAGTTCTTCTGTCTTCATGATCAGAATAGTAAGGTAATCCCGTTTGTTTATGGAAGGGATATTCTTTAGGGATGTGTTGAGGTTAATTTTATCCATTTGGCAGGGTATAATCCAGCGGTTTGGAGAGTGCTCAACTGGTTAGGAGCAGAGTATAATTAACTTGTTACAAATATCCAGGGGGTATGAATCCGAAGGAAGTTGAAACCGGGTTTATGAGAGTGCTCAATGAAAATTCAGAGCAAAATATATATATTTTTTTTGATTTTATTCCATTAGTTGCGACAAAACAGGTTTTGTTTCATTGGTGCGGATAGCTACCAATTCATCGGGCCGGCGAAAGGAATTCAAATGGCATAAAATTTTAAGTTCACTTTAACGGGAGATTGAAAATTGAAAATACATTGGAGGGGGAGGGGGATAGAGTTGGGGCTTTGTCTATAACGGCGACATGGGACATGAGAGGGGAGGGGGGAGGACCCCAACAAGTCGTGTTTCAAATTATTACGTGGAAGGTTTTGCACGTGTCAGTGCTGCGACGATCTCAATCTCGGCCGGGGCGGGAGGAGGGAGATGGGGCGACGGCCAGAGTGAGTCAAATTCAAAATGAGAATAAAACCATGATTACAACCGTCATTCTTATTTTATTTTAATTCTAATAAGTATTTTTTATTTTTATTTTTATTTTTATTTTTATTTTTATTAAGGCTTTTACATAAGGCTGTTGTCGCTGCGACTGTCGTGGGTATGGTTGGCGGGCATTGGCATTGTCATAATCGGTTTTGTTGGTGATATGACTGGTAATACCAGAAAACTTCTTTTATAAAAGATTCCACTAGTATTGATCTCGGTATAATATAATCACAATTTAAAAAAATATAATCACAACAAAATTCACTACAAATAATAAACAAAACATTAAAATAAAATAAATAAAATGCAAAAGTAGCAATTAATACCCTAAATTAAAATTATCAAACATTTTTATCCACATGGTAATTACTTATTAGAATTAAAATAAAATAAGACACCTACGCATAGTCACGTAACGGGCATCTATATAGTTCCTTACCGCGGAGACACCGTACACAGTTTCGTCATTCGAATGACATGTATGAAAGTGGATGAAGAAGAAAAAGACGAAGTCTAAGACAAGGGAAGAAGGATAAAAGTCTTTATTATCGTACATGAAGAATTAGGCAAAAGCACCTTGTAAAATCAACAAAAAGCTGATATGAACAATTTTAATATTCTGACTTTTTTCAATTATGAATGAAAAGAGAAAACTTGAATGCCTACTGGAGTGAACTTGAATTCCTTACGAGACACTGTCCTCGGGTGTTTTAGGTCTTTTTGTACAGGCGTTTGTATGGACAACCTGGCATGAGGATACCTCCACCTACAAGTGAACCCTGACCAAATATTGAAAATAACATAGTATTCGAAGCTCAAATTAGATCCTCTTTTAATCAAATAAAGGGTTCTGTTCGAAATTCCGTCCAGATTCCCGAGTTCGACAGAAATATTCCCGATTTCGAAAAGATACACCTGAAGAAGGCCGAAGGTTACAGGGGCCGAAACGTTGTGCGAATAACACTCAAGATGAGAACAGTAGTCCGAATAATCTAAATCATATAAATTATCACTCCTCATCTAAAAAAATACAGAAACATAATATTACATTAGTATAACATTTACATTATTATAATATCACATTATTATAATATTTACATTATTTAGAATATTACTGACTAGGAATGCTAGCCATCCTCAGTGATTGCTCACTGGCAATTACAAGTGATGTTATTTGGAGTCTTAGTTACAACAATTTGCTCTTGATTTATAGGACTCCTTACCTCTTTCGATAAAAGTTGCTAATCATGTGGCTTTGTGTGTATAAAACGTTATACACACCCACGCCGTTGTCGTCAGGAACCCTTGTCCGTTGAAACAAAACTACTTGCATTCCAATTTTGATTTTATAAAAAGTGTATTTAAAAGGATCAGATCAGTCACCAAAAAGGGGGTACTTTTGGACACAAAAGGGAGATATACGGATAGCTTGTCTCGCCAGATCTAGTTACATTGTGCGAGCTTTATTTCCAGTTAAGACAGCACTCCGGACACGTTTTATTTCTGCTTGAAGTGTCGCCAAACGAAAACATCAAGAATCTTTGCGCGAAGATGGTTTTGCGACTTTTGTGACATTTGAGCTTTAAATGTGTTATTAAAACTCATACATTCACTCCAGTCAATTGAATTCTTAGCAGTTGGTCAAGTTGGCAACATCTGAAATCATCTCAACATTTTATTCGAACACGGTTTCGTTACATACCATGTAGATTATAATAAGGTTTCAGTTATACATTCTGCATAGGTTCCCAAGTTCGAAAAGATGCACCCGAAGAAGGTCGGAGGTTTCATCGGCTGAAATGTTTTATAATAGTAAAGAAAGTATGAATTTAAGTCGGAAACATTCAAATGATTAAAATAGTCAAATAAATTATCGAAATTCTGAATGAAATCCCAAAATAGAGACGAGATGAATTGTAAGGACGAGTTAAAGAAGGCTCTACCACTGATTTCAAACGGGACCCCGAATTATTCTTTCTGATCTTTTCACCAACAACAGTCCAACACGAATGTGAACGACCAAACGTCTAGTCAAAAATCCAATTCCCTTTTTTACCCCCCTCTCTCTCTCTCTGCCTCTGTATGTGTGTGTGTGTGTGTGTGTCTCTCTCTCTCTCTCTCTCTCTCTCTCTCGCTCTGCACTCGACGTAGTCACAACGTAAACTTTTCTCCACCCTGTCACCGGAGCAAACTGTCTACGCTTTTTATCACAACGAGAATTAGTCCATGCAAACCAAGCCTAATTTGCATACGTGCACTCTCGTCGCGTGACAAAAGTTACACGTTTCAATTTTGTAACTGGAAATACTCTGAGTTCAATCCTTTGTGGACATTACACAGTGCCACCCTAACCCGTTTTCCCTGTGAACCAGCATGATGATGCTACATTAATAAGTGTCCTGAATATTCAACACCGAGGAACAGACATTCAGATTCATAAAAATGCGTGGACAATTCTAAAAACAAACAAATACAGAAATCAATTATTTCAAAGTCACAATATTTTGTCTTTTCTTCTTTGCTTTGCTTCTGTTATCTGAATGTGTTGTTACGGAGTACACGGTTAAGCGCGTAGTATCAATTCCTCGTCTGAAAGTTGAATTATTTCTGGTGTTCATCCGGGGCTGGAACAACACGTCAAAGAATGCAAAATAGTTTCGGCTTATTATATTTCTGAATTTATATTGTTTGGATTATTCGGACTACTGTTCTCATTTTGAATGTTATTCTCACAACGTTTCAGCCGATGTAATCCCCGACATTCTTTCAGGTATATCTTTTGAGATGAAGATTGATAATGTGTATTATTTTGCTTATTCAGACTACTATTCTCATCTTGGATGTTATTCTCACAACGTTTCGACTGATGTAACCGCCAGCCTAATTTGAATGGATTTAATCGAACTCGGAAATCATTCTGTCGAATATACTCTGGAATCTCTCCGGAATTTCGAACGGAAGTCTTTATTTAATCCACTGGAGTATCATGCGCTCGTTCCCCGAATAATGACCAGGTAAAAGCGTTAAGTAACTCGCAATTGCATTATTTGTATCGCCTGCAGTAAGGATTGAACCTTCAACCTCTAGAAGACTGTCATTTAGAACTTTTCATTACCTATCACTTTATTCGTGTGGTGACACTGCGGCTGACCGAAAGATAAGCGATTACAACTAACATGCACCCGCTGTAAAGAAACAGTGGCCGCACGCGGGATAAATTTAAAACTTTCTGATTTCGAAGCGACGGTCGAACGCGCGTGATTATGCAAAATAAGCGCTTTTGGAGGTCCAAAATTGATCCAAAAAAAAGAGGTGACATGTTTTTCGGGGGGGGGGGGTATGTTTTGGACGCCACGTAGCTAACGTCGTTCGCGTGTGATCTGAGTGTCGTCGGTAATATTATTTTGTTTTGAGGCCGCAGCTCTGTTTATATGAGGCCTCCCACCACCACTCAATTTAATTAACACGAGTTCTGCTGCTACTAAGAACGGACACTTCTCTCGTTCTGGTAAAGAGAACAAAAAAACATAATCCAGGATCAGAAAGAAGCGAATATACTGAAAGCTCGCATTCTATGTGTTCTCAATCGTTACTACTTTCTTATAATCCGTTATGGCACGGCTCCTGACACCCAAGATAGGAGCCGTTGTCTGAACTAATTCAGATAATACAGTGTCTTTTTAACCCACCTAATAAACTGGTATTGTCCTGGCCTTTGGGTCTGGATTTACGCCGGTCTATTGGGGGTTGTTGGTCCTGTGCACTTCTAGGAGGTGCACCCTCCCAGGCTTCGCCTCCCCTCTTTGGGGAGGAGTAAGTTTATTGCTTACTGTCTGAGGCGCCCTACCGGGAATGCCGACGGGAATGCCCAGGCAATTTTTAAATGGCCAGAATACTCACCTCGAGCCCTGGCTTATCTAATCCCACTTTCCCGACCTTGTGTCACATCTTGCCTTGTGGGAGGTAGATAAATATAGATAATACAAAGTGTCGGCTTATGCTAGGCTAAGTAAAATATCATGGTTTGTAAGAACAATAAGTCAGTAGACATCAGTACTTGTTTTAAAAGACGTCTACGATGCAGATTAAACCCCAATAACTCAGATATTTATAGTTATTACAATACTTTCCGATGGCATATTTAAATATATCTCGTTATTAAGCAGACTTGAGGGGAAGTTTTTGTCTTTTTTTCGTATTTTTCCAGGACTTGATAAGATTTGTTTGCGAACCGAAATCCAAAATAGTTAACGGACAAACATTGCTAATTAGAAAAATGCATGGACAAATCTAAAAACAAAAGCAAATAATAAAATTTAAAAAAATCATAAAGAAATAAATTAAGAGAATATATTTTATTGATTCAATATTTTTACAGTCACAAAAGAATTGTTTACTTTCTTTCTCACAATATTCCTTTTAGAATGAGATAATCTGTTTTTACCAGTCGGTCATGCTACGGCTCTTAAGGTAACTGGCGATCTTGGGATAAGATCCGATGCGGTTGTAAAGACCCATCATTTTGGGATAGCTACTAAACATTGACTTGTTCTGCATGTACATGTTCTCCATACAACAATAGAACATCATATCACACCACATCATCTGAAAGAAGAAGAAGAAAAACAAATGTAACCATTAGGCACCTCCAAATTGAATGAAGAGCCAATAATATTAAATATTTACTTGAAATGTTACACACATAACTACTTTTAAAATAATTAATAAAATAACGAAAATTTGCAATAAAATCTTCAATGACAGACTTTTATAATGAGTAAATTATTTATTATTAACTAGCGGGACCCGTGTAAATTACACGAAAAGATGTTTTCAATGCTAATTATCTTGTTCTTACCCTATACATGTTTGAATAAAATATAAGATTTGACTTGTATATTTATTTTTTTTAAATGACCAATACATGAAACAATTTACAAAACTTCTTTATATACAATATTTCTAGTGAAGGAAATTCCGGTTCTCTGGCCATGAGTAGAATTATTTCACTCTTACACTGTTTATAGACCTTGCTCTTGAGAAGGCTACATAAAGTTGCCCATGAGTAAAGCAACGTTGTGGTAGGTAGATCCCAACCTTATCGAAAGTATGCCATTGAGCTTTTTTAATGGTCATTCATGAGTAGCATACAAAGATTCGGAAGGTCGTTGCTTTTGATGTAAGCGTGACACCAAAAAAGCACACACGGTATCGTATTAATATGTGTCTTCCCGGTCGTTCCGTCCCTCCAACCCCGTTCGATCGAAAAAAAATCTTAGAAATTGGTTGGGATGGAATAATAAACCAGTCGGGCTGACGTCAAAAACCGACGTTAAAATCTTACGTCGCTAACCGTTGCGCCAAAGGGAAATACTTAAAATACCACGAAAATTAGGTGACTTGAATGCATTTCCAAATCTAAATGCGGCACGCATGTGCAGAGCTTTTGATATAAGCGTGACACACGATCATACGCTATTGTATTAATATACAAATGATATTTGACGTCAGTGTTATGTTCGTAACAGCTTCTCTCCATCATGCGTTCGATAACACTGTTTCGTTTTTATCAGATCTGCTTTCTTTCCTCCTACCATGTAAACTAGTACTACCACGCAGGAAGTAAGGCACAAGGTCATTTGTGATTTTTAACATCCCGCGCACTAAGATTAGCGCGCTATGGCCTACAAGATAGGCCTGAACAGCCCGTCAGTATTCCCCGGTATTTGTACCATCAGACGATTAGCAATATACTACCCACTTTTCAAAGAGAAGGTAAAGCCTGGGAGGGTGGACCTCCTGAGACTGAAGTGAACCGTACATAAGCCCGACAGATCGGGGCCAGAAGAAAACACAACGGTCCACCCTCTGTCGGAGTGATCGTCGAGGACGTACCCTCAACTGGTACCAACATACTTACTTAAATTGTGGCAGGTATGTTGACACCTAGCCACTCTCAAAACAAGAACTATCAAGAGATAATATGCTCTAAGGGGCATCCATACTTATAAATAGTAGAAAAGGCACCATTCGGCGGCCATGCCAATTTCGCTCCACTTTTCTATTTGTCCGCAAATTCTATTAGCGATGTTTCTACCAAAGCGGAAGAATTCTTATTTTGTATGTCGGCTTTTGTTTCGAGTGCGTACACAACGCTAATGTCTTGGAATCTTTCTGTGATGGGCGATTTGCATCCGAAGAATCTCGTCTCTAAAAATGGTCAAGAAAGACTAAGCTCTATCGGAATGATTGTCAGGAACTCTGCGTCACCTTCTGTAAAACTTCATACAGTAATTTTCCGACCACTCCTAGAATGTGCATCATCAATCTAGAACCACTACCTTGCCCAGAACCATGACTGTCTAGAAACCGTTCACTCACAAGAAACGAAACGAATACTATCTTTCAGACATCAGTTATATTCTGAACGCTTGATCCATGGATTTCGATTCATAAAGATCCTAGGACGTTTGGCTACTGCTTCATAAAAACATGCAAAAGTATTTACCATATAGCAAACTAAAAAAAAATAGTACATTTTTAACTTAATGTTTCTAACACAAGTGTGCATTCCGGTGTGTATACAATTTACGCACCGGCCTATTGTTTAGATGAGATTTTCAAATGAAATTCAATGTTGACAGTATATTTTGTTTATTACATTGTCAAATGAAATTACAGAAAAGTTTACAAGTTAAGAATGGCTTTATAAATAATAACGTTAATAGTTTATCTCTGTTCGTAAACTGCATATGTGCCGACATTCCTATGAAGTCTAAAAACAGTACAGTTTCTACGACTTCCGGTGAAAATATGTTCACGCTCAAAATTCGTAAAACATCGAACAAACTACTAATATAAGTTGTTTGCTACCGAGACACCGCAGTTATTTTAAGTTGTATGCCTCATGAGATTCGCTCCAACTACACTTAATGTTCCCCATCATACACACGCACACATGTGTACCACGATGTATACCTTTACAAATGTACATCATCTTACGTACCGTACATGCACCTTTGATAAGAATGGGTTTGCCTGAGCGCCGCACACAATAATTTTATTATTATAAACTACAAATACGAAAACAAACAATGAATCGCATAACGCATGCCATTTATTCTAAGTTAAACAGTTTTAACAATGCGTCAATAATCTGTTAAATATACAAATTATTTATTATATACGTACCTTTTCGCCCATGAAGTAATGGCTGCCGCCATTGCGCATGCACAGACTCCTCTCCATGAAGGGCATAACACGGTTGAAGGTATTCATGTATCTCCAGTACATGTAGTTCTGGAAATAATAACAAAGATTATCATACACAAACTGATTTGAACGGAAACAGAAAATGCGTCTAGCGGTGAAAGTTCTTTTGTTTTGTCCTAATTAATAAAATTAACTCAATATTGAAATAAGACGATGACAATCAAATCCTTTTTTGCTAGTTTTTTATATAAGGGAAAGTTACTTAGACTCTTAATGTAGAACTATATAGCATCTGACACATCGATAAAGCCACAAATTTACGCAATTTATTTGTCTGTTTTCTTAGCTAAAATAAAACTGAAATTCCAATCAATTTACATTGATTACATATCCTATCCGACTTTCACTTTTGATTGGATAACAACTAGATACGATTATCCAATGAAAACCTTCCGTTTGTCATTCATAAAAAATTGCAATGGCTGCCATAGCAGAATCACGTAGTACGTTGTTCCCCCCCCCCCACTAATAAAATGTTCATCCACAGTAATTTTGCCCAAGATTGGAATTATCAAATAACACCATGAGAATCAAATGAGAAACCGAGTTACCAAAATGTGAAATGAAAATCGCGTTTTTGTTTTCCTGTAAATAAGGTTACAACTAGATTGAATCATTAAATACGTAGTTATTCAACTAATTGATACTTTGTTTATAACCAACACGTCTGCATGAATTAGTTTATTTACGCTAATTGATTAAAAATACAATTCGCAATGAAGCACAGACACAGCAAAATATGGACATGTCTGTAAAGTAAATCTGAAAAAAAAATTTCGTTTCCAAGCAAAAAAAAAATGGCACCTTAACAACATCCTAAAAGTCGTTTACAATGCTTTTATTTTTGTTTTTGAATATATTGTTGTATAACAAATAATTATTTTGACACAGCGTTTGAAAGAATCTGTTATCCATGCAGCAGACGTACACTCTGCACATCGTTTGACTGGTGAAAGCGCCGAGCAATGGTTCCGAAACCGTCGTGGGAGTTGCTAGACGTTGCTGGGGTTGCTTTTGAAACCAACTTTTTATTTATTTCAGGGTTTACTCTCGAAGCTTTTCATACGAATTGGTATAGTCGTAATGTAAGGGGAAACTGATCTCAGATTCACCTTGTTCTTAGATGTGCTGCTGTCTTAGACCGATAGGGTTCAAATTATATAGTTTTCAGACGACGGGTGGGCCGGCCCTCACTGCTTCTTCGATCACTAGTAGCAGTTCCATCGAGGAGGCCAGGAACAGGACCTAGTTGCCATACGGTGCTTCAGAGATATGCAGAATGAGAAACTGATACTTACATCATAGTTGCAGTTCATGTCGCCGGATCCCATCATAGCACCAGATCCCATGTTAGATCCCATCATTCCACTGGATGCCATGTTGGGGCTCATCATTCCACTAGATCCCATGTTGGAACCCATCATTCCACTGGATCCCATGTTTGATCCCATCATTCCACTTGATCCCATGTTGGGGCTCATCATTCCACTGGATCCCATGTTGGGGCTCATCATTCCACTGGATCCCATGTTGGAACCCATCATTCCACTGGATCCCATGGGTGAACCCATCATTCCACTTGATCCCATGTTAGAACCCATCATACCACCATCCGACCAGTTGTACTGAAAAAAGGCAAATAATAGAATTTTGATTCCTGCCACATAATCAAGAATAAGAATGTTTGCGCGAAACATGAAATAACAATTGAAAAAAAATCAACACCTTTATCCCTTGCGCCATGGATCCAATAGCACGGTTGAAACTTATAAGCTTAGATGAATGTTTAAACTAATATATCAGTTTCATTTCAATAAGCGTTATGTTAATAACAAATAAATATCAACGAACAGAAAATAAAGAGGTCTTCCCTCATTTGTGTGACACGTGGTCATGAGCTTTATATCCATGCAATTCTGCTACTTTGTTCCAAAATAATCTATATATGACGAGGATGTTCTCTGTCTGTCTATCTGTCTGTCGGTCTGTCTGTCCGCCAGCGGAATTTTTTCCTAAACCTAAGAAACTTATTTTACATAAATAAATTTAAAAAATAGTAACTTGACGCCGACACTGGAAATCAAAATCGCGAACCTGAGTCTTAGTAGTTACTAACTGAGCTAACTCGCTTAACTTATGAAAGTCTTTCAAATTAACTCACTTAATTCACTGAAACCGCTAGGTTGATTATGGATCTCTTTAGTCACAGGAGAAAGAGACGCGACAACTTAGCTAAAATATACGACCGCAGACTTTCGATTCTTTTGTATACCAGAGGCGCGTTCGTAAACTTTCGATTCTTTTGTACACCAGAGGCGCATCCATAAACTTTCGATTATTTTGTACACCAGAGGCGCGTCCGTAAACTTACGATTCTTTTTTTACACCAAATGAACTCATTAAAGTCTTTCAAACTAACTCACTTAAACAATTCACTGAACCCGCTCGGTTAGCGGTGGAACACTTCAGTTACAGAAGGAAGAGACGTGTCAGCCTAACTAAAATATATGACCGCAGGGAGAATATTTTGGCTAGTCTATTATATAACAGTTGCCTGTTTATATGCCTTTGTGTATCTCTCCAGGTAAAAGGTGGAAACTGTACATAACACATCACAAAACTAATATATTTTAGCATCGAACAGAATATGGCCATATTTCTGTAGGATTTCTTGTTTTTTGTGGTCAAACTAAAAAGAATTAGTCAAGATGGTTGACTACTTTTAGAGTACAAATTTTTCATC
>OY744551.1:1585000-1615000 GCA_963556195.1 Sepiola atlantica
CAGCTTCTTACTAATCCGGCACTCTGCATTGCCTTCTTAATATATTTACACAAATCTTAGCAATGCTTCAAGCAAACTACCATTCTCTATGTAAGATATACGCATTTTAATTTGTCGATAATATCGGTTCTGAGCAAAGAAGCCAGTTTGTCTAGGAACAGAAAGTAGGCATGTAACGTAAATAAGTGGCTGAAGAACAAGTCTACTTTGCTCAGAACTGATATTTACGACAACTTAAAATGCTTATATCTCATATTGAATATTTTCTACGCAAATAGGTCACAAATGAATAGTAAACTAAAATTAATTCTTTTTTGACTAATTTACCAAATGTATGCCCTTAAAAATAATTTACGTCGGTAATAGTAATAATTACCCTAAATAATACAAACACGTGTCTTATCATTCGACGTGGTATTTTAAGTACGGGACTGCTACCCTTCAGATTACGACATGGTCCTCTTAAGCATTCTCTACCCTCTCGTAAAGTTATTCATCTCGCAACTGACAATCATTCGATCGCATTAGCTTTCATCCTCGAGTGGTTTTTGATCTTTACAAGTGGGAATCCATTTGTAAAAAAAAATTCCTACTTACATCAGTTGATGGCTAACTGTAAAAATCACTCGTAAATACCCGGTACTTTAAACGGGTGACGGAATTAATTACAAACCGGAATTAATTACAAATCGAAATATAAATATACTTTACAAATTTCTTTAAAAAATATGATAAATATACTTTACAGAATTTTCTTAAATGATAAAATATACTACAAATTCATTTTAAAAAATATGATTAATATAAGACTTTACACATTTCTTTAAAAATATATGATTAATATACGACTTTACACATTTCTTTAAAAAATATGATAAATATACTTTACGAAGTTTCTTAAATGATAAAATATACAACAAATGTCTTTAAAAATATGATTAATATATGACTTTACACATTTCTTTAAAAAATATGATTAATATGCGACTTTACACATTTCTTTAAAAAATATGATTAATATACGACTTTTCACATTTCTTTAAAAAATATGATAAATATACTTTACAAATTTCTTTGAAAAATATGATAAATATACTTTACGAATTTTCTTAAATGATAAAATATACTACAAATGTCTTTAAAAAATATGATATATATTTGACTTTACACATTTCTTTAAAAAATATGATTAATATACGACTTTACACATTTCTTTAAAAAATATGATTAATATACGACTTTACACATTTCTTTAAAAAATATGATTAATATACTTTACAAATTTCTTTAAAAAATATGATAAATATACTTTACAATATGATTAATATACGACTTTATAAATTCTTGATGATAAAATGAAATAAAACTTTTTTTTTTAATTCGTACAATATAATTTTGCAAATGAAAGAAATAAAATGAGATTTGATAGTTGAATAACAAATAAAATTGATAAATTAAGTCCAAGTTGTAATTAATTTCGAGTTGTAATAACTTCCGCGTTGTAATTAATTCCGAACCCCCTTTAAACAGAGTGAAGGGAAGGAACTCGTCAAGCACTAAATATTGTCGTACGAATACTAAAACAAGGATTATCTCCCTTACACGATTTCATTCAAAGTATGACACAAGCCTATAATTAGTGCGTCACATAATTTTCTGGATAACATACAAAAAAAGTCATTATTGAAAGACCAAATATCATGAATGTACGTAAATACGCAATTTAAGTTTATTAAATTAAATAAAAATCGTGTTTGGTGTTTATATACTTGCCTCCCCAGGAGGGCAAGTTAGACACAACGTCGGGTGTTATGTGAGGATAAGCTAGCTCCTCTAAACGGGAAACTCTGGGTGAGACAAAAATAAAAATTATCCTAGTCAAGAAGAATTTCTCCAACGACGACCAAGGACAGAAAATATACTACACTGATTCTAACCAGAAGACCAGGATAAGAAACTTTTTTTTATTATTATTTCACACTTCAACAAAGTAAAGTTGATAATTTTGTTTTTTAATTGATTGACCTTTGTTATGGGTGACTCAAAGATTTCCTTTTAATTGGCTACTTCACTAAGATATAGGGGAGGGCGCTACCCCGTTTGAGGTGATTCTGGCAAAGAACGATTAAATTGTCGCTTGCCAAAGTTGGTAAGATGCTGAAATAAAGCATATAGAAAAAGACAGTCAAGACTGGGATAAAAGGACTATATATATATATATATATATATATATATATATATATATATATATATATATATATATATTACATAAATATATATATAAATATATATATATATATATATTACATAAATATATATATATATAAATATATATATATATTACATAAATATATATATATATATATATATATATATATATATATATATATATATATATATATATATATATACATATTACATAAATACCAAAAACTGTCTTTCAAAACTTTATTAAAGATCAACTATGAAATGTGCCTATGGAGGAGGAGGTGATCCCTGGTTTTAGTGTTATTATTTTGGGACAACGATAGCGGCATTTTGGGTTTAGCCAGTCTATATAATATTTAAAAAGGAGGAAGGATAAATGTTCTATTATAGCGAAAGAAGAAACATTGGTATAAACAACATGCATGAATATTAAAGGAGGAAATACATGGGAGAGGTACATTTAATAACATACAACAGTGTTTGTGAATGAAAGTGAGAAAATACATTATTAATATAACCAACATTTATATAAGTAGTTTTATATAAATTTAAAGATCGGTTCATCTGAAGAAAGTGTTCATTAGATTGTTCATTTTTGGTTTAGGTAACTCGTGGTTTTGGTAGAGAAAGTTCGTTGGGTGTACACAAGTTTTTGATAAATGTCTATATATTTCCTAGTGTGTATATGCGTGTGATAGTACAAAGACACTGTGCGACTGTGTAAGTATGTGTAAGAGAGAGTATATAACTAAAAGTCATTGTGGGTTTGTATATGCCAGGCTTACCATGTCCTTTCGCCCTGTCCGCCGAAGGGCAGGGTGTACATTTCGGGTCTGGCTCCGATGTGCGTGGCCTGATCTTTCCTTGTCTCTGTCGTCTGACCGTTGAGATTTGCACTTATATTGGGGGTCAAGCACTTGACGCAGGTTCGCTATATGTGTTGGGGTTTAAATCGACCCGGGCTCACTCTTATTGACCGAAATTCTTATCTAGGCAAAATGTGTTAAAAGTTTCTTTGTTTCTTGAAAGTGAGAAGAAGAACGTATATCCAAGGAGCTGGGGAAAGCCATTTGCCTTTTGGGGTTCGTTTGTAGCTCTCCTTACATGTCGATTTAATGTCAGAATTGATGGCTCCCTTAAATGCGTCAGATTCAAAATGAACTGAAGTTCCGATGGTTGTAGATTGGCCGGCAATCACATTTAAAAAGAAGGAAGCGACGTTTCTCCGGGTTTTCGCTAGTCAATAAGAAGCGTACAAAAGAGGGCAGAAAAAAGAATGTTTGCATTTAGCCCGCCAAAATAAAGTGTATGCTGTTTGGTCAAGGAGATTCGCCTTGACTAATTAAATTAGACTACTTGTAAATTAAAGGGAGCTAATTCATCGTCATAATGAACAGAGAGATATAATTATTTTACGAGAACAAGGGAGATAACCATCTGTTAATACTTACCTTAATATTAATAAATGGTTATCTCCCTTGTTTTCTTAAAATAATCAATACTTACCTAGGAAGGTGACCGTAGTAAAGTGGATAACGACATAAACTGACGACCTGAGTGTGCCAAGTTCGAATCCAGTCGATTCCATAATATCATTTTCACTTATGGATGTTAGTAACCATTACGTAGCCCCTCCTGCAAGAATGTCGACAACAGAATCAAAGTGGTCAACAAAGGTGTACCATTCTTACCTGTGTTTTTACTATTTACCCCTGAACTTCACCTTATAATGTTGAGTATTTAGACTCGACCGAGGATTGAACCCTGGTGCCCAGTCCTGTTAGCAGATACTACTATCAATATGATATTCCTCAGAAAAAATATTAAAAATATTAAAAAGTAAAAAAAAATGTAACTGAAATTTATAGAAAAAAATTCATAAATAGAACGGAATGCCAAATTTTAAACAATTATAATTCGTACTTAAAACACTTTCATAAATAGTTAGTTGTTCTGGTGTTTTCCGTTACATCAACCCTTCTTATAATATTTTAGTATGCATTTTTTTGGTATAAGAATGATTTGTAGATTATTTTAAGGACGGGTAACGAACGCGAAGTGTCTTGTATTTTGAAGCAAAAAATAAATACTTGCGTTTCTCTTAGTATTATTGTATTATTGATTTGATTTCGATGAATAATTTGTGTGATCCGCTGTGGTTGTTCCTGGCTCTGTTCTGTCTGAGGTATTTGCTTTGGGTAGTCTGAGAAGCTCAACTCTCCCAGGCTTTACCATCTCTCTTTGAGTAAGGGTTGGTTTATTTCCAATCGCCTAGAAGCGTTCTCATCGACGAATTTGGCTAAGATCAAAGTGTAGTATCAGTTCCGATGGATATTGCACCCCATAGACTGGTATTGACTTGGTTTTCGGGGCTTAATTTACGCCGGTCTATCGGTCTGTCCTGTGCAGTTCTAGGAGGTCAACCCTCCCAGGCTTCGCCTCCCCTCTTTGGGGAGGAGTAAGTTTATTTCTTACTGCCTGAGGCGCCCCTACCGGGGAATGCCGACGGGGTTGCCCAGGTAATTTTTAACCCCCACTTTCCACACCCGACCTTGGGTCACATCTTACTTGTGGGAGTAAGATAAAAACTGGCGTTGTGCCTAACTCCTGGAGAGGAGTAAATCAATACTCATTTTTGTGGGGTCAGAGGGTGCCCTCTCTTTACGCTGACCTACCATCCCTACCTGCTGGCCTTGTGTCAAACCTTCCCGCGGTGGGAGAGAAGTAAATACCTCTTGTATCATTGTTTTAAATAACACTAACCCGTTGTGATGGTAGTATAGAAATGATCAATTAAAAAAAATTTTGCATGTATTCATTTAAATAATTAACAATGTAAAGGGGGGATAAGCAATTCAGGTAAAATATGAGTTATGCCCCTTCGAATCTTACATTACAGGAGAAATAAATATTTGCGGGTGTAAATATTTATTTGTCTCTTCTTGACTTGTTTTAGTCATTATTTGAAAATGTCGCTATCGTAAAGAAATGAAAAAATTAAACGTTTGGAATTGTTCATTCTTTAAAAAAAAAAAGAATATCAAGGTAGGCAGTAATATCATTTAAGACGTAGTTAGATAGAAATAGGAAAGAGAAAGAGAGTGAGAGAGATAAACAGAGTGAGAGCGAGGGGAAGCAATCGAAGCACACACACACATACACACACGCACACACACACACACACATATATATATATATATATATATATAATTAAAAGAAAGAAAGAAACGTTATTTTTATATATTTATTAAATGAATAACATCATCTTTTTTCATAAATATATGCAGATACTTTCGCTGATATAACAGCATTGTCGAAGATTCATTTCTTTTTTTCTTGTTAAAAATCGCAAGTAAATCCCCTCGTGGCCCCAAAAGATTATTTAGTGTATATATATATATATATATATATATATATATATATATATATATATATAATGTCATATATATATAATGTCATATATATATATATATATATGTATATATATATATATATATATATATATATATATATATATATATATATATATATATATATATATATATATATATATATATAATGTTACATGTATTATATTTGTTTCTATATATGTTAATCTATTGCAACTCGAGTGTTTATAAAGAGTGCTCAATAACAAGTACAGCTGTATAATTTTTGTTTATACAAACATTATTGATTACATATGTCAAATATATACGATGGTCAGACGTGAAAAAGGGTTACGGATTATTATAAGGATGTTGCTTAGCCAACTACGAAGGGACGTTAAAAGTGTCGGAACATTTGTTTCTAATATTTTTTTTGGCATAGATTTAATTTTGAAGAATTTTTAAAAAGTTTAATAACTCCTGACTGACACAAATAAAGACAACAACTCAAAACTACTTATTCTAAATGGTTAGCTTTGCTCTTGCAGCATCCGTTTAACTGTGATGCCACGGCACACGTACAGCAAACTTTGCTTTATTTATTTACTTTTATCATATTCAGCCCCCAAAAAGAGGCATTTCCACTGAGACGTAAACAGACACTGTAAAATAGGGGACATATTTATCGGGGCATTCGTGTTAATGTGTTTTGTTTTGCAGCGAGATGTTGGGTCACGTTACATTTAAATTTCTACGCGTTGGTACCGTCGTAGAAACATAGAGCAGAGAGGGAATTCCAAAGGTAAGCAATTCGAGAATAAAAGCTATTAGAGTAGAAAGCTTTCCTGGATCTTGGGAACACTCGAGTAACGGGGGGGGGCGCTAGCTGATTGTCGGGTTGAAGGGACATATTTAGGTTGAAAGGACACAGCAAGTTCGTTAGAGAACATTCCATTCATATACTTTTAAACAGGCACAGGGAAGCAACGTAGCGGCGATGGGAATGGGGCCGGATAAAATATGTGAGACTAATTAGCTTAGTAGCGTTTATTCAGACTTTGTCTCAGAGAGAGAGAGAGAGAGAGAGAGAGAGAGAGAGAGAGAGAGAGAGACCAGCCAACACTCCATGCATTATATCGCACTGAAAAGCTGTGATACTGCGAAACAGTCTGTATGTGGATAACTATATAGAACTCCCTTTCCTATTCCGTATTTGTAAGGATATCGCCTACCGCCATTTGCTTTAAGGCCTAGCTCATTGGGTAAAACTGATTCGAGCTCCCGGTACTGGACAATGTTTACATTGAGATATCACTTACATTAAGTCAGTGTCGTATGATAGCACAGAGGTAGGGCACTTACTGTCAGCTCGACGGTTGAGTTTACAATCCCGGCTTGAGGCACTAACTGGTCTAGCCGCACTGAAGAGTTGTGATACAGCGAACCAGTCTGTACGTAGATAGTTCTCTCTCTCATATATATATATATATATATATATATATAATATTTAAATATTTTACCTACATACGACGTAGTTTCGAGCTTTCTGCTCTCCTCAGTGTAGGGGAGTACAATTTAAGATGGTCACAGGGCGCGAACCAGGTTCACAGAGGCACATTGAATCTGTAACCAGTCGCCTAATCCTTTTGGCTATGGGCGCTTGTCATGTGATAACAGAGAAAATAAGTTATATTTACGGCGAGCGTAAACATCAAGACATTCAGGTATCGCACTGAAGCATTAGTTGAATGTCTATTTTATCATCTCTCTACAGTGCTCAACTTTAATTTTTCTTGAAGAGGCTTTTTAGACTATATATATATATATATATATATATATATATATATATATATATATATATATATATATAATCCAGGTAAAACATCCACAGGTTAGTGATCCAAAGATTTCAACCGGGTTTATAAAAAGTGCTCAAAATCAAATAGAGCTTTTATATATGATTATTTTTATTTACACAGCCATTTCCAAATATGACCTAAGGTTAAGATCGGATTCTAACTCTGCCTGATGAGATCTCAGTTTATAATAACTGTTGATCGGAGCATCGACATGCCAGTGTCGCAGATTTTGTACATGTCTGTGTAAATAAAAATAATCATATATATATATATATTATATTCATAGACATATATATGTTTCGTGCTTATTTACACTCGTCAGTATGAAATTACGTAACCATACAACCGGTCGGATTATTCGAACCCGGATCAAAGTATTATAAACTTCGACTACATAGCATCAATCCGTCGTGACGATCACGCTTGATAGATATTAAAAGCAGTTGTCTGAAAAAAAAATTGGTGAACGATGACCCCTTATCCACAAATAACGTATGATCGAAAGAAATACGAGAATCGTTTAAAGCCAGTGTTTCCCGATTGGGACTTTTCCTTAATGGCCACCCGAAATAACGTAATGCTGCAATTATATAATAAGACAGTATAATTAAATGTGTTGACTGAAAAGAATATACATAAGTACACGTGTACGGAGTCACTCTATACAGGAGATATCCCAAATGACTACTCGAAATAAAGAAATGTTATACTTATCACTTTAAATATATGCTAAATTATACCTTAGTTATGGTATTGCGTTATTGTTAAAAAAGAAGGCTTAATTGTTTTAATTAGCCGTAAATTCTTTTTTTCTGAAGACGTTCGTTAATACGAACGAACCCAGTTTTTTTTCTCCTGCATTTTAATGTGTTTTCTGTTTGTCTTTTTTCACACATTTACCTACCACAGTATTTCATTTTCATGACTTAGCGTGTACCTTACCATATATATATATATATATATATATATATATATATATATATATATATATATATATACATATATATATATACATGCATACATATATATACATATATATATACACAGATACATACACACATATATATATACATACATATATATACATATATATATCCACATATATATATATATACATACATATACATATATATATATACATATGATGATGATGATGATGATGATAGACTCTCCCGTCGATTGCGACGTATGAGGTTCCAACAGCTTTCATTTGTGTCTAGATCGTTCATGACACCTGAGTCCGGCAAGAGACCTTCAAGGAAAGCCGCTGACAGTGCAAGAGTGTGAGTAATCGGATGCCAGGTGTGGAGCATTCTCTCTAGCTTTTCGCCTCACTCTGGCAGTTCCCATATTATCCACACAGGTCTCGTTGAATCTTTCCAGTCCAATGCAACAAGCTGCTCGCCATGTCTTCCTGTCTTTTGTACAGTCTTCAAAGTTTTTTGGGGGTACTCCAATTGCCGTCAACGCATCTTTCAATTTATCTTTGTACCTCAGCAAGGGCCGACCAACATTTCTGTTACAACAAGCTAACTGACTGTACATCAGTGCTTTAGGTATCACCACATTTATATACATAACATCACCATAAAAATCTTTAATTTCCATTCTCTGCGGGACTGGTTTCACTGATGTTCTGCCTTTTGGCAGCCATTTTGTTTTGTCAGATTCTCTGCACAGTCGGAGAAATTCATTCTGGTATTAATTATTTTTGACAAAGGGAAGTTTCTTTTCCCGAAATATTAAATAAATGAGTTTATAATCATCCAGACATCAGACAAACAGCAAACAACACTCTTGCTGTAATGTAAGATTTCAAGAAAAAATAAATAGTAAGCAATATTTCGTATTCGATTTATTATTTTTGTTCCTTCCAACTTACATATTACCCAGAATTTGCTTTGCCCACAGTCTTTTGAAAACATACTACTACATATATATATACACACACACATCTATATACATACATATATATACATATATATATATACATACATATATACATATATACATATACATACACATATATATATACATATATATACATATATATATATACATATACATATATACACTATTACTACTACTACTACTAATAATAATAATCATAATAATAATAATAATAATAATAATAATAATAATAATAATAATAATAATAATAATAATAATACTCCAGGTAAAACATCCACAGGGTAGTAATCCGAATTATTTCAACCGGGTTTATAAATAGTGCTAAATATACAATAGAGCTTTGATATATGATTATTTTTATTTACATAGACATGTACAAAATCTGCGACACTGGCATGTCAATGTTATCGATCAACAGCTATTATAAACTTAGATCTAATCAGGGAGAGTTAGAATTCGATCTTAATCGTAAATCACATATGGAAAGAATAAAAATAAAATGTAGTAACACGAAATTACATAATCATCGATGCAATGACCGTGTGGTATTTTCAACGATTTAGACGATTACAGTTTGTAAAATGTAACTGTCTAAATCGAATGCTTGAAAATACCACAAGAATTTCGTGTTACTACATTTTATTTTATTCTTGCTCTCTTTATTACATTGAGCTCTCATACCCGGATTTCCTCCTGGAATTATTTCATTATAACACACACACACACATATGTATATATATATATATATACATACATATATATATATATATATATATATATATATATATATATATATATATATATGATAATTTTTATTTACACTGACATGTACAAAATCTGCGACACTGGCATGTCGATGTTATCGATCAACAGTTACTATAAACTGAGATCACATCAGGCAGAGTGAGAATCCGATCTCAACCTCAGATCATATTTGGGGAGAATCAAATGGAGATAAAAAAAGAAAGAGAAGTAGAATAAAAGAACTTTAACATTTCAGAAATTGGGGGGGTCACATGGTTTACGGCCGTTAAAAATCAAAAATCAAAAAAGTTTAAATCTAAAATCTAAAATCTAAAAAAAACAAGACAAATAAATAAAATAAAATAAAATAAAATAAAATAAAATAAAATAAAATAAAGTGGAAAGAGAGACATATAATGAAGGGAGTAGGGTAAAAAAGATAGAAAGGTAGACAAATAGAGGAATGGAATGGAGACCGAGAGAGAAGAGATAGGAGGGGGGAGGTGGACATGCACGATTCAAGTGTCAAAAAACGACAGTTATTTTCAAGTCGAGCGGATAAATGTATATATATAAATGTATATATATATATGTATATATATATATATATATATGTGTGTGTGTGTGTGTGTGTGTGTGTGTGTGTGCGTGCTTGTGTGTGTGTTTTCCTGGTTTCATTTGGTAAGAAAAAATCCCAGAGGGTGCTCGGTTATTAAATAATCAGATCGTAATTTTCATGAATATTATTATTGAAGTCTAAATCAACTTTTATTTGTGATGTTTGAATTTGTTGCTAGACAGACAAGTGCGTGAAGCTAGGATCGAAACCTGACCGGCTTTTTTTCTTTTTAATAAAATGTTACCATACTTTCGGTCACTTTTGATGCAACGTTCATCTATTGCAATAAAATATCGAATGCAGTAGTCCGAAGAAAAAAAATGAACTAAGCCTACCCACTCACCCAAACAATCCGAAGGCAAATTACGTATAATCGAATGGGATACCAGATTCGCTTGAAGCCAGTGTCCACTGATTGGGACTTTTCCTAAATGACTACCCGAAATAAGATTAGGTTACAATTATCTCGTTAAATAGGCGCGTATAATTAAATGTGTCGACTGAAAACAAATACAATGTGGACACGTGTTCGGCGTCATACACGCGGTATCGGCAAAAACCTTTAGATTTAACCGTAGGCATGGAGGTGTTATGCTCACCTCCATAAACAGATTTACGATTTAGTTCGAACATCTTTGTAAACAGTAAACAATGTTTCTTTTTGCAGACGTAAGGGGAAATATAAAATAAAAAATCGAGAATTTATTTACGTAAATATCTTTTTAGGTTAATTTTCGGATTATATATGTTTACGACTTAAAGTCGTCACTTCTTTTTTTTTTTTTAAATAGTACCGCAAGTAATATTTCAGAAAATTTGACTAGAACTGATCGGAGAAAAATTGTTCGGGTAACTGCAGGCACGCGTGAGTCTGTCAGTTGTGGCTCTCTTCGTGATGGAAGGCATGGGTTTTGCTCGCGAACTGCCTTCTGGGGATTTCAGTTGCAATGGAGTGAGGCCGACTTCAGTATAGAAAGTTCTGACCAAATCCGTTCTTTTTTTTATAATTTCAAATACTACTACCAGAAATGGAATAAGATATGTGCGACTGACGGACCAAAATTTCCGAATAATGATGGGAATCAATAGTTCCTCGAAATGACGGACCGAGCTTTCCTAAATAAAAAAACAGTATGTATAATCTCGGTTATTCAACTACATTTCTCATCTTGAGCGTTACTATCACAACGTTTCGGCCGCTGTTTCCTCCAGCTTTCATCAGGTGTATCTCTTCGAACACGGAAATATTTCTGTCGAACTTGGGAATCTGGACGGAATTTCGAACGGAACCTTTTATTTAATCCACGGGGGTAGCATGCTCTTGTTCAATCAGCCATGACTGGGAGAAGTCTTCAGTAATTCGCAATTCTTCGTATCGCCCGCACCGATGATTGAACCTTCAACCTTCAGATGGCTATCAGTTGGAACTGAATTAAACTTAGTACTATATCCACGGCGCCGAAGAACAAAAATTGTACATATCATCAATCCTCATCACAAATAAAATAAAATCAGAAATGAATAACATCAAATGTTAATTTATTATAAACTGAACTAAAAATAGATATGCAAATTAGCAATGTCAATGACTGACCTTAGATCGTTCGTCTCTACTATATATAGACTATTTCAAATGTCTATCTGGTATTATTTATTTAAATGCCATTAATCCGTTAAATGTATGTAAATGTATAGATCACAACGCTTAATACTGTGAAAAAATACGTGTGAAGAAAAGAGATCATTCATCACTAGATTTCGAAGTTTGATTTGGAACATTAATATATTCATAGAAAGAGGAAGAGTAGATGAGAAAGAGAGAACTATATACGAGAAAGTTGTGTTGCAAAGAAGGGTAAAAAGTTGACCTTCGGTTTTCTATCGGAAGCCTCGTAACTCTTATTTCGCTTATTTTGTCCTTTAGTCCTCACATTCCATGCGCGATTTTTCTGACAAAGGGGAAATAATTGCTGTATTCTAGGTCGAGGTCTATCCATCTAACACTGCGCTGGCAGTAGGAGTAACATTCCAAATTCATATTAAAAATAGAACAATAACTTTACACTCACAAGCACACACACACTATATAAATATATATATATATATATGTATATATATATATGTATATATATATGTAAATATATATATATATATATATATATATATATGGCAAGCTATGAAACTATATTTATGGCAATTAAGCTACACAGAAGCTCCCGCGTTTCATCCCCGTGGGGGATATTCAGGCGGGGATGAAAGGCGGGGATGAAATGCGGGAGCCTGTGTAGCTTAATTGCCATAAATATATTTTTATAGCTTACAACCTAGCTCTAATTACGTATCGAGCATTGTTGAAGTAAATACTGAAAATTGATGCATAAAAGATTATATCTTTTTATAAAATTTTATGTGGATACATGAAATATATATATATATATAGCAATCAGACATTTGCTTGCATTCGGGCAGAGTTTTGCCCTGTGTTTCTTTCCCTACAACTTTTATTTTATTTTTTCAAATTTTAGATCTTGGCCTTTGCCAACTTATCTATTCCAGCGACTTCCTCTGATGATAAGATTTTGATCTTTGAAAAGCCTGGCTTAAGGAAAATTTAACTTGAATAAATTGCTTTTTTGCGGAATATACCTTGCTCTGAGCAATTGAATTGAATGTTGATTTGGCTTTTGCTTCTCTAAAACCTTTCCATTACTCTTCATATATATATATATATATATATATATATATATATATAGTAATACAGGTAGGGTAAAAATCCACAGGGTAGAAATCCAAATGGAATGAAACCGGGCTTATAAAAGAGTGTTCAATAAAAATATAGAACTGTATTGTGGATGCTTTTATTCAAACATGTACAAGGTCTGCTACACTGGCATGTCGATGTTATCGATCTACAGCTCTCAAGAGCTGAGGTCTCATCAGGCAGAGAATTTTTTTCTCTGCCTGATGAGACCTCAGCCCTTGAGAGCTGTAGATCGATAACATCGACATGCCAGTGTAGCCGGCCTTTGTACATGTTTGAATAAAAGCATTCACTATATATATGTATATATATATATATATATATATATATATATATATATATATATATATATATACTCACACATATAACTATACTCGCACATATATGAAAGCAATCTATTTGTAAAATCCATCCATTTATTGCACTGACAATGCGATTAAAATGCATAATTCATATTCAAAACAGAGGTACAATGACTTACTAATATATTGAGAATAATGGTGTGTAAATTAAAGTAGAATGTGAACATTGGGTTTACTTTCAACATCCTCGTAACTCCCGCTTCCCTTAAAATGCCTTTTAGTCTTCACATTCCATGAACGATGTTTCTGACAAAGAGGGAAAGAATTGCTATTTTATGGGTCGGAATCTAACTATCTAACACTTATTGTTGATTAGATTTTGACCTTGAAGTAATATTTTTGTTAGCTCCTTACATCAAGTGGCTTCATGCCCTTTCTGGAACGATTTCCATTTAAAAAATAATAATTGGTATTTTCGAGACTTAACTTGATGTGCATTATTCGTTCCTATGACCATTCGTCGGTACTTTTTGTATCTTTGAAGTGTAGATAAGTGCTTTTGGTTTACTATACTACTCGATTGCAGCTTGGCAATCCCCGATGCTTTTTTTGCTGCATTGTAGTACACGATACTGGTATGTTGGAACGAATCTAAAATAAGCTACCTTAATTCAATTTTTAAACTAGCGTGACAGAGTGACCACCCATATTTTTGTACATATTTGTTACAAATTTGATTGGTGACCCCCTTTTTATAGTCTGTGAGAGTGTCGAATTTTGTAATAGCAATATCCACACGTACTCCAATTGTTCAAATTGAGTCGTTTTTTTAGGGGAAGAGTGGGTTGCTGACTTTTGAGAAGATAGGAGTTATTCAAAAAAGTTGCGGCACATGTCGGACGTGATATATTTGCGGTGGTTTGCTACAGCAATGACTAACTGAATATTCTTCCCTGCAGACTCTTGAACGTCCAAATAGTTGAGACCCTTGGGAAGACTTGTAAGAATAGAGGAATTGTTATCCCCTATCTTATTGTTTTACACACGAAATGAATCAACGAAATAACGAAACCTTTTTACAACAAAAACAACGAAAGGGGGTTATTCGTATATAAGGTTACCTATACCATTTGATATAGGTGGAAGAAACGTAGGACAGTCTCCGAAAGAAGGAGAAGAAATTAAGTTCTTAGTTTAAATATCTTCAGGCGAAGATAGCAGGCGCCGTGAGCGTCCAGTCGACAAGGAGGCAGGAGAGAGGCTTGAGCGACCCTTTCTGGCTGATGCCAGGTACCGTCTGTTCATCGTCTGCAATATCCTAAGGGAGATAAAGTAATCCCTTAGAGAACTAATGATACCAATGCGCCCTCCGAGCTGATTGATCAAACCAGCTCACAGGGACACTGATACGCAATACAAAGCAATCCAATTTATGATTGCTACATTAAAAGCCCGTTCTTATTCTGGAGTTGCTTAATTAGTATATATTTTTGTTTTCCCTTCTTGTAATTCAGAGTAAATATGCGACCTGATTCCCTCTCCTTGCATTCATCAGTAATCAGGACATCCACTGGATTGCTGATTTGATACTTTTTTGCTGTTAGTGTTGAATATAGGCCGCTCGTCAATGAATTGGCTCCCATGCTTCAACCTGACTCAATTGTCGTGTAATGAAAGCGATGGCGACAGGTTGATTGTCCAACCAGTCTGCCATCTTTAATTTGGAAATTTCTTTTTCGATCAGGTAAGAAAATCGTCCGAAGACAAAGCACAGGACAACACGAATAAATTCACTTAGATTATTGGCTCTTCGTTTTTAAGTATCGCCAACGCCTTAAACACCAGCCTCTGATTATTTACCTGCCTCCAAGCGCGGAAACATGTGACAAAAGGTTGGAAAGTGGGATTTGGTGGGCCAGCTTTATTCATTTCAAGAGCAACAATTTCAGGCATAAGACATTCCATATCGGGGGGGGGGGACTGTGATCTGCAGAAGTGTCAACACACACCAACATAAATCGTTTATTTAATGCCGAGAGATTAGAGAACCACTAAGCTGCATAATAACATTGGAAACTAAAAGGAATTTGGCACGCGTTAATCGATCGATTATACAACGTTATGTTTGCGTTTTAATATATATATAATATATAATATATAATATAATATATATATATATATATATATATATATATATATAGTCAATCAAGTCAATCAAACCTTCCCTTTGTAAGCAAAAGGAATGGCTTTTAGGACTTAATGTGATCAACTTATGACTCTCCTCCCCATAATTTTTTTTTTTTTTTTTTTTTTTTTTTCTCCTAAACTTGTCACTAGTGTTCATTACAAATTATTTTTAGGTTTTAATCGTATTCAATCATTTCCACGTTTTACTCTGATGAGTGTGGACGAAAACCGGTTCAGTACATTAATTAATTTCTTTTTAATCGTTTTCTCTCGTTTTTTTATATTTGTTTAATCTCATTCGACCCTCCAAAAAATGTCCCAAACGTCCGTATTCCTCGCCGTTATCAAATTTTGTACCACTAAAAATTTATTTAAATATATATATATATATATATATATATATATATATATATATATATATATATATAGAGAGAGAGAGAGAGAGAGAGAGAGAAGGGGGGGTGTAGCATCAGTGCAGTTCCAACGAGAGAAAAAAGTATATTTAAAGAATTGTGGTTACCAACGCTAGTAAAGAAACTTTTTCAATAATTATTTATTATCTTATCATTTTAACATTTTAAGTTTTTTTAAATATAATTTCATAACGCGTTTCGAGCATTTATCGTTTATCCATTATGCTCTCTTCAGAAATATATTCCATTTGATAAAAGTGATGATTTGAGAAAACATTTCATTTTTCTTTCATTTAAAGGTGTCTGTTCCATTTTTCCTTTCAATAGTTCGAATCAGGATGTTAGTTTCGGAGAGGAATTGGCTGATCAATTTGCCATAGCTTAGATTTGTCTCCCAAGTACTTTCAGACCAATCCGGGTCCATCTTCAGGAGAATGAGGTTAATCAGGTACATACCATGTGTTAGTATTATCGAAAGTGTTGGCGGGAATTATGTAATAATATATATATACATATATATATATATATATATATATATATATATATATATGTGTGTGTGTGTGTGTCTGTGTGGGTATGTGTATGTACAGCATAATCTCCTATACTAATGAACCGATCATTATGAATTTGGGAATATATATTCTCGACAACCTGGTGAGAAACATGGATGCCTTATTTTTTTGTAAACTTTACCATTTAATAAGTACGCACCACCAAAATCAGTCGCACCCCCTAAAAACGGTATAAAATAAGTTAGATACAAAACACATTAATAGGGAAAAGAATTGCTCTGCATAAAATTTGGAGTTAAGTAATGCATGTGTAAAAGGAATAGTGTGCGTGATAATAATATGCATGTCCTGGGTAAATCCTAAACTCTTGAACCTATCATTATGAATTATGGAATACGTATTCTAGCCAACAAGGTTAGTAACGTGGGTACAATTTCTTTTTAATTTAGGGGAGTGCCTCCAAAACCGTACTATATCTTTCAAAAAATGAAAAAATACATTAAAATAAAAAAATTAGGAAATAAAAGAAAAACAATTTTTCAGGAACTTGAGCTGAGTCGATCACCTATCATGCAGTTAACGATAGAGTATAGAAAGACAAGCAACGTCTCTTCTGTGGGAAAGGGGTTGTAGAAAAGAGAAGCGATCATCTCCCAATTATTCGACTTATCTAAAGCTTGTCGACAAATATTGAAAATTGCATGACTTAATAGTATAGAAGACTTCCTAGTTAGCTATACTGCTAGAAGCGGACATTTTTAATTAATGGTTGATAGGAAGTAATGGTACAACAATTATCATTTGCAAGCACGCCTGCATAATTAAATGCTTATGTGAATAATAATACAAGCTAAAAGGTGACCCGTACGGTCACCCACTGAGCTAGGGTTATTTTTTTAATCATGAAAATAGATGATATATAAAAAGATGGGGAAGATTTTCTTGGCTTTAATATGAATCTATCCTTATATTATATATATATATATATATATATATATATATATATATATATATATATATATATATGTATATATGTATATATATAAACATATATGTATATATATACATATATATATGTATGTATATATGTATATATGTATATATATAAACATATATGTATATATATATATATGTATATATATATATATATATATATATATATATATATATATATATATATATATATATATGTCAGTTTCCTTTTATATTCCAATAACCATGTTGTCATTTTTTTTATTTAACATTTTCAAAATACATAAAATTTATGTGAGATGTATTTTTTACGGTCCGTTTCATTTGCTGTGAGCCAAACTATATTTTTATGTCAATATCGTCTCTACAACACTACAAAATAATCAGAAAAATCCACACAAATATACATTTGAACATTTTATTATTATTCTCTCTATTTATTTGTCCTTTCATTATGGGAAAAAGGTTTATAAACTTTGGTTTGTTTAATTTTTTTTCATAAGTATTGAAAAATTAAATTATTTATTATCTGTATTATATTAATAAAGAAATACTGTTCTGAGGAAATGTCGAAAAATGTTGACCACCCTTGAACTAGCCCCTTCTCAAGGAGAAGGTAAAGTTTGGGAGTGTAGACTTCCTGAAACTGAACAAAACCATACCTCAGCCGACAGCAATAAAGGCATTGTCGGACTGATGTCGAGGACTTATCCTTGACTCGTATGAACACGCCTACTAAGGTAAAGTTACGTATTTAATATGTAATAAATATGATATTTTAAAATATTTCTGATTATTTTTGGTTCATTGATTTGTTTTATATGAAGAATCGAAATCTGTATGAACGTGTCGTTTTTGTAAAATGAAGGATAGAAATTCGTAGATTCGATTTTGTTGTTTTAAATTTAATTTTGAATGTTTAAAGTTGTTTCGTAGAAATTTTGTGTGGTTCAAAAAATGTGGATAACCACATTTTTGTAGAAATGGGGCGAACCAGATTTGTAACAGCGTTGAGCGTAGATTCGCTAAAGTGTTGACTTTAGTTGTGTCTTAGGAAAAGTTGCGAACATCCATACTGACACTTAAGTAGTTGGTAAATGTTTGAAACCTTCTGAAATATAAAAACGTGAATGCTGAATAAAAAAAATAAATCATGTTTAACAAACAACAGAATAGATTTATATATGCACAAAACTACAATTAATTGAAGTTATTTAATGTTACTGTAGTAACTGTGGCTGCTGCCAGATTCGTTTGATAGGCAACATGGGATTTGTATTTCCGTTTGTACAAATTACAGTGTCGAAATATCGAAACTCAATAGTCACTCGATTTAATTCCCTACCATAAAATAGATCCTAAATTTAAAGCCAAAAAGGTAGAGAAAAATATTTCGAGATATAATAAAAACGTACTGATCATATAAATACATATAAATAAGATAAATAAACTACTTATTTCGTGTTTTACATAGCTTTACAATTAAAATAATTAGAAGCCTTTACACGCGAGTCGTGATTCGGCCAGTCCTTCTAGGCGTAGCGATAACAAGGGAAGATGCGCCAAGCCCTTTTGAGATTTGCCTTTAAGGGAACAGGTCGCTTCGTTCATCGTTCGTGTGCAACCCGATCAATCAGCTAGATGTCATACACGTTTTTCGTTAGCCCTTAAAAGTTCCAACGAGTTAAGAATCTCAGCATTTATATATATTTAGTTTTTAAATGCAAGATTCTAAATATAAAGTAATGCATAGCTTTTTTTTTTGTTTTTGACAGAAAATATATTCGATATTTCTACTTGTATATTTTGGCAGTCACATTCCTCATTACATTTGGTCTTGAGAAAATCTGATTTATTTCACATGTGTCTGGTGTCGCTGTCATGTCTATGTTTCTCTTTGTCACATTGCTATGTATTGTTTGTTTGTAAAATATTGTAGCCTTTTATTTTGATGTACATTTGTTCTGATATTTATGTCAATTTTTTCGTCCATTGCAGTTTTCACAGCTGCGTATGTCCATTGGACATACACTTTATATAAACATATCTCACGCAGTGTTAGTTCTTTCACGCGAAAAAAGGGCCTAGAAATAAAATTAACTGTTCATTTGACATGTGGGGTTCTCAGATTGTAAAAAGTTCGGAGTGAAAAATGTTACACGTGTTAGAGATGAATGTGTACACGTTTGTTTTCTGTCAGTGTGCAAATGCGTTTAACACTATGAGGGAAGTAGGTATTGTGCGTGTATTCTTTTGTGAGTATGCGTGTGCGTGTGACAGTATGTGCCTGTCTTCAGAATTGTAATTAGTTCTCCCGTGTCCTGCAAAGGCCGGGCGTAAGTGTTGTTGTTAACAGTGTTCTGCTTTTTGTGATCAACTTGTTGACTCGATGACAATTCTGGCCTTAAGTTATTTGTCATCAACTTGAAACGAGTGGTTTTTATTTTTGCCGGCAAAACTGAGTCCGAGCGCACGAGTTTATTTAGAATAACGGCGGACATAGTTGAAAGCTAAATCACTTAACCGCTACTTTCGCTTGTTTGTATACATTTCTACATTTACAAAATTACAATTCTATGCAGTCAATGTTCATTTAATAAGCAGAGTTTTCATTGTAGAAATTTAAGAGTGAGAAAAGTTACGAATGTTAAAAATAGACACGTGTATACGTTTGTTTTCTGCTTTTCTCTTTTAAAAATATTTCTTTTCATTCATTTGCTGGGGACGGGGCATTATTCATAATGCCTACGATCACATTTTACTGATCTTTTACACACGGCGTTACCTGTTAGGCCACATGTCCAGGTTGACAATTTAAGTATAAAGTTTTGGAGTCTTAAACCTGGTTTTTATTTTCCGGATGCCGAGGAGTTATAAGTTGATATATAAAAAAACAGAGGTGGGCAGTTTTCAGTTGTCGGCGTGGGGTGACTGAGAACAAGACTGGATTTCCGGTCAAGAGTAAATATATTGTGGGGGGGGGGGCTGGCTGTCGAAAGGAGTTCGGTTCGGGGAGATCGGCAATAGAGTCTGAGACTTAATGAGTCGGCATAACAGAAAGAAGATTGTCTCTGGTGCCGACTGGAAAACGAGCACGGGACAGTGTTTGAGGCCCATAGCCACGACGGTATTACACACGACTGAATTATATTTATTTACTCCTCTGCAGGAGTTAGGCACAAGGCCAGTTTCATCTTACTCCCACAAGTAAGATGTGACCACAGGTCGGGTCGAGTAAGTGGGGTTTGAAAAGCCAGCGCCCGAGAAAGTGAGCACTCTGGCCATTAAAAATTGCCTGGGCAGCCCCGTCGGCATTCCCCGGTAGGGGCGCCTCAAGCAGTAAGCAATAAACTTACTCCTCCCCAAAGAGGGGAGGCGAAGCCTGGGAGGGTGGACCTCCTAGAACTGCACAGGACAAATCCACAGACAGGTGGAATCAAGCCCCGAAGGACAAGACGACATCCGTCTATAGGGTGCAGTATCCATCGGAACAGATACTACACTTCACACGACTGAATTATATGTACAAGTTGTCTTGTGTTCTTTTTTACCGTAGCGTTACACCGAGACCTAACGGGAACCGGTGTGTCAACGTGATTTGTACCGTATATAGTTAAGCGACGTTGAGCCTGGCCAGTATTAAATGGGTGACCATTTGGGACTACCAGGTGCTGTATGTGCTCTCTGTTTATCTCGGCATTGTGTCCAGTCGTCTTGAACTGCTTGCCATTGGAATCAAGCAGTGCCGACTCAGGAGAGGTGTTGTTACGGATTGCGCAATCCTTGCTTCATAATTACACGCGCAGGGGTATCCATAGTCTCTCTAGACTGAACGGAGGGCCTAAATACACCGAGACAATCATCGGCCTACACTAGTATAACATAATACGAATCAAAAATAGATTGCAAACTTGTATCGGAATGGGTTAATTCGAAAACAATGGCCGTTATTTGTGTCTGCAAAAAGTTCCAAAACAAATACTTAATTGTTTCTCTAATTTCCCAAGGAATTCTACTCGATGACACGAAAGACAAAGAGACATGAATTATGGAATTATCTGTCTGTCTCCTCCGATTGATTCCGTGCCAATTAATAATCAAGTCTGCAAAATTGTTTTGTTTTTCACCTCGTGATTGTATAAATACGCTAAAAGTTCGGAAACGCAGACGGAAATACCATATCTAACCGATACAAGTTTGTTATTACTTCCTGTTACTTTGACGACAATTTCGCCATGCCTAACTACACTCTGTACTACTTCAATGGCCGCGGCCGCGCCGAGATCCTTCGAATGATGTTCGCCGCTGCCGGCGTCAAATACATGGACAAGAGGTTCGAATTCAACGAATGGGACAAATACAGGAAAGGTAAGTGATTGGAGAAATTGAAAACAATTGTTATTCTTATAAGTGAAGTAATTTTAGATTAAGAAACACAAACACACACACACACACACATATAACTATATGTATATATATATGTATATACATACATATATATATACATAATTATATATATAGTAAAATTTAATTTAAACAAGTATATATATATTTAACAATCTCTGCCTAAATATATATATATATATATACATGTATACATACACACACATATATATTTATACACATACACATACATACATATATAACTATAATCACACACACACACGCATATATATATATATATATATATATATATATATATATATATATATATATATATATATATATATATATATATGCGTTAAATATATCTTCCCATCAACTTAAGGTTATGGGAATATTCTTTCCCTACACAAAGACGGTCGCCGTATTTTAATAATTATACCTTCTAATATCTGTAGGTAATGTTTACACCTTGCTCTGTGCAGTACAGAGTGAAAGAGAACGAGATAGATTAACGTTTATGGATTAAAAATGCATCTAAATAAAGTTTCAGAAAAGGAAGACCCGTCTAATTATATATATATATATATATATATAGAATACCAGTAATGCAGAAAAATATATTGGGATGACGAAGGGAAACTTCAAACAAAGGCTATACGCACACAGAAACTCCTTCAGATACAAAAACAAGGCTAATACGGCACTCGCGACCCGAATATGGCAGCTTAAAGAAGAAAATACACCCTTCACCATCAAATGGAAAATAATTGAGAGAAAACCATCCTTCTCTCCAGCCATAAACAGATGTCCTCTATGTGACGCTGAAAAATACCACATTTCAAAGGCCATCATCGATCCGAATACAGCCTGTTTAAATGTCCGCGATGAAATATTCAGGGGGTGTGTCCACAAGAGACAAGCATTGCTTGTAAACTGGTCTGACCGATTCACATAATGTCTAACTACCCCCCCTCTACTAATATAAACACAATAAAAACGAACAAATACCTCATCAACCTATATCCACTTAAACTTCAAGAGCAAAGACTCCGACCTTCACAAAAATACAAAAATATTTAATTTATCTATCAGTCACTAGATTACTCTACAAATCCATTCAAACTATATCCACATAAATTCCAAGAGCAAAAACTTCGACTTTCACCAAAATACAAAAATGCGAAAATATTTAATTTTTTCATCAACCACTAGCTAAATCTACAAACCCATTTTAACAAACTCAAATATTTCATATTTCCAACTTAGTTACCTCCCTTAGTACCGAATTTCTTCATTAAAATCACTCCAATCTGGGAATAGATTGTTACACACTAACGGTTCTTTAGAACGCATACCTTCAAAAATATAACGGCTAATGATACAAATTCATAATTTGGCTCACGAGAATTTCAGAGAAACCCTTTCTTTATTTTTGTTTTTATTATTTTTGTTTTTAATTTTTAATTTTTAATCTTTAATTTTTAATTTTTAATTTTTAATTTTTAATTTTTAAATTTTATTCTTTATTATTATTATCATTATTTTTTATTTTTTAATCTTTAAATTTATTTTTAATTTATTTTTATTTTTATTTTTATTTTTATTTTTATTTTTATTTTTATTTTTATTTTTATTCTTGCCATTTTTATTCTTTCTTTCTCTCTCACTCTTTTTTATTCTCTACATTTTTATTCTCTATATTTTTTAACCCCTTTTTTTTAACCCCTTTTTTAACCCCCCTTTTTTATTCTTCTTCTTTTTTATACCTTTTTATACTCTTTCTCTTTTTTTATTCTTTTATTCTTAGTATTGAAATGTTTTTTATATATATATGTTTTTTTATATTTATTTATATATATATTTTTTTTCATATATATTTTTTTATTTTTTACCCCCCTTTTTTTATTCCCTTTAATCTTGAATTCCCTCGTGTTTTAAATCTCAACGGTCTTATTACACTAAATTCAAATTTAAACAAACACACACAACACACTGAGCAAATAACGCGTCCCAACAAGAGTGTCATGTGACCTCACATTTCCAAAACAGATGACAACAGAAGCTGAAGAGAGCCGGATGGGTAAGACCTTCCGTGCTTGAAACCGACGGTACGAATGTTGTACTAATTTTTCTGTACCAGAATAAATAAATATATATATATATATATATATATATATATATATATATATATATATATATATATATATATATATATATCCCAGAAGAGTACGCGTCCCAGAACAGTTTGGCACTATATTCATGATGTACGATTATAATTATTAAAATCAAGATGCAATAATATTAAACCTTTTCTCTAGAATACTCAATCGAGAATAAAATCAAAATGCAGTATATGATGTTGATTCTAGAATATTTCTTAAATTAAAGGCTTAAGTTTAAGGAGTCTAAAGAAGTTGTTGAAATTCATGGAATCTTGCTTCGTATGTGTCTAATAGCTTTAGATATAATTCAATGCGCATCGGAAATATTTACTTTTTCAAATGGGAGAAGGTGCCTATATTGTGCTCCTTAAAAACACATTACAATATAAACTGATACTTAAGAAATATATGGTAATTAATATCTAATACCTATTGTGAAAATTTCACAAAAATCAGAGGTATCTAGATTATTTACGAAGGGCTTCCATCCCTTTTGGGCCACTTTGTATGAACTAAATTAAATATAATATGCCCCACATTACCACACTTTACCCATCGCTGCTGTGTTCCAACATTCGAAATAAACAGTTAATTAGTTTAGGATTGAATCCTGTACATGAAAATATATGATCATATACACGTACCTTAGTTCATGGATTTAAAATGAATTAAAATTAAGTATCAGAAAGTAAGGTTCGTTTAAGCTATATTTACGCGCGTTTCGCAACATCGTTTATTAAAGTTTGGTACAAGGCAGACAACTAATTAGTCGATTCCAAACATAGGTGCATATCGTCAAAAGATTACAGAGATAAAAAAGCACATACAAAAAAAATCAACATAAAGCCAAGAAAACTAAAAAAATTATACTCACATGATTCTTTCTGAAATTTGATTTGAATGCATTTAAAATCGATAACGATTATGTATTGGCTCTACTTTATTGAAAGATAACATATTGAGCTTCTTTTATCTGCAGTCTAGAATAAAATTCGTATATTAGCGCAAAACGACAGCTGCCTTTATATAGGATTAATCTCTCGCTCATTTACCAAGTTGTTGACAACGGCTGTATTGGTTAAGACGTTGGAAATTGGGGTTCGAGTCCGGCGACCGGTGTGAATAGTTCTTCTTTACGTTGACGATGTCCGTGGAGGGTGAAACGTATACGTATGTAGATAAAAAAGCAAATACTTTCAATTGTATATATATATATATATATATATATATATATATATATATATATAGTCATTCATTTTAAATTACTACTAATCTTAACTTACAGCATTCCGTTCGGCGTTTACATGCTGAATCAAAGCAAACTGCTGATTATTTCTTTCTTTCTTTTTCTTTTTTTAACATTTCCTTTTCTCTTTCTTTCTCCTTTTCTACTGTTTATTACACGTGACTATATTTTTTCCAAAATACGTACTTTGTAAAAATTTGATTTTTTTCTGTTTTTAATTAAAGTTCTTTTGCCAACTGATGATGATTGTCATAACAATTGAAATATTTTGGTAGAACTATTTAAGATGTGTTTTTGGGTTTATATTTTTGCTAGTTGTTGATTTGCTTATCCTTTATTTCAGTTTTATTTTACATATATATATATATATATATATATATATATATATATATATATATATATATATATATAACAGTTAGGCTAATATTATATTCCAATAACGATGTTTTTATTGCATTATTTTTATTTTTATTTATTCACATTTCCAAAAAACATAACATTTCTGTGAGATATGTTTACGGCCCGTTTCATTTGTCTTGAGCCAAACAACATTTTGCATGTCAATATCGTCTCTGCAACCTTACAAAATCATCAGAAAAAATTCACAAAGAGTAAAAAGTTATTGGATTAAAGTATCTTAAACATATATATATACATTTTGTAAAGTTCGCACAAAGATTTATGTAGTAGCTCAATAGTGTCTAATGCGACAAGAGCTATTAATGTCGCATGACATAATCATAGTTATTTAGCAAAATAATCAATATTTCATCTAAAACACATAATTAACAAACAATCGTTACTGCTCATTTCGAAAAAACTACATGTTTATGATATACAGAAATTATAAAACATTAATGGGGAGGCTTTATCAGTGTATATTTCGCCATAGGCAGGTTAAAAAATCAAGATCAGCCCAATATTTTGTAGTGTCTTTTACATCCGAGATATAAGTTGTATCTTTATTAGCTTCCTTACATTGGTCATTCTGTAATTATCTGTAATCTATAATTATCTCCCTTGTATATTTCTCATGCTATATAAATTAATGCGTACGTGGATTTCGTCCTCTTACGAAGGAAGTGATCGAAGCACACACATCAAGTATGTCTCTCTTATTTATTTCTGTGTTCTTTTACTTGCATTGTTATGTATAAGAAGCCATTACGTCACGAGCCGAATACTAATGGATCCACATAAACATCGACAAGCAGCAACGCTACATATTTATTTAATTTTTGATGTTCTTTTTTTCTTTCTTTCTTTTTATCAAAGAATCGATTGGACACTTTCTTTTTATCCTGTTTATTTGCATTTGAGGGTTCTTAAATGCAAATACACCCAGTCTAAGGAACGGTTACATTTGGCGAATTAAGAATTGTTTTTGAAGTCTTTTATCGTTTGCTTCACTTTTCCGGATCTGCTATAGCAGAGAAAGATGAAGCCAAAAATTTAAATGACTTTCGCATTCATTTTTAACAGATATGCCCAGCATGTGCGTGCCTGTCCTTGAGGTGGACGGTGGGATGAGGATGCCGGAGACGATGGCCATTGCCAGGTACTTGGCCCGTGAATACAGTAAGTCAATTGTTTGTGAAGATTCGTGTAATTGCCGATTTTGAACTTCAGAACCGATTTGTTTTTATTTAAAGAAATAAAAGAATACCAGTTCTAGAAGTGTTTTGCACCACTTTGATGTGCATTTCGCTAAAATCAAAACTTAATAATACAAAACATCTTGTTTTAAATCCTTATTCCAATCGTGATGAAAATCATGTTATTTATTTTGATTCTGGAAGATGTCTAAAATTTCGACTCAAGTTTAAGAAGACTTAAGAAGAAATTGGAATTCAAAAAAATCTTTCGTTTTTGTGTCGAACTACTATTGATCAAATTCAATGCAAATTGGAAATATTTAAGTATCAAAATGGAAGGATGTGCCCATATGTCTCTTGTTAAAACCATTTTTAAATAGTCCCAAAAAACTCAAATTTCGGGAAATATTTACGTCTGTCTAAAATTGTTAAAATGTCAAAAGATATTTGATTTTTCACGAAAGGATTCACATAATTTTTAACTCATTGGCATAAAACTAAATTACAGCTAGTAATGATCGGTAGATTCATTTAAGAGTGAATCCTGTATATACAAATATATAAACAAATGTTGTCTTTTTCTTTCGTATGAATCAGATGTTTTGGTGTTGGCATTAGTTTCCCCGATGTTTTTCTGGAAAGACATCGGGTACTTACGGGAATGACGATGAAAAGGTTGCTAACATCCCTAAGTGAAAGCGGTACCGTGGAACAACTGGATTCAAACTTGGAACACCCAGGTCTTCAATCCGTGTCGATATCAACTTAACCACCGTCATCTCCCAACGAATGTTGTTAATATGATGTACAACTTATGTCTGAATATCCATGTGTAGATCATTTCCATTTGCCGAATTAGGATCTTTGTTTCGGAGGGAGGGGGATTGTGTCTCCGAAAGCGAAAAAAACATATACGTTGGCTTGACTACTACAACTTTGTCGAGGAAGTTAATATTGAATTCATCCACTACCAGCCAATCAGCATTCCTAGCCTGTTCCCAATTTCGAAAACTCTTCGTAGAAAACACCACAATATAAGAACATACGAATAATAAACAAAAACTCTTTAATAAAGTCTTAAACAACAAAACAAAAAAACGCCATTAACAGAATTAACTTTAATACTATCGATATAATTCTTACATGTTAATAGTTCTAACTTTAGTTCCGTATTAATATTATAATTCCCGCCAATACTACCTATTAATATTGACATTAACACAATCGTCTTTACTTGATTCCCCTGAAGATGGACCCGGATAGGTCTGAATGTACTTGGGACACCTACAGTTATGGCAGATTCGTCGACTAATTCCCCATTTAAACAAGGACCCTGATTCGCCAAATGGAAAGGATACACACAAAGATATCCAAGCATAAGTTTAAAAAACATTTTTTTTTAACATAGTTCACCCCAAACAAGGAAGGACGCTACTGTAGACGTAAGGGGCTACTGGGCAAAAAGAAGAGGGGAGAAGGTAGGGGGCAGTCAACCTAGATTGGGATCTGCGCAGCGAGACGACTGTTTACATTAGTTTTAAACTTCTGCATGTCTGTACTGTCAGGGAAACAGGGGCAGGGAGGGAGTTCCAGAGGCCAGCCACACGACGAAAGAAGCTATTTGAGTAGAAGGCTCTCCGACATCTGGGGACCTCCACAGTGAATGAATGAGATTTAGTTGATTGTCGGGTTAGTCTAGTGAATTTACGTCGAGGGGGCACCAGAGTAGCCAGTTCATCGGAGCATAATCCATTGAAGTATTTGTAAAACAAGCAAGGATGCTACATTGCGGCGATGGGACAGGGACTGGAGCTTGGTTGACAGTGAGGGACCTATTATGTTGGCGATTCTTTTTTGGACCTTGTCAAGGAGGGAGAGACTAGTAGATGATGCACCAGCCCAGATGTGACAACAATACTCCATGCATGGGCGGATGGTGGCTTTGTAAAGATACAGGATAATGTCAGGTGAGAAGAGTTTACTAGCACGGTAGAGGGAGCCAAACTTCTTTGCGGCAGCCTTGGCAATGTATTCGATGTATTTGTTCCACTTCATGTTACCTGTGAAGGTTAGGCCGAGGAGTTTGAATGATGAACTCTCAGGTAGGGTGCTATTAGCCATGACAATCGGTTGTCTGTCGCATTCAACAACATTTGTATTACAGATAAAATGCTGTCTAAATATACATATTTTAAATATACAAACCTATATATATATATATATATATATATATATATATATATATATATATATATATATATATATAGTCTTGGAAGTTTCTCAACCATTAAAACTATATTTTAAAAAAAACCCTTAAGTCCCAAGTCGTTCAGTGGAAAATCACTCATGTAAGTCAATTTAACTTTTACAGTTATTATATTAGTTGGCTTATAACATTATCTAAGGGATCATCAGTTGTTTACCATGAAAAACTGTTTCGGGAATTTAATATATACCTAACGTTTTATGAATCAAGTAATAATTTCTTGGTATATGTGTCGCAGATTTCTACCCCAAGAACAACATGGAAATGATGAGGTGTGACTACATCGCTGATTGCTTCTATGAAATCATGCACGATTACATGAGGTACTACCACTGGAAGAACGGACGATTCAGGGTGAGTAGAGTTTTATTTTTATATGTAATTCAATATTTGACCAGATGTTAATTATCTGCGGTTTAATACTTAATTTTAAAAACAATCAATTTTTATCAAGGCCAATCAATATCCGATTGGCAATTCTCCTCGGAT
>OY744551.1:1620000-1625000 GCA_963556195.1 Sepiola atlantica
AGGATTTGATGGTATGTAGTTCTCAACTTATAGTAGACCAGGCTGAAACATGTAGGGATGTATTTGAGAAATGGTTACAAAATCCAAACCACCCAAAGAAAAAGCGATTTTCCAAAATTTAAAACGATACGTCTAACCGCTCCTAATCCCTGCCCACATACACAACCGGTGACACGAATAGTAACAGGTCATCTGCCTTCTATGTTGTAATGAATGGTTTCATTTTTTGTTATTTCATCATTTATGACGTCATAAGTGATAATTTCTCGTTTTCTTCCACCTTATTTTAGTACGTGAAGTCATCGTTTTTTACATGATAAATGATTCATCCGGTCTTTTTAATGTCTGTTTAAGTTGATTACGTCATATATTAGTTACGTCATCCACTGTACATGGAGAAACAAACTCACTCGGACGCCGATGTTTATAAAAAAAATTATTTACAAAGACAGGCAGTCACAAAAAAATATCAGAGCAAAGGATTACTTGTACGCGTATGATGGTAGATAAAGGCAGACAGACACATAGACGGATAGCGTGTTTCGATACATCTAGTTATGTTGTTCGCGTTCGCCCCTATTAGTGGCTGTTAAACAAAAACCTCTTTCTTCTTTCAAATCTCGCCATCGATGAGATCAAAAATCTAAGAAGTGAAATAACGTGGTTTCATCGACTTCCGTCAGGGATCACCTATAACCATTAAGGTGTCACGCTTACTTTTCAATTCGACCACGGCCTTCGTCATGTAACACGATGGTACGCATTTTTATACGTATACTTATGTCTTTTACATTTTAGACTTACATGCAATGGAGGTACATGAACACTTGTCATAGAGTGTTGCCTTTTCTGGAGAGAACATTGGATATGCATCATGGCGGGAAACATTTCTTTATGGGTGAACATGTAAGTAATTTTTTTTTTTAACACTTATAAACGTATTAAATGTTTATGTACTAAACAACCACCACTTATCAAGGCCCATAGGCCACTCGAGAATAATGGTTTATTAATTTGTATGGAGGACATTGAACCAACAACGTGAAGATTGGTAACAATGGTCAAGGCTGGTCATAAATTAGATTATTTAAGAGGACGGCTCAACAAACATTTGTTTACATTAGACTTGAAAACAATTATGTTATAGTCAGGTCAGAAGATGCCCCGTGGTATTGTGTTCCACAAACGGATAATTTTGGAAATACACTTTGCTCATGGTAGCTCCGTTTAGTTTTCGGTTCACAGAGGAAAGAAGGAACATTATTTACAGTGGTTGTAGCGAAGCGAGTTTTTGTTGTGAATATTGGAGCTCAGTCGAGCACATCTGATGAAAATAACCATAGAGAAAGACTAGCAATCTCTGTTATATTATAAAGAGAGTGTAGTGAAGGGAAGATGACATCTCCGACTCGATTTCGCAATTCAAACACCTCTTAGTAAACAACATACAGATTATACATCACCACCCCAATGTAAAAAGACTAAAACCACTTCATATAAAAACTAGACAACCTACAATCAAAAATATTAACTACGAGTCTAGCCACCATATTTTCAAGTGCCTAGTTTAGTAATTGACACACACACACAAAGAGAGAGATACAAACACAAAAACAATAGAGATATACACACACAAATAAAAGTGAAAAACACACACACAAAGGAAAGAGAGATGCACACACAGAAGAAAGAGATACACACACACAGGAGAGAGAGAGACGCACACACAAAAGAGAGAGATATACACGTACACAAAACAGAGAGATATACACACAAAACAGATAGTTACACACAAAAACGAGAGGGATATTGTTGTGGGTGACCTACCTACCCTTTAATAATAACTAAATGGAAGCAACCGACTACCATAAATACCGGTTTTGCCGGGAGAACATTTGGAGGCACATTTAGGCACTAGCACTGCCAACACTGACTTGTGTATAATTTTTCTGTTCAATACAATTCGTTATTATCATCTCTAAACCTGTTGTTCTTTTATTTCATTGTTGGTACCCCTAAACGGGTCCACAACAGATACACACACAGAAAAAAGAGAGAGACACACATAAAAGAGAGACATACAAATACAAGAGAGAGACACACACACACAGAAAAAAGAGATATACACACACACAAAAAGAGAGAGACACACACAGAAAAGAGAGAGACACACATACAAGAGAGATACACGCAGATACAAGACAGAGACACACACACACAAGAGAGAAAGATACACACACACATACAAAGCAGAAAGAGACACACACACAGAAAAAAGAGAGAGACACACAGAAAAGAGAGACATACAAATACAAGAGAGAGAGACACACACACACAGAAAAAAGAGATAGACACACACACAAAAAGAGAGAGACACACACAGAAAAGAGAGAGACACACATACAAGAGAGATACACACACATACAAGACAGAGGCAGAGATACACAAGAGAGAAAGAGACACAAACACATACAAGACAGAAAGAGACACACACACAGAAAAAGAGAGAGAGAGAGACTCATACACATAAAAGAGAGACACACACACATAAAGGAGAGACACACATACACAGAGAAGAGAGAGAGAGACAGACATATATAAAAGAGAGAGACACACACATAGAAAAGAGAGAGACACACAGAAAAAGAGAATAAGACATACACACAGAATAGAGAGTGACACAAACATAGAAAAGAGAGAGACATACACATAGAAAAGAGAGAGACACACACATAGAAAAGAGAGAGACATACACACAGAAAAGAGAGAGACACACACATAGAAAAGAGAGAGACACACACAGAAAAGAAAGAGACATACACACAGAAAAGAGAGAGACACACAAAGGAGAAGGAGAAGGACACACAAAAAAGAAAGAAAAGAGAAAAAGAAAGAAATAAAAAAAAGAAAGAACAACTTAAAAAAATGTAAAAGATAAAAAATGAGGAAAATGATTGAAAAAGAGAAATAAGCAAATACAAGAAATTAAAATTTCTCACTTGAATGGGTCAGCAGGATGTTGCAGATCACTTTTAAGCAAAGGTAATTTCTTGTAGAACATTTCCCAATTAAAAGCCCCTCGGGCCCATTCATCTTGTCCACGGTATGTTGTAATTTGCACGTGATCACGTCCCGCATACAGCGTCTGGTCACCCATGCGTACATTTAAAACAGCCATACATTGCCGCACCGTTCGACAGACCACAACACCGCCTGAAGACGATTGTTTAAATCCCGATATAGGGAACCAATTTAAATTGAGTATTTGATTGAATCAGTATACACATAATTACTTTCAACACACGCAATATTTCCCTATTTCCGTAATATGCTTGTATTCAAGTGAAAGGAATATCGAATGATTTTAGACATTTTGCAGATGTTTTTGTTTTGTGTAACTATTACTACGACTGCTACAAGTTCTTTAGCACCACTTTGACTTATGGATATATGCAACCTTTACGTGGACCCACCTGTGAGTACATGATTGTAGAATGAGCGGGGAAATCAATGCCACAACAGAATCAAGCCAGTGAAAAAAGTCCTCGTATCCTGCTGATTGATACGAATTTACTTTGATTTATTAGAAGAGGAAGAAGACAAAAATCGAGGATGAAAATAGCGGTGTTGAAGTTGATAGCGACACGAATTGAAAATCTGGTGTTCCAAGTTCGAATCCAAACAGTTTCATAGTACCACATTCATTTAAGGATCGAGCCGGTCGTAAACGAATATACTTATTTTATTAGAAGAACAAAAGAGAAGAAAGCGGAGAAGAAAGTGGAGGGAGAAAAAGAGAGGTTAGGGTTAGGGTTGAAGTGGATAACGTCACAGACTAAACACCTGGATTTGCACAGTTCGAATCCAATCAGTTCAATAGAATCACTTTCACGTGTTCTTGTCGGGGTGAGAAATATTACAGATGTTGAACGTAAATATGTGTATACGTGGTTTACCGTCGGTCTGAGATAATTATACATAGTGTGTGTGTCGGTTTTTGTCAGTGTGCGTATGCGTATAATAGTGTATGTCAGTCGCTTTAGTAGGCACTGTGTGCGTATGCGTCTAAAACTGTGCGTGAGTTGAGAATTTGCTCTCCATACACCACAAATGACAAAGAAGCTGAGCGTAATATTCTGTCCTGAGTTTTGACTAAATTCCGTTGACTGCTGAAAATTATGGTTCTAATATGCTAAGTCATCGTCTCGACAAAAGTGATTTTTTTTTCTTTGGAGCGCCCGATCTGATTTTGTCGTGCGGCGGACGTAATTGAAAACAGAGTCACGTGTGTTCAGTGCACAGTCCGTGGTCCTACGCTCGCTGTTCTGGTCCAACGTCGTGCCTCGATTCCGACACCGGTTGCGGTGTCAATTGTGGGAACTCAATAAGTGCTGTAACAGAAGAATTCTCCATCTACATAAAATCGCAGCTCCAGTGTAAACAAATAACAAGGGTTTATTTACTTTGGGGGTTACTATGATACTCGTTTCTTTCTATTAAATATCAATCTGGTAAATGAGAATTCTTAGCCATAACAAATAAAAACCCAAGTCAAACCAACAGACTATCTGTAATCAAGGGACGCCAAAACCCAACTGTCAGACCCCCGAAAACCAAACTGATCGTCAGATATATATATAACCGATTCTGCCTCTTCTCCTTTGCTGGAATATATATATATATATATATATATATATATATATATATATATATATATATATATATAGAGAGAGAGAGAGAGAGAGAGAGAGAGAGAGAGAGAGAGAGAGAGATAGAAGAAAAAAGAGTGATAAATATGCGACGATTGTCCAAATTTATTTCAAATTTCAATTGTTCAATGCAAGGTTGTCAGTAATAAACTAGTGTTTATTTTTCTTTCCTTAAGCCAAGGCTTTTCAAAGATCGAAATCTTATCATCAACACTAGTTTATTACTGACAACCTTGCATTGAACAATTGAAATTTGAAATAAATTTGGACAATCGTCGCATATTTATCACT
>OY744551.1:1630000-1655000 GCA_963556195.1 Sepiola atlantica
ATATATATGTGTATATATATACATATATGTATATATATATATATATATATGTATGTATATATATATATATATATGTATGTATATATATATACATATATATATATATGTGTATATATATATATATATATATATATGTATATATATATATATACTCATATATACTTATATATTCTAGTATACTTATTGTATGTACACTTGTTATAATATAAAAATACATTTCGCTAAAAAAATATATTCTCTGTGGACTTTTCATGATTTAAAACAATTTTAATGTACTTTTTACTGCACTTATTAAGATATTTTTTTAATTTTTAGTATCAAATTATTGTATATTAAAACTTCAGTAATATTATTGTTTTTATACTAACTATAATGCATGATAGAAACCTTATTTTGTTAAAAATATATTAACTTTTTTTTATTTATGACAATTTAATTGTTGATTCTGAACATTTTACTGCATGTTTTATAACATCTTTTTCCATTTAAATAAATGTTTTGTAATATTTTTTTACATTTAAATAATTTTATTATATTTGAATAAATGAAAAATCCAGATTAAAATAAAGAAAAATCTAGATGTATTTACGAAAACAACAAATAAAAAAAATAAAAACCTACATTCATTAAAAAATAACGAACGCAGATTTGGATTTTAAAACCTAGGAATGGAAACCCTGCACCGAACCGTTAACGTTTCACCAGTCGGTAAGATTCGGTTGCCGTCGGCGTTGTTCGGAAATCGATATTTCTTTAGAAAACCGAGACATTTTCAATTCTGATTTTTTGTTCGAAATTCGAATGCTTTTATTTCCAAGACTTTTGTAAAAAGAAGTTTGACTGTATAATAGAAATAGTAATATTGGGTAAGTCAGTGTATTTCTCTTCATCTTTCAAATGTGTTATTTCTCTCTTTCTTTCTTTCTCTCTCTCCCTTCCTCTCTCTCGCTCGCTCATCGATATTTAATTAACCTATCTCTCTTTACAATATGTAATCTTTTATTCATTAATCTCTCTCTCTCTCTCATACACATTTTCTCCGTCTCTCTATCGTTTTCCCTGTTTTTTCACCATCTCCTATTGTTGCATAGCCCCTCTCCTGTGATTCTAACCATGCCGTGGGGGTGGAGAGGGTTGGTCGTGTCGTCCAGTGGATGCTCGTCTAGTGGATGAATACTTTCTTCTCTGCCGTCGTCTGTTGTCTGCAATAAAAGCCATGTTCTGCACTCCGAAGACAAACTCTTCTGTTTTGTTCATTTATTCAAGCGTTGTTATTTCATCTGAGGGAAAATTCACCACGCCGAGAGAGATGGTAGAGAGCAAATCCTACTTTATCGTAGTTAGTTATTAATGTTTCCTTAACTATTCGTAGAGAGGTGGGAAAGGATTCTCGCGCTTCTCTTCCCTGAAGGGAAATATTCCGTATCTTTACATTGTGAATCGCACGTCTTCTCGGTTCGCTTTCCGAATCAGACTGACTAAAATCTCGCTTCTCACGAGAACGAGTGACGTCACAGATCTCTTTGTTTCCCACGCAAGGCTCGCGAAGTCACAGAACCTCTCGCAGGTGTAGACTGACCCTTGAGCTGAGGTCTCGTCACACGTAACCTTGTCACGTCTGCCAGCTCCGACTTTGAGAACAAGCCCTGTTCTGCACTCGACTGCCCCGCGTTAACTCGCGCAAGTCAAACCCGATCTTCAACAGATACGTCCATTCCCATAGGGCCATTATCTAACACTATTCTCTCTGTATTTTTCTCAAACTTCTTTCTCTTTCTTCTTTCTTTCTCTCAGTATGTCTTTCTCTCTCGCTTTCTCTCACCCTTTTCTCTCTCCTCTTTTTCTTGCTTTCCTAATTTCTTTTCACTTTCTTTCTCTCTTTTTTCTCCAATTATTTTCTTCTTTTGTCTTTATTTTTGTACTGAGAAACTCCCTGGTGCGCACCGACGAGATTAAAGCCAATAAATATAATCACACATTATTTAAATAAATGTTACTTTACTCACCCTTTACTCAGCTTATGAATGCTGTGTATATATTTAGCCCCACCCTAAAAATTAAATTTCGTGCTCTTATCGATCCTGAACCAGTTTTCGTGACGTTCGACTCGGAAACGTTCGGCTGTTCTACGCAAACGCCCGAGAGTTGACGATACGGTGCTGCGTCCTATGATCATAATGTTTTGCTTGTTTTTTGTTTTTTTGCTAGGGTTACGGTTAGGGTTTAGGGTTAGGGTTTAGGGTTAGGGTTAGGGTTAGGTTTAGGGTTTAGAGTTAGGTTTAGGGTATGGGTTTAGGGTTAGGGTTTAGGGTTAGGGTTAGAGTAAGGAATTTTTTAAAGAAACAACAAAGAAAATAAAACATATTTGCATGAATTTTTTTGAAAGAAACAACAGGAAAAACACATAGCGAGGTTACTGTTATAAAATTTATACTGTATTTTTATTTACAAAGAAATTTTTTTGAAGAAACAAAAAAAAAACCGTACCAAAATTACTTTTATCACGACATATTTTTTAATTTTATTATTTATTTTTACTTGCTCGCGATGATACTGCAGTGCAAAGCTGTTCGTAATTCATTATGGGTTTATTTTCTTAAAAAAAAACTTCCTGACAAAAAATCCGTCTTCAAAAGCACTTATTTTCACTTTGTAACAAAGTTATCGGCTGCTCGCTTCTTCGGCTCGTCAACACTCGGCCGTTTGCGTAGGACAGCCGAACGATTCCGAGTCGAACGTAACGAAAGCTGGTTCAGGATCGATATCAGTACCTTAAATGTAATTAAAATTTTAAAAAATAATGGGCTAGAAGCAGGAGGATATTTGTTTTCTCATTCAATCTCGAGCAATGCCCCGGTCTTTCTGATAGTATAATGAGAAATCTTAAGCTTGCATCGATTGAAGCAAACTATGTATGTATATTGTAAACTTCGGGCAACGCCGATTCAGTTTACTAGCTTGTATTAATAATAATAAAAAAACGGTTGTAAAAAATTGTTATTCATGATAGAATAAAGACTATTTTGGCTGTTGTATAAGTAATTTTGTACGACTAGACGTAGTTTATAGTCACCGTTACAAACAATTAGCAAATAGAGTCTGAATTGCACGGTTAATGAGATGCATCATTGCCAAACGAAGTCTCCATTGTTTGCAGAGCGACATGTCGTCAGTAAAATAACAACTCCGTAATGCATCTACTCTACAACAAAGAATAGTGTATACAGTAATGTGTCGGTGCACGTTCAAATTAAATACGTGTCCTTGGTCTGGGTACCTGCCAACCGCAAGTTCGCTGCGGTGATATTGTGCGAAATTTTCTTACAAACACATGACTCAGATTCGGGATATAAAAATCGGAGCGTTTGTGCAGTCGGTACCATTCGCATCTTCGAGTCAAGCAACACGCTGCACACTTTTACCATTCTCAGACAACCGGAAAAACAACTCACCCACGATGCCTTCCTACACTCTGTACTACTTCAATGGCCGCGGACGTGCCGAGATCCTTCGTATGATGTTCGCTGCTGCCAGCGTCAAATACATGGACAAAAGGTTCGAGTTCTCTGAATGGGACAAATACAGGAATGGTATTTATATTCTTATATTTATTATTATTTTCTCGTCCGAATGTTCGGTAACATTTACCAAAATAAGATTATATATAGTCTTATATTTTAGTACTGTTCACATTGGTTAAATAATATGCATTGTTAAACAGAGAGACGCCCCAGTGTAACAGTACCTCGCAACACAGAAAGAAAGGTATTCTTTAATGTATCTATCTATCTATCTTTATATATATATATATATATATATATATATATATATATATATATATATATATGTATATATATATATATGAAAAATGAAACAGAAAAGCCTAAAACTATATTATTTATGAATTTATTAATGTTTCGTCTTTATTGTAGACTTCCTCAGGATGAAGAAGAATGCAGACAAATCATACAGTTATTAATTTTGATTTGCCTAAAAACATTTGATGTTTTGATAACATAAGCGGTTACATTCGGTATCTTTAACTCTAAGTTTGCAGTGTTACCGTGAAACCGAAAGTATTGATGGACGATCAAACTAATGTTAATTGCTATAAAAAAATATACATGCAACTGACGCATAGTCTTGATGCAAGCAATCAAGTATATATTTTGTGGGTATTTAGGCAGCATTTTCTCATTTATGCAAACATTGTTCAACATTAAAGAATGTTTCTGTATAATCATACCGTTTGTATTTATTATCTACTTTGAAAAGAGGTTCTAACCTTGAAATATAAAAAAAATTAGGTACTATATAACACACGATTCGTTATAGATGAAAACAAAACTAATTGTAAAATTTCAAAACTTATAAAATTACATATTTTTCACTCGGAGATTCATAGACAGTGACATTCTTCTTTTAATAACTAATAATAATAAATCTGTGTTATTCTATATTGCAATAATAATAATTATTAATATTGTTATTATTATTGTATAGAAATATTATTTTTTATTATTGTTCTATAGAATTAGAGAGACTTATTATTTTTTCCATTTAATTTACATACGTGTGCATGGTGTTTACAGACACACGTCTCTAAATTAAATAAATAGGCTGATAAAAAGTCACACTTTCTCTAGATTATTTCACAGACATTGAGATATATAAGCAATTTGTTCAATTAAAAATAAACTTATATGATTCTAGAGAAATGCATAAATAGCTAAAAAAAAATGATGGGTGACTTTTTCAGTTAATTATTTATTACGGTTAATTAGAAATATTAAAACAGATTGTTTTTGAAAGATAATTTAATTCCAGAAGCAGCGCACATCTTATTATTCAGTATCTGTTGTTTATGTCTATAGGAAAAATAACCTTAGGGAAACAAACGTCGATTAGCTTCCATTTTTTTCCATAATAATAGACTTAAAAGCTTTAGTTGAATATTTTTCGGTTTCTATTTTATAAAACGTATGAACAACAGTTTCATAAAACGTATGAACAACATTTTATAAAACGTATGAACAACATTTCATATAACGTATGAACAACATTTTATAAAGCGTATGAACAACATTTTATAAAACGTATGCAGAACATTTTATAAAACGTATGAACAACATTTTATAAAACGTATGAACAACATTTCATAAAACGTATGAACAACATTTTATAAAACGTATGAACAACATTTTATAAAACGTATGAACAACATTTTATAAAACGTATGAACAACATTTTATAAAACGTATGAACAACATTTTATAAAACGTATGACCAACATTTTATAAAACGTATGAACAACATTTCATAAAACGTATGAACAACATTTTATAAAACGTATGAACAACATTTTATAAAACATATGAACAACATTTTATAAAACGTATGAACAACATTTTATAAAACGTATGAACAACATTTTATAAAACGTATGAACAACATTTTATAAAATGTATGACCAACATTTTATAAAACGTATGAACAACATTTTATAAAACGTATGAACAACATTTTATAAAATGTATGACCAACATTTTATAAAACATATGAACAACATTTTATAAAACGTATGAACAAGATTTTATAAAACGTATGAACAACATTTCATAAAACGTATGAACAACATTTTATAAAACGTATGAACAACATTTCATAAAACGTATGAACAACATTTTATAAAACGTATGAACAACATTTTATAAAACATATGAACAACATTTTATAAAACGTATGAACAAGATTTTATAAAACGTATGAACAACATTTTATAAAACGTATGCAAAACATTTTATAAAACGTATGAACAACATTTTATAAAATGTATGACCAACATTTTATAAAACATATGAACAACATTTTATAAAACGTATGAACAAGATTTTATAAAACGTATGAACAACATTTCATAAAACGTATGACCAACATTTTATAAAACGTATGAACAACATTTCATAAAACGTATGAACAACATTTTATAAAACGTATGAACAACATTTTATAAAACGTATGAACAACATTTTATAAAACGTATGAACAACATTTTATAAAACGTATGAACAACATTTTATAAAACATATGAACAACATTTTATAAAACGTATGAACAACATTTTATAAAACGTACGAACAACATTTTATAAAACGTATGAACAACATTTCATAAAACGTATGACCAACATTTTATAAAACGTATGAACAACATTTCATAAAACGTATGAACAACATTTTATAAAACGTATGAACAACATTTTATAAAACGTATGAACAACATTTTATAAAACGTATGAACAACATTTTATAAAACGTATGAACAACATTTTATAAAACATATGAACAACATTTTATAAAATGTATGACCAACATTTTATAAAACGTATGAACAACATTTTATAAAACGTATGAACAACATTTTATAAAATGTATGACCAACATTTTATAAAACATATGAACAACATTTTATAAAACGTATGAACAAGATTTTATAAAACGTATGAACAACATTTCATAAAACGTATGAACAACATTTTATAAAACGTATGAACAACATTTCATAAAACGTATGAACAACATTTTATAAAACGTATGAACAACATTTTATAAAACATATGAACAACATTTTATAAAACGTATGAACAAGATTTTATAAAACGTATGAACAACATTTTATAAAACGTATGCAAAACATTTTATAAAACGTATGAACAACATTTTATAAAATGTATGACCAACACTTTATAAAACATATGAACAACATTTTATAAAACGTATGAACAAGATTTTATAAAACGTATGAACAACATTTCATAAAACGTATGACCAACATTTTATAAAACGTATGAACAACATTTCATAAAACGTATGAACAACATTTTATAAAACGTATGAACAACATTTTATAAAACGTATGAACAACATTTTATAAAACGTATGAACAACATTTTATAAAACGTATGAACAACATTTTATAAAACATATGAACAACATTTTATAAAACGTATGAACAACATTTTATAAAACGTACGAACAACATTTTATAAAACGTATGAACAACATTTTATGAAATGTATGAACAAAAGAAAACAACTATTGCTCACTATTATTATTACAACCCGAGTGATGATTGAAAATATGCGTTATTTAACGACATATAAGTCGTTATAAGACTGTTTCTTTTTAAATGTATTAGCTCAGGCAATTATGCTATAATTGTAATAATATTAGCGTCTATATTGTTACCATTTTTTTTTACTTTTCAGATATGCCCAGCATGTGCGTGCCTGTCTTGGAAATGGAAGGCGGTAACAAGATGCCAGAAACAATGGCCATTGCCAGGTACTTGGCCCGTGAATTCGGTACGTTAACCGACATGCTTTAAATCCTCTCAAAACAGAATCATTTTAAATAAAATGAGTTATTATATATATATATATATATATATATATATATATATATATATATATATATAATAGTAACTCTGTCTCTGTGTGTATGTGTCCGCCTGAAAATTTGTGTCTAACGTTCACCACAACCGCTGGAAAAAATTGCTTGACAATTGGCATGTGGACTACTGACCTCTCAGTGAAGGATATAGGCTATATAAGAGATATACCGCTTCAACGCTGCCCATCCGGGGGGTGGGGCAAAACCCTTAACTGAAAACTGTTTTCTCTTAGATTCGAATAAATTTTAACAATAGGTAAATGACCAAAAGTGATGTCTATTACTAAAATTTCAGCAAATTTGTGATAATATTAAGAGGATCCCCGTGGGCAAAAACCAGCCACTGAAAACGGTTTTCCCTTTGATTCAAATAAAAAATAATATATATATATATATATATATATATATATATATATATATATATATATATATATAATCAAGGAGAACAGCTTTCTGTATGTGCATGTTTGTCCCTAAAAACGAAGTCATACTAGGTAGTGTACGTTCAATATAATTGTATTCCCATGCACAATTTTCATGTTAACATAATAGAAGTATTTTTGCGTCTCTGGCTGCCCCTTAAAGAAACTAATGACAATTTTCAAACAGGCTACACAATGGCATTAATCTATTTATTAGCGTTACTTTAAAAGTAATCACATATATCCTAATAGTTCGGTGAGTAAGATATTTAGCTGACAGCATCAAGGTTGTTGTTCAAGTAAACTCTCCCTAACATGATGTTTCATATGATGTTATTCCACACTCTAACCTGGGCAACACCGAGTAGCTCTGCTAGTATATATATATATATATATATATATATATATATATATATATATATATATATATATATATATGCAAACATTGTTAATAATAAAAGAATTCGTCGGTATAATTATACCTTTTTGATTTAAAAAAGTTTTCTAATGGTCTTTTTTGTGTTTAAATAAAAAAATTATAATAAATGTTTCATAGGTTCCACGAAAGTTGTTGATTCTTCGTCGAATCATAACCAGGTATCAAAAGCAAATGTACAACAAATCTGGGGAAAGAAGTGAATTTTTAAAAGGACGATTTGGAAACGCGATGAGAACCTTTTTCTGCATTGCTTCAGTGAAGACGTTGACAATTTAAATTCAGCGACGTTGGAACGAGATAAGAGAACACAATCGCATTACGTTAAGCATTTTAAAATGTTGCCACAGATTTCATACGTAATGTTATTAATTTAAAGTTGTGCTTGTATGTGGATAGCTTCTAGTACTTTTCTTTTTTTTTTAATTTGTTTCAGAATGTATAATTTTAGTTTTATTAACTAGAATTTGGCTTAAATAATAGGGAGAACAGTTATGTTAATATATATATATATATATATATATATATATATATATATATATATATATATATATATATACCGTTTACGTAACTTCGCAAAATAAATTATTTAATAACTCAGTTTTATCAGAACAATAATATTAACTTGCACATTTGCGTTTTATTTGACACCATTTTATTTGATAGGTTTTTACGGCAAAAACAACATGGATATGCTGAGATGCGATTACATCGCCGATTGTTTCTATGAAATCATGCACGATTACATGAGGTACTTCCACGATAAGAACGGACGTTTCAGGGTAAGTCTGTTTATTTAAAATATCTTTACCTACTAGGCTTTGCCCGGACAATTTGTAGTTCTTTTTTTGTTGTTTTGCTTTTTTTAAATCGCATAAGTTCTTTAGATTTTTTTATAAAAAATGAGAACCTATTGTTGAATAATGTGAGGGAGGGGGTTGAGTTATCTACCGTGTAAGAAGAGGATGGCGTCATGAATCACGTGACTTCCGTTTCCGGTTGGCTCGTTCTTTGGAGTTCGGGATTTCGTCACCTTCAGACGTGTGTCAACCAGAGACAGTCTTTCTTGCACTGTCTTACTGTTGAAAGTCAGTGACGTCATTCTTACCATGTCGAGAATTCGTCATCGACAGTCTGATGGAGGTGGGTCACTCTAACTGATAGTTGCCTTCTTCTGTCGGACTGAGGTATGGTCCTGGGTTGTCTTAGGATATCAACCCTCCCAAGCCTTGTCTTTCCTCTTTGGAGTGGAGTTAGTTTATTGCTCATATTAGGGCACCCTGACCGAGAAATGCTGACGGAGCTGCCCAGGCATTTTTTTTTCGGGGCCAGAGTGCGTTACCTCTTGGGCGCTGGGCAACCAAATTACAATTTCCAACCTTGTATAACATATTCCCGTGTTTGGATGGAGATAAATACTTAGAGGCTTGTGTTAAGGCGTTGGTGATACTTAAAATTGATCACAGCTCACAGGTTTTCTGGAATGGCCAATAACCTGAGTGAATATATTCGTGTTGCACTATGCTTTGTTTTCGGACAATTTTCTAACCTGCTCGAAAAAAATATCCTTTCAATTTAAGATGGCGGACCGGTTCGGCAATCAACCTGTCGCAATCACTTCTAGTACACGACAATTGAATCAAATTGAAGTATGGGAGCGGTTCATCTTAAATACTAACAGCAAAAAGGTATCAAATCAGAAATCCAGTGGATGTGCTGATTACTGATGAATTCAAGGAGGGGGAATCAGGTCGCATATTTACTCTGAATTACAAGAAGGGAAAACAAGAATATATACTAATTAAGTAACTCCACAATAAGAACGGGCTTTTAATGTAGCAATCATGAATTGGATTACTTAGTATTGCGTATCAGTGTCCCTGTGAGCTGGTTTGATCAATCAGCTCGGAGGGCGCATTGGTATCATTAGTTCTCTAAGGGATTATGAGTTCCCTTAAGATGTTGCAGACGATGATCAGACGGTACCCTGGCACCAGCCAGGAAGGATCGCCGCAGCCTCTCTCCTGTCTCCTTGTCCATTGGACGCTCACAGCGCCTGCTATCTTCGCGTGAAGATATTTTAACTAAGAACTTATATTCTTCTTCTTCTTTCGGACACTGTCCAAAGTTTCTTCCACCTATACCAAATGGTATAGGTAACCTGATATACGAATAAACTCTTTTCGTTGGTGTTGTAAAAAGTTTTCGGTATTTCGTTAATTCATTACTTGTGTTAAATTAAGATAGCCGATGACAAATCTTCTATTTTTACAAGTCTATTATTGTAAAGTAGGGTAAGAGTTTTAAAGTCGTTATATTTTCTCCCGCCTATAGTAGAATGATCACAGGTAATAAATGCATTGCAGAATGCGTCGCATTTCAAAATATAAAAGATATTAACTACTGTAACTTTTTGGTCGCATTTCCCGAAACAGTGCCTTATAAAATTACACTATAATATTTTATATATAATTTTTAAAAACTTTTTTCCCCACAATTTTGACATGTAATAATCACACACACACAGACAAACACACACACATACACACATACACACATACACACCCACTCACACACACACAAAATAATATTGTTCTCCCTTTGACGGCCTGGGGTCCAATAGCCCCGGGCCTCCAATCATATTTAAACTATCTCCGTTTCTCATAATATTTCTCACTACTAGGACTTATACTTGAGTCTTTGGGGCATTCAATCATATTCAGACTCCCCTTTTCTCATAATATTTCTCAGTACTCGGACTTAAACTTGAATCTTTGGAGTATATACTCATGGGATTGCATTACAAGTACATAATAGATTCCCACCAAATAAAGAGGATGCTATGAACGGAAAACGAAATGATTTATGTCATGTTCAGAAACATGAATTCAAATAAATAAAAATAGGCACCAGAACTCTCGCTGTTTGAAGGAGTGAAATATGCTTCTGTTTAATCATCCTCCAAAGCAGTACCTCTTTTTGGAAAAGGGATTGGTTTAACGCCTTGGACATCTTCACCGAGAAATACATACGGCACCGAACTGGATTCCTCACTTACCTTATTTCTAACTTTGTCGCGGTAGAGGGTGGGGGTAAATATTCGTAGTAGGGAATTTGTAAACTATTGACAAATTGTTTAATGTAATGATTTAAAATGTTGTTCGAATTCAGTCTGGCATGAACGGAAGCAGACCCGGAAGTGGTATGAACACTCCCACCGGCGGAAACGGTATGAGCAGCCCAACTAAAGGAACTGGTGACATGATGGACTCTAAGTTTGATGTAAGTACCTTTTTTGTTCCTTGGTGAGCGAAACAAAATATCCTAAAAAGTGTTCTATGTTTCAAAACTTTGCATGGGAACATAATTGTTGCTTAGAGTAAGCCCCCAATCTTTACTGCTAAATTGTCGTCAAAACCTCTTTATCCTATAAAGAAAATGTTCGAAATCGTAAGGCGTTCAGCCAGAAATTCAACTGGTGAAACAAAACAATGTGATAATGTCGGATGATTGATTATTATTTCAACGGTGTTGGCTCATTTTTTGCCGAAACTGGACATGAAACGGACACAACGCCAACTGTTCTCAAGTGGACGAAATTATTTTGGCAGAAGGTAACGAACTAAACAGCAGCGACTTAATATAAAAAGCGTGTTTTGAAAATGGTGTAACAAAACCTTAATTATTAAGCAATGCGCTTAAAACATTATGAACTCTCTATCTCTTTTTTTTCATCCACTTTTTGACTTTTCCGCCCCTAGGCAACATCTAGAATATTGAGAAACGTAATTCAACACTGTTGATTGGGTGTTGTGATTCACGACATATAAACCGTCGTTGGGTCATCGTATTCCGAAACCGTACATATGTTTACTTCATAATTTGTTTGTAGATTAATTTATAATGTAGACAATAACTTTGTAAACAAATATGCTGTAAACGATATGGAGATCTAACAGGTACTACCACTTCCCGTAAAAGAATTTATTTACCTCCTCTCAAGGAGGTTGGACACAAGGTCAGGTAAGGTTATAAAAAGTCAGCGCTCTCGAAGAAGCGCTCTCTGTAATACAAGAAAAACGTCAACTGTTCCGTCGGCTTCTCTTTGTAAGTGCTCCTCAGCCGATTAGCAATAAACTAACCCCTTTTTAAAGAGAAGGTAAATCCTTGGAAGAGGAATCTTCTAGGAGAGAATAAAACCACACCTCAGCTTGAAAGCAACCAAACCACTGTCGGACTGATTGTCGACGATGTGTACGCGACTGGAATAAAAACCTTCGGATTGAGTGGACATGTAGTAAAGTAACAGCTAAAGGAATTACTCCACACTTCATAAAGCTTCGAGATTGGGGCCTCATAATTGTTATCATGTTTAAGTCATACTCAGAAAAGACCCCCCCCCTCACGTTTATCTGATAGAAAGAGCGTGTTTAATCATAAAACAACCCTAGGAATGCTAAATTAAATCGATCAAAGTATTGGAGTTGAATAGAACGTCGGATCTCCATTCAAGTACAAACGTGTTAATGATCATCCACTGCCGGACCAGATAGCATTTATAAGGTGATACAACTTATTTGAAAAAGGAATCGTGGCCATTTCATTAATTTCCTATAGATCAACTCTGACGACTAAGATAGCGGTGTACAACGCTTGCGTCATCAGCACACTGGTGCACAGTAGTAAGTTATGGACCACCTACGCCATACAGGAGTGGCGACTCAACAGCTTCCACCTGCGAAGCCTTCGCCGCACCCATCTTGGCAGGATAATATGTTCAACACAGAGGTCCTATCCCGCACATACCTTCCCAGCATGTTAACTCTTCTCAGGCTACGCATACTACGCTTGTTGGGCATGGAGGATGAGCGCATTCCATAAGACATCATGTATGGGAGCTGGCATCTGGAGGTTCACTGACCGCCCCCAACTCTGATACAAAGATGTTGTGAAGTGAGACATGAAGGCGATCGACAGCGACATTGGGTTTTAGGAGAGCATTGCAGATGACTGCTCAAGATCGAAAGGGACCTGAACCAACATCTGAAAGCAGGGGAGGAAAAACTAATAAACGTTAGTGCAGTAAAAGCGCGCATGCAGAAAGGAGAGCATCACTGGCAACAGTCCAGAGATCATGCATGATTGTGACTTTTGCAATAGAGACTCCCGTCCTGCATTGGTTTCTTCAGCCACAAACAGTTCTGCTCCAGGATGTACCTTCTCTCTAAAAGGGACAACTAGGTTCAAGATGCATCACCCATTGTTAGATTTCTTTTTGTCAAAACAACATGCAACTGGTTCAACTGACTGCTAAGTAATCACCTTATCTGCTAAGCTACTCCAAGTGCTTTTAGATTTCCAATTCCACTTTTACATTTGAGCACAGATTTTCTTGAAAGAATGTTAACCTCTCTTAATCTTCATACACGAATCTTTTATTTATGTTGGTGCGTATTACTGTTCTCTTTTTAATTCCAGAACTACATGCAATGGAGATACATGAACACTTGCAACCGAGTCCTTCCTTTCTTGGAGAAAACCCTCATCACTCGCAATAGCGGAAACCAATTCTTCATGGGAGACCAGGTCTGTACTTTTTTATTATTTTTATTTTATTCTACATTATTGTCCACATACCAATAAGTTATAATCCTTGTTTCTCCCTCTGTCTTTCTTTTTTCTGTCTTTCTTTCTTTTTATATTTATTTTTTCTATCCCAGTTGTCTCACACTATTTATTTATTTTATTTTTAAAACATTGTTATACTTCCTCCTTCGAGGAAGGGGGAGGGAGAACTATGGGCCAGATTTTTTATATTCAACGTTACCATGAAAAAAAATTACTGTAATATTTAGTGCTTTACTTATTATCAATATCATCATTTTTCTTCAAACAAACATGATTTACTACTGCTCTGGAGGCCTCCTTAATATATTTGTGTGTTTCATTAGTACTCAGAAGGCATATTCATTTTTCTTTTTTTTCTTTTTTCTTTCTTCTGAACGTTTTAAACGTTTTTGTTACCACTCCCCATCTAATCAAACTACTGTTCGACTAATCTCTCATCATTCAGACCCCAGAAGAAGATGTTAAATAGGATATGTACGCAAAGACGTGAATACCTAATCTTGATGCTATTATATACATTTTTATTTCTTTCTAATTTTCAGATGATGTTTTGCGACATGATGTGTTATTGTTGCCTGGAAGCCCCCCACATGGAGAACCAGTCGATGTTCAGCAAGTACCCCAAGTTGAACGCCCTCAGAACCCGCGTGGCCGCCCATCCCAAAATCGCCAATTACATCAAGAGTCGCTGTAACACAAATTGGTAGATTGATCTATGCGACCCGGAGAATCACACCCGAATGGAACAGAAATTGCTGAAATATGTGATCTTTACATCAGCATATATTTCCCAAAATGAACGAATTCTAATTTAAAAAGAAACAAGAAAAGAAACTCTATTGTATCAATGAAAAATTTTCAGTGATTTAATAAAAAACATTTTTTTCAAATAAAAATATGATTGAGTTATTAATTATCCTTTTATTTTGAGTTCTGGATTCGATCTGTTATCGCCGGCCAGTGTCTTTTCAGCGCAGATCACAACGAATGTCCAATAGTGCTAATTATGTTCGTAGTATTTACCGATTTGTACTGTTTCTCGGCTGTCAAGTTCATTTTTAGATACAGCGACTGGTATCCGTAAATGTTCATCCATGTAAGTATGTGATATGGTAACCACATCAAAGCAGCTGAATACGAGTCAAAAACGATAGTCGAAGGTATATTTTCTTTTGTTCCGTAGTTGAGACAAAGTAAAATACGGTTTAAAAGGATCTGATGAACAAAGACATTTCATTTACTACTAGTTTGCCTACGACAAACCTTAAAGACAATTAACGCAACGTCGGACAGTGTTGATTAAAAGTTACGACCCAGTTATCTGTTTCTAAAAATAAACGAATTGTATTTAAAAAAACAAAACAAAACACAGATTCTATAAATATTGTGTTTTCTAAATGAAAAAAATCAATTTGATGTATTAATTATTCTTTCATTTTGAGTTCCGAATGTGATCTGTTCTTGTCTGCACGTGTCTGTTCTGTGCAGATAACAAATAACTGCCTAATACTCTTTCACTGCAGAAATTTATATGAAATGTAAACAAATATCTTGCTGATAAACTGATCAGTCAGGTTGCACTTAAATAAATCTAACCCTATCACAGTAGCCAATTACGTAAATATCGTATTCCATAATATTGACTCTTTATGTACTTGAGCTGTTATAACACGTGTGAAGATGCAATTATTTTTTTAACTCAAATTACAATAATGTAAAGGAAGTCACTCGGTCCCGAAATACTGTTGAAAACGGCGTTTACAATAAATATAACAAATTTGACAGTTTTAATTATAATTATGACTAAATTGTCCCCTGGCATCATAAATAGTGAATAGTGCCATCATCAGGGAATACAATGCATTGGCTGGATAATATGAATAGATATTGAAGGGATACCAAACTCAAGGAATCTGATTAGTTGTAATCTTGAGTATACAGTGCGCAATTATGAAAGCAATCTTACAATATATATATATATATATATATATATATATATATATATATATATATATATATATATACATATACATATATATATATATATAGAGAGAGAGAGAAAGAGAGATAGATAGATAGAGAGATAGAGAGATAGAGACTTTATAATTGCTTTATCTCTATATATTGAGCTTTAATCACTTCACTATAGGTTCAATTGTTTAAAAGTATACTTTTAGTCTCATATTTCATATATATATATATATATATATATATATATATATATATATATATATCAAGTTAAAGTTTATATCGAAAAGGTACAAAAACTCTACTGAGTTGATATAGTAGTGCTAAATAATAAATAGAGCTATTTATTTACAATAATAGTTTTATTCATTTACATGTTTAGATATTTATTTATTCATATGTTTGTATAAATAAAAAATATTATATATATAGCGTGACAAGTAGGATAAACTAAAAATACAAAGTGGCATCTAAAAATAGAATCGTTAATAAATGTTACGACCCTTCCGAAAATCGAATTATATTTAAGGAAACCCATTCTACGCTTTACTTGTCGACCATTAATATCGAATTACCTTTGTTTTATCATCGTGTAATTATAAGTAGAGGCACTTTAGTGATCGTCTCATTAGTAGTAAGTGTGATCCAGAATTAGCTTCACACCCAACAGAACTTACCTCCCCAAAATTTTATCGGTGAGGCTAAATATAAAATGCTTATCAAAACAATACCCAGACAATTCCTACACTCAAGAGATTCATCCCAGACCCAAATCAGGGTAAAGTTTATTCGTTGCAAATATACTTTTAGTACGTACTGAATTGTGGAAAAAGTAGCGTTTAACTTTTAACGCCTCTAAAACCAAGTTTATCAGTTTTCGCCACCAACGCTTTGATACTCACTTCAACCCAGTAGAAAGTAATTGTTCTCTCATCCAGGAAGCCCCATTGTTTTATAAGCTTCTAAGACTGACTTTCAGTCCAGACCTGAAATTGAAAATGTACATTCAATTTGTAGCTAACATTGCTGGCATTTTTTTAGTGGAAATCGAGTCAGACAAGGCATGAAGCCACTTGATGTAAGAGGCTATCAAGAACGAAATATGATTATCGCATAGAGATGAGATGTCTGTTTGCATTAGTATTTAAAATACCAAAGTTATTAATAGGAGGAAAATCAGGATAAAGTTTATTCGTTGCAAATATACTTTTCGTACGTACTGGGACTCACTTCAACCCAGTAGAAATTAATTGTTCTCTCATCCAGGTAGGCCCATTCTTTTATAAGCTTCTAAGACTGACTTTCAGTCGAGACCTGAAATTTAAAATGTACATTCAATTTGTAGCCAACATTGCTGGAATTTTTTTCGTGGAAATCGAGTCAGACAAGGCATGACGCCACTTGATGTAAGAGTCTATCGAGAACGAAATATGATTATCGCATAGAGATGAGATGTCTGTTTGCATTAGTATTTAAAATACCAAAGTTATTAGTAGGGGGGAAATAGTCAGCATTAAGAGAGTTTCACAAGTCTGCAGTTCTTGGAAATAAGACACTGGAATAGAAAGCTGTATCACAATGAGGTATCAAAACAGCAAATTGATGGAGACTACTAGACCAACGAGTAACACTAGCTGTAACAAAAGAAGCAAGAAATAGATCACACAATTCTGACTAAAAAGTATTTATAGAAAAGACTTAGACTAGCAACATCACGTCTGTGAGAGATAAAATGCAGAGAAGAAGAAAATGTGGGGGCCACTCAAATTACAGATACGTTTCTGCACCTTATCAAGAACCCTCAAATGAGACAAAAATTCAAATGGTTGAATCATTCTATCGCTTTAAAAGTACGTATCTCCTAACGCAATGATCAACCTGTATAATAATCAGATTTGTTCTAAGATCAAATACTGCTGCCACATAGAGAGAGAGATTAGCACCATTTTGTACTATGTCAAGAATAGATAGAGCGCTTCGCTCGGAGCACTCTATCTATTCTTGACATAGTACAAAATCGACTTCGCAATCTAATTATGTCTTCTCTTTCCTATAGCTTTTTTCATACCAAAAACATGTTGCTAATCTCTCCGCATTGTATTATTATGCCCATAGTAGGTGTTATACAACGCTCTACGTCCTTTCCCCTGTAAAACAGCCACAGTAAGAACTCGTCTGGCTACAACCACAGCACATATTATTTTCGCTCTGTTTCTGTAGCAAAAACCAAACCGAAATTTAATGAACAATGTTTCTTTCCTACAATATCCTATCCGTGGAACAAGATACTACGAGTCTGCTTCCCAACCGACTACAGCATATTCGTCTTCTAGTCTAATGTAAACAAATACTTGTTAAGCCGTCCTTTTGAGAAATCAATTCTTCTTAAATCGCATTCTGCCGTGGAGGCGATCCTCGTCAAACCAACAGTCAATTAATCCTTATACTCAAGTGGCTCCTAGACCTTGATAATCGGTGACCTATCAGTACAAAAATGTTATTTTTGTTGCTTAATGTTTTTATGGAACTTGCTCTTAATAAGGTATGAAGTAACTTGATTGAGGTCACTTAAGAAGAGAAGAAAAAAGAAAAAAGTACAAAGATAGGAAGCAAATCAGCGCTGGAAATAAGGCTAACTCGATCGCATGCATTCCGCACGGACATTTATGTTACTTTTCCTTCTGATGGAATAGATGTAGAATGCCCATACAATCAGTGGTTTGTAATGGTAACGTGTGAACGGTGTTTTGACTGTTTGGTTTTTGTTTGGGCGGGGGATGTTTTTTCATCGTTATACCGTCCGCCCGACGAGAAGGTGTATTCTCGCACATTGGTCCGGTTTTTTGGGTTTTTTAAAAATTAATTTGGGACTAATTATTTGCTGGTTGGCTTAGTAGCAGAAATACTGCACGAGCTACTTCTCTAAGACATTTTCTATGTTTCCTTTTTATCTTTGTATTTTTTCTTTTTTCTTCTCTTCTTAAGTGACCTCAATTAATGCAACGCCACATTGTGTATTGTCGGCTGCTGAAACCCTTATTCAAGATACTTAATTTCCCTGATGATCTGTCAAGCAAGTACTTGCTTGGTAGTGAAACACGTGTAAGAAAATCTGCTTAATTTGAATGAATAATATTTGTAAGAAAAAATATTTTATGGTGATCATTGGTCTCCTGAACGGAATGTTTTCGTAAGCCTTAAAAAAATCACACACACGCACACACACACACACACACACACACACACACACACACACATATATATATATATATATATATATATCAGCCCCCCCCCCCACAAAGGCTGGGAAATCTCTAGTAGCTTTAATAACAAGCAGTACAAATAGCTATATGCACGATCCGAAGCGCCGCTTCGTAAGATCACTCTAACTGCCTGGTAAACAGTCGCCGATTCAGCTGTTTACATTTAAAGTTCCTATATATTTACTAACTAATTGGCGATGGCCAGATGGATAAGATCCCCGACTGCGAATCAAAAGCGATCTGTGATCGGGGTTCGCGCCTACCGACCGTTGAGAATTAGTTCCTAGACTGAAGATTGCGTTAGCATGAAACATCGATGTCTCTAGGTATTTTAAAAATAATTAATATTTATTTATAAAAATATTATTGTATATATATATATATTGATAGATATACATATACATATAGATATATTACATTTTGACACAAAAAAAAACTATTAAAAAAATCGAAAAAAATAATAAGCAGTTATAATTAAGCAATAGAATTCTGTTATTTTTAACAATGTTGCTTAAATTAAAAAAGCTGTCTAAATACACACGCAATATATATATATATATATATATATATACATATATATATGTATCTATTATTTTAAATATTGTTCGTTCTTTTTTTATAAGCATTGAATGAAAAGTAATATAAATGACGATAAAAGCCCTTTTAACAATGCGTGACAATTTTTTTCATCTTTTTCTTTTTTTCCAATTAATTTCGGAGGAATCCCTCATCATCAGAGATATATTTTTACTTTTTTTTTATAAAATAAACAAACTTTTACTTTTGTTTATATGTAAGACGTCCTTGGGTCGGTGTGACGTTATCCGCTAAGTTGTAATAGGCGGTTTTGAGAAGAACAGAAAAGCTAGGGCATGCCGGGAGGTTAATTAGTTTAGATATGTTTCGTTCTTTGTTTATAAGCATGTAATTAATATATATATATATATATAACCAATAAAATATTAAATTATATATACTAGCAAATATATGCTCCCTCCGGTGGCATATTTTTGCTAGGTCGATAGCATGGTATCATAATTAACAACTGCATAAATTGCCTCCTCCTCAACAAGAATAAGTAATGACTAAGAGGATTATATCATAACGAACGATCACTACCCCCTTTGAAAGAGGAGTTAAGGCCTAGCAAGATGGTATCATGAAACAGAATAGATATTAAACTACCCCGATCTCCTAAAGAAGGGAGAAAGTCATCCTGGAACGTTGATATCGTGAGGAACGAACATCTATTATAATGCCCCCCCTCCAAAAAATAGAAGGTAATGCCCTGGAGGAATGTATTATGAAGAATAAAAATATACTACACAAACCCCCACAAGAGAGGGTAAAGTGTCGGAGTATCACTGTCACACACACAACCAAAAAAGTAGGTGGTTATGCTTGGTCGGAACTACCCTCTCCAAGATAAAGGAGGTAATACCTGGGAGTATCACTTAATAGGTAGAAAAGGTAATTCATACGAGTATGACGTGACAAGTTTTATTGTACACGTAAAATGCCGAAATGTTAAGTGGGCTAAAAATATTGTCGCCATCTTTATAAACAAAGAGAAGTATGCAATCCGAAGAAGAGTGATAACTTCCTTTCAATTTTGCTTAATTAAAAAAGACATGTTTATAACCGTGAGCAAGCATGCTTCCTTAGCTAGCCACTTACTTAGCTTGTTTAGATGGTGACTATATTTTTCCGATCTAATTTTTCTTTTGGCGTTTTAAGTGCACGATGAAACTTGATACCACTTAGGTTTTTTAATGTGTTCTTTTTTTTATTTATTAAAGCATGGTTTAAGTAAAAACATATAATGTGTGGTGTATGTGTATGTGTGTGTGATGTATGTGTGTGTGATGTTTGTGTGTATGTGTGTATGCTGTTTGTGTGTATGTGTGGGGTATGTTTGTATGTATGTGTGTGTGTGATGTTTGTGTGTATGTGTGTATGATGTGTGTGTATATGTGGGTGATGTTTATGTGTATGTGTGTTGGTTTTGTGTGTATGTGTGTGTGATGTTTGTGTGTATGTGTGTCTGATGTCTGTGTGTATGTCTGTGTGATGTTTGTGTGTATGTGTGTATGATGTTTGTGTGTTCCCTATAGAAAGAAAAGTTATTGAATCTACATAAAATCTAAAAGTTTATAACGGAAGTGTTCCACAATCTCTAAGTGTATACTAAGGGAGCTATGTGAACATAACCCCCGTAAAACCTCAGATATAACTATTTTTATGAAATTTAAACTATATGTATAATATTTTCTTGGGAAGACAAGCGAAGTGGTCACAAATCTGTAAGTGCCCTACATATCCTAAGAAAAACTATAGAGGTCGGACCTTCTTTAAAACGTAAAATATATCCTATTTTGATGGAATTAATATCATATGTATAAAATTGTCGCGAGAAGACAATGGAAGTGGTCCTGGATCTCTATGTTCTCTTTTATGTATCGACTATCGACGGGCACCTATATCTAAGTTACCCATGGGGACAGAAAAAATTGAAATACATATATCCTATTTTAATAAAATGTTGACCCGAAAATTTCAGCTTTTTTCGACTATGTTTAGTGGCGAAACGTAGGGAGGGTGTTGTAAAAAGAAAGAAAGTAATATAGTTTAAAAGGGCATAGTAGCGATTCTTATTATATCTTGGTTAACGTTTATGAATAAAAAATTAAAACATTACATTAACAAACATTGTTTTATAACACAATTTTGTTTAAAAAATAATTTAATTACAAACAAAACTATAGCCTTATTTACATACATTGAAAGTTTTGGAAGCTATTTATATCTTTAAGAGTTTTCGGCCGACGCTTTGGATGCGCCGCTACTCTCTTATATAGTAATGTGTTAAATAAACAAGCATGATACATTAAAAACAAAGTAACTACTTAAAGACGATGTAGAATTTTTAAAAACATTTATTGTTCGCGAACCCGACTGTGTCTTCTATGAAATTGTGTCTGTGAGAATGTGTACAATGGTGTGTGTGTACGTAGAGAGGAAAAGTTTTACGTACTTAATTGTGTGTGTAAGCGCAAAACGCACATAAGCTCTTCGTTATAGAATATAGTTCACGAGCACATGTGCAACAAAGTCTGAGTAGAATTATATGTGCATATGCTGATGTTGTTTGGTGCAATACTGGTGAACAAAGAGTGAGAACGTCTGTGGTGTGTTCTGTCGAGGCAAGGCCGATAGATACCAACATGCAACGGCGGTCCATTCATCTTTTTTTAATCATCACCGAATAGCCACGCCACCTGGCGTCAAAGGCCGATAACTAAGGTTTGAAAACGCCCTCTGGATGTGAGTATGTAATTGTGTTAACAAAGAGGGGTGGATCTATTTACATCTAATAAATTTGATTACTAAAAAATAAACATTGCGTTAACAAATATTAGTTAAAGATTGTTAAATGTTTTGGTTAAATTACGTATTTAATAAGTAAACGATAAATTGCCTTTTTAGTGAGAATCAAAGTGTAGTATCTGTTAACATACTAAGCTTTATATTTTGTGCCCTCGATCAATGAAGAAGAACACTTGGCGATTCTATAGTTTAACAATGATATGTTAGGCTTCTATTTAAAAAATAGCTAAATAAAAGTATAAACTTTGTTATATACTTACGTGGGAGCTGAAAAGAAGAGTGTACACTAACAATTACGCAAATTCATCCAGTATTTATTAAATTAGAAAAAAAAACGATTCTTATTCATATGTCGCCATTTTTCTTATATTTGGAGTTTTTCCGAAAGTTATCTCCCTTGCATACTTATTAAGCTGAACTGTCTACCGATACGTACGATCGTATTTTTTCTTCTTTTAATTTAATAAATACTGGATGAATTTGCGTCATTTTATTCTGTACAATCTTATTTTCAGATAACACGTAAGTACAAAAAAAAAGTTTATATATTTCTTTAAATCTCATTGTGAAACTACAGAACCACCTATACCTTTTCTAGACTGAAAACATTTTTGGTTATTCCCAATACAAAGTGCCGTTTTTTTTAGGGGGGGGGATTTTGAAAACCAATATTCTGTCTAACTCTGCCCCCGTGGGTAGGCAAGTAAGTAGGGACTAAACTATAACGTCATAATTAAATTTTTTAAACTTCTTAAACAAATTAATTATGTGAAAAAATAAACAAATGGAAAACCAAGCGAAGCAAATGTGAAATTAAAAAGACTCCCGGGCAATGCCGGATAGATAATAGGCTGTATAGAATAAGTAACAGTCAAACAGCGGTAGGCGTCCCACTTATGCATTCGGGACAAACATTGGACTTCATTCTGCCTGATATCTCTTACAACAGCATACGTATTGTTGTTGTTTTTGCTGGCGACAGGCAAACACGTTCTAAATTGCACCGTTATTACTGCACAACATTAAACGAGTGTTTATATTGTTTCCAGAACGGATTCAATGAAACAATTATCGTCTGATGCATCTACACTCAGACAATAGAAAGCGTTGCCAACTTGTGTCTCGGTGCACGTTCAAATTAAATACTTGTCCTTGGTATGGGTACATGCCAACCGCAAAATTTTCTTACAAACACATGACTCAGATTTGGGATATAAAAATCGGAGCCTTTGTGCAGTCAGTACCCAGTCGCGTCTTCGAGTCAAGCAACACGCTGCACACTTTTACCAGTCTCAGACAACCGGAAAAACAACTGACCCACGATGCCTTCCTACACTCTGTACTACTTCAATGGCCGCGGACGTGCCGAGATCCTTCGTATGATGTTCGCTGCTGCCAGCGTCAAATACATGGACAAGAGGTTCGAGTTCTCTGAATGGGACAAATATAGGAATGGTATTTATATTTTTACCTTTTTTATTGTTCCATCACCTCGCGTTCAATATTACTTGTCAAAATATATTCAATATATATACTAATTAAATTATATATATATATATATATATATATATATATATATATATATATACATATATATATATATATACATATATATACATATATATATATATATACATATATATATATATATACATATATATATATATATACATATATATATATATATAAAGTGGAGAACTAAAAGCGAACTTTTAGGAAAGGTAAAACCTATTGTGAAAAGTATACAGCTCAATATACCAGATAGAGCAGATAGATAGGTAGAATGATGAAAAGGAATTAGAAAAGCGACGGAGGCAGATCTATTTTCAATTCAGTTGTTCAATGCAAGGTATATTCCGCAAAAAAGCAATTTATTCATTTAATTTTTTCCTTAAGCCAGCCTTTTCAAAGATCAAAATCTTATCATCAGAGGAAATTGCTGGGATTGGCAAAAGCCAAGATTTAAAATTTGAAAAAGTAAAATAAAGATTGTGTGGGGAAAACCAGGCAAAAAGCTGCCCGAATGCAAGCAAGTGTCCGATTGCAAAAAAAAATCCGGTGTCAAAAAGTCCAGCGGAAAAAGTGATTTGTAGGTAGGTCGTTAGAAGGCACGAAAAATAAAGATGTTGATCTTTAAAAGCCTGGCTTACGGATAAAATTAATTGAATAAATTGCCTTTTTGCAGAATATTCCTCGCATTGAACAACTGAATTGAAAATAGATCTGCCTCCGTCGCTTTTCTAATTCCTTTTCACCCTTCTACATATATATATATATATATATATATATATATATATATATATATATATATATATATATATATTACTCGAAGTACTAAGCCTGCAACATGACATTAGACTAAATAAGTAGATGTATACATATATAGATAAAGATTCTTATATGAATCGAACATTTTAATTTTAAATAAATAATAATTTAAAAGGA